>JAQFVV010000561.1:0-381000 GCA_028023455.1 Epiperipatus broadwayi | reverse complement strand
ATGCTGGTATACAGTAATATATTTTTAATGAATTTTTTCACTGATTTTGTCATATTTCGGTAGAATTAGCTAAATTATACTGAACTGCAATGTTAAAGTATTCAAATTCATCAATTTTTATGAATTTGTCACCTGGCTGTATTTCCAAGCTTAAAACAAGCTATGAACATGCTGGTATACAGTAATATATTTTTAATGAATTTTTTCACTGATTTGGTCATATTTCGATAGAATTAGCTAAATTATACTGAACTGCAATGTTAAAGTATTCAAATTCATCAATTTTTAGGAGTGTGTAATTTGGCTGTATTTCCAAGCTTAAAACCCGCTAAGAACATGCTGGTGTACAGTACTATATTTTGAATGAATTTTTTTACTGGTTTTGTCATATTTCGGTAGAATTAGCTAAATTATACTGAACTGCAATGTTAAAGTATTCAAATTCATCAATTTTTAGGAGTGTGTAATTTGGCTGTATTTCCAAGCTTAAAACCCGCTAAGAACATGCTGGTGTACAGTACTATATTTTGAATGAATTTTTTTACTGGTTTTGTCATATTTAGGTAAAATTAGCTAAATTATACTGAACTGCAATGTTAAAGTATTCAAATTCATCAATTTTTAGGAATGTGTAATTTGGCTGTATTTCCAAGCTTAAAACCCGCTAAGAACATGCTGTTGTACAGTACTATATTTTGAATGAATTTTTTTACTGGTTTTGTCATATTTAGGTAAAATTAGCTAAATTATACTGAACTGCAATGTTAAAGTATTCAAATTCATCAATTTTTATGAATTTGTCACCTGGCTGTATTTCCAAGCTTAAAACAAGCTATGAACATGCTGGTATACAGTAATATATTTTTAATGAATTTTTTCACTGATTTGGTCATATTTCGATAGAATTAGCTAAATTATACTGAACTGCAATGTTAAAGTATTCAAATTCATCAATTTTTAGGAGTGTGTAATTTGGCTGTATTTCCAAGCTTAAAACCCGCTAAGAACATGCTGTTGTACAGTACTATATTTTGAATGAATTTTTTTACTGGTTTTGTCATATTTAGGTAAAATTAGCTAAATTATACTGAACTGCAATGTTAAAGTATTCAAATTCATCAATTTTTAAAAATTTGTAACCAGGCTTCATTTCCAAGCTTAAAACGCGCTATGAACATGCTGGTATACAGTAATATATTTTTAATGAATTTTTTCACTGATTTTGTCATATTTCGGTAGAATTAGCTAAATTATACTGAACTGCAATGTTAAAGTATTCAAATTCATCAATTTTTAAAAATTTGTAACCAGGCTTCATTTCCAAGCTGAAAACGCGCTATGAACATGCTGGTATACAGTAATATATTTTTAATGAATTTTTTCACTGATTTTGTCATATTTAGGTAGAATTAGCTAAATTATACTGAACTGCAATGTTAAAGTATTCAAATTCATCAATTTTTAAAAATTTGTAACCAGGCTTCATTTCCAAGCTTAAAACGCGCTATGAACATGCTGGTATACAGTAATATATTTTTAATGAATTTTTTCACTGATTTTGTCATATTTCGGTAGAATTAGCTAAATTATACTGAACTGCAATGTTAAAGTATTTAAATTCATCAATTTTTATGAATTTGTCACCTGGCTGTATTTCCAAGCTTAAAACAAGCTATGAACATGCTGGTATACAGTAATATATTTTTAATGAATTTTTTCACTGATTTGGTCATATTTCGATAGAATTAGCTAAATTATACTGAACTGCAATGTTAAAGTATTCAAATTCATCAATTTTTAGGAGTGTGTAATTTGGCTGTATTTCCAAGCTTAAAACCCGCTAAGAACATGCTGGTGTACAGTACTATATTTTGAATGAATTTTTTTACTGGTTTTGTCATATTTAGGTAAAATTAGCTAAATTATACTGAACTGCAATGTTAAAGTATTCAAATTCATCAATTTTTAGGAATGTGTAATTTGGCTGTATTTCCAAGCTTAAAACCCGCTAAGAACATGCTGTTGTACAGTACTATATTTTGAATGAATTTTTTTACTGGTTTTGTCATATTTAGGTAAAATTAGCTAAATTATACTGAACTGCAATGTTAAAGTATTCAAATTCATCAATTTTTAAAAATTTGTAACCAGGCTTCATTTCCAAGCTTAAAACGCGCTATGAACATGCTGGTATACAGTAATATATTTTTAATGAATTTTTTCACTGATTTTGTCATATTTCGGTAGAAGTAGCTAGATTATACTGAACTGCAATGTTAAAGTATTTAAATTCATCAATTTTTATGAATTTGTCACCTGGCTGTATTTCCAAGCTTAAAACAAGCTATGAACATGCTGGTATACAGTAATATATTTTTAATGAATTTTTTCACTGATTTGGTCATATTTCGATAGAATTAGCTAAATTATACTGAACTGCAATGTTAAAGTATTCAAATTCATCAATTTTTAGGAGTGTGTAATTTGGCTGTATTTCCAAGCTTAAAACCCGCTAAGAACATGCTGGTGTACAGTACTATATTTTGAATGAATTTTTTTACTGGTTTTGTCATATTTAGATAGAATTAGCTAAATTATACTGAACTGCAATGTTAAAGTATTCAAATTCATCAATTTTTAGGAGTGTGTAATTTGGCTGTATTTCCAAGCTTAAAACCCGCTAAGAACATGCTGGTGTACAGTACTATATTTTGAATGAATTTTTTTACTGGTTTTGTCATATTTAGGTAAAATTAGCTAAATTATACTGAACTGCAATGTTAAAGTATTCAAATTCATCAATTTTTAGGAATGTGTAATTTGGCTGTATTTCCAAGCTTAAAACCCGCTAAGAACATGCTGTTGTACAGTACTATATTTTGAATGAATTTTTTTACTGGTTTTGTCATATTTAGGTAAAATTAGCTAAATTATACTGAACTGCAATGTTAAAGTATTTAAATTCATCAATTTTTATGAATTTGTCACCTGGCTGTATTTCCAAGCTTAAAACGCGCTATGAACATGCTGGTATACAGTAATATATTTTTAATGAATTTTTTCACTGATTTGGTCATATTTCGATAGAATTAGCTAAATTATACTGAACTGCAATGTTAAAGTATTCAAATTCATCAATTTTTAGGAGTGTGTAATTTGGCTGTATTTCCAAGCTTAAAACCCGCTAAGAACATGCTGGTGTACAGTACTATATTTTGAATGAATTTTTTTACTGGTTTTGTCATATTTAGGTAAAATTAGCTAAATTATACTGAACTGCAATGTTAAAGTATTCAAATTCATCAATTTTTAAAAATTTGTAACCAGGCTTCATTTCCAAGCTTAAAACGCGCTATGAACATGCTGGTATACAGTAATATATTTTTAATGAATTTTTTCACTGATTTTGTCATATTTCGGTAGAATTAGCTAAATTATACTGAACTGCAATGTTAAAGTATTCAAATTCATCAATTTTTAAAAATTTGTAACCAGGCTTCATTTCCAAGCTTAAAACGCGCTATGAACATGCTGGTATACAGTAATATATTTTTAATGAATTTTTTCACTGATTTTGTCATATTTAGGTAAAATTAGCTAAATTATACTGAACTGCAATGTTAAAGTATTCAAATTCATCAATTTTTAAAAATTTGTAACCAGGCTTCATTTCCAAGCTTAAAACGCGCTATGAACATGCTGGTATACAGTAATATATTTTTAATGAATTTTTTCACTGATTTTGTCATATTTCGGTAGAATTAGCTAAATTATACTGAACTGCAATGTTAAAGTATTTAAATTCATCAATTTTTATGAATTTGTCACCTGGCTGTATTTCCAAGCTTAAAACAAGCTATGAACATGCTGGTATACAGTAATATATTTTTAATGAATTTTTTCACTGATTTGGTCATATTTCGATAGAATTAGCTAAATTATACTGAACTGCAATGTTAAAGTATTCAAATTCATCAATTTTTAGGAGTGTGTAATTTGGCTGTATTTCCAAGCTTAAAACCCGCTAAGAACATGCTGGTGTACAGTACTATATTTTGAATGAATTTTTTTACTGGTTTTGTCATATTTAGGTAAAATTAGCTAAATTATACTGAACTGCAATGTTAAAGTATTCAAATTCATCAATTTTTAGGAATGTGTAATTTGGCTGTATTTCCAAGCTTAAAACCCGCTAAGAACATGCTGTTGTACAGTACTATATTTTGAATGAATTTTTTTACTGGTTTTGTCATATTTAGGTAAAATTAGCTAAATTATACTGAACTGCAATGTTAAAGTATTCAAATTCATCAATTTTTAAAAATTTGTAACCAGGCTTCATTTCCAAGCTTAAAACGCGCTATGAACATGCTGGTATACAGTAATATATTTTTAATGAATTTTTTCACTGATTTTGTCATATTTCGGTAGAATTAGCTAAATTATACTGAACTGCAATGTTAAAGTATTTAAATTCATCAATTTTTATGAATTTGTCACCTGGCTGTATTTCCAAGCTTAAAACAAGCTATGAACATGCTGGTATACAGTAATATATTTTTAATGAATTTTTTCACTGATTTGGTCATATTTCGATAGAATTAGCTAAATTATACTGAACTGCAATGTTAAAGTATTCAAATTCATCAATTTTTAGGAGTGTGTAATTTGGCTGTATTTCCAAGCTTAAAACCCGCTAAGAACATGCTGGTGTACAGTACTATATTTTGAATGAATTTTTTTACTGGTTTTGTCATATTTAGGTAAAATTAGCTAAATTATACTGAACTGCAATGTTAAAGTATTCAAATTCATCAATTTTTAAAAATGTGTAATTTGGCTGTATTTCCAAGCTTAAAACCCGCTAAGAACATGCTGGTGTACAGTACTATATTTTGAATGAATTTTTTTACTGGTTTTGTCATATTTAGGTAAAATTAGCTAAATTATACTGAACTGCAATGTTAAAGTATTCAAATTCATCAATTTTTAGGAATGTGTAATTTGGCTGTATTTCCAAGCTTAAAACCCGCTAAGAACATGCTGGTGTACAGTACTATATTTTGAATGAATTTTTTTACTGGTTTTGTCATATTTAGGTAAAATTAGCTAAATTATACTGAACTGCAATGTTAAAGTATTTAAATTCATCAATTTTTATGAATTTGTCACCTGGCTGTATTTCCAAGCTTAAAACGCGCTATGAACATGCTGGTATACAGTAATATATTTTTAATGAATTTTTTCACTGATTTGGTCATATTTCGATAGAATTAGCTAAATTATACTGAACTGCAATGTTAAAGTATTCAAATTCATCAATTTTTAGGAGTGTGTAATTTGGCTGTATTTCCAAGCTTAAAACCCGCTAAGAACATGCTGTTGTACAGTACTATATTTTGAATGAATTTTTTTACTGGTTTTGTCATATTTAGGTAAAATTAGCTAAATTATACTGAACTGCAATGTTAAAGTATTCAAATTCATCAATTTTTAAAAATTTGTAACCAGGCTTCATTTCCAAGCTTAAAACGCGCTATGAACATGCTGGTATACAGTAATATATTTTTAATGAATTTTTTCACTGATTTTGTCATATTTCGGTAGAATTAGCTAAATTATACTGAACTGCAATGTTAAAGTATTCAAATTCATCAATTTTTAAAAATTTGTAACCAGGCTTCATTTCCAAGCTTAAAACGCGCTATGAACATGCTGGTATACAGTAATATATTTTTAATGAATTTTTTCACTGATTTTGTCATATTTAGGTAAAATTAGCTAAATTATACTGAACTGCAATGTTAAAGTATTCAAATTCATCAATTTTTAAAAATTTGTAACCAGGCTTCATTTCCAAGCTTAAAACGCGCTATGAACATGCTGGTATACAGTAATATATTTTTAATGAATTTTTTCACTGATTTTGTCATATTTCGGTAGAATTAGCTAAATTATACTGAACTGCAATGTTAAAGTATTTAAATTCATCAATTTTTATGAATTTGTCACCTGGCTGTATTTCCAAGCTTAAAACAAGCTATGAACATGCTGGTATACAGTAATATATTTTTAATGAATTTTTTCACTGATTTGGTCATATTTCGATAGAATTAGCTAAATTATACTGAACTGCAATGTTAAAGTATTCAAATTCATCAATTTTTAGGAGTGTGTAATTTGGCTGTATTTCCAAGCTTAAAACCCGCTAAGAACATGCTGGTGTACAGTACTATATTTTGAATGAATTTTTTTACTGGTTTTGTCATATTTAGGTAAAATTAGCTAAATTATACTGAACTGCAATGTTAAAGTATTCAAATTCATCAATTTTTAGGAATGTGTAATTTGGCTGTATTTCCAAGCTTAAAACCCGCTAAGAACATGCTGTTGTACAGTACTATATTTTGAATGAATTTTTTTACTGGTTTTGTCATATTTAGGTAAAATTAGCTAAATTATACTGAACTGCAATGTTAAAGTATTCAAATTCATCAATTTTTAAAAATTTGTAACCAGGCTTCATTTCCAAGCTTAAAACGCGCTATGAACATGCTGGTATACAGTAATATATTTTTAATGAATTTTTTCACTGATTTTGTCATATTTCGGTAGAAGTAGCTAGATTATACTGAACTGCAATGTTAAAGTATTTAAATTCATCAATTTTTATGAATTTGTCACCTGGCTGTATTTCCAAGCTTAAAACAAGCTATGAACATGCTGGTATACAGTAATATATTTTTAATGAATTTTTTCACTGATTTGGTCATATTTCGATAGAATTAGCTAAATTATACTGAACTGCAATGTTAAAGTATTCAAATTCATCAATTTTTAGGAGTGTGTAATTTGGCTGTATTTCCAAGCTTAAAACCCGCTAAGAACATGCTGGTGTACAGTACTATATTTTGAATGAATTTTTTTACTGGTTTTGTCATATTTCGGTAGAATTAGCTAAATTATACTGAACTGCAATGTTAAAGTATTCAAATTCATCAATTTTTAGGAATGTGTAATTTGGCTGTATTTCCAAGCTTAAAACCCGCTAAGAACATGCTGGTGTACAGTACTATATTTTGAATGAATTTTTTTACTGGTTTTGTCATATTTAGGTAAAATTAGCTAAATTATACTGAACTGCAATGTTAAAGTATTCAAATTCATCAATTTTTAGGAATGTGTAATTTGGCTGTATTTCCAAGCTTAAAACCCGCTAAGAACATGCTGTTGTACAGTACTATATTTTGAATGAATTTTTTTACTGGTTTTGTCATATTTAGGTAAAATTAGCTAAATTATACTGAACTGCAATGTTAAAGTATTTAAATTCATCAATTTTTATGAATTTGTCACCTGGCTGTATTTCCAAGCTTAAAACAAGCTATGAACATGCTGGTATACAGTAATATATTTTTAATGAATTTTTTCACTGATTTGGTCATATTTCGATAGAATTAGCTAAATTATACTGAACTGCAATGTTAAAGTATTCAAATTCATCAATTTTTAGGAGTGTGTAATTTGGCTGTATTTCCAAGCTTAAAACCCGCTAAGAACATGCTGTTGTACAGTACTATATTTTGAATGAATTTTTTTACTGGTTTTGTCATATTTAGGTAAAATTAGCTAAATTATACTGAACTGCAATGTTAAAGTATTCAAATTTATCAATTTTTAAAAATTTGTAACCAGGCTTCATTTCCAAGCTTAAAACGCGCTATGAACATGCTGGTATACAGTAATATATTTTTAATGAATTTTTTCACTGATTTTGTCATATTTCGGTAGAATTAGCTAAATTATACTGAACTGCAATGTTAAAGTATTCAAATTCATCAATTTTTAAAAATTTGTAACCAGGCTTCATTTCCAAGCTGAAAACGCGCTATGAACATGCTGGTATACAGTAATATATTTTTAATGAATTTTTTCACTGATTTGGTCAAATTTCGATAGAATTAGCTAAATTATACTGAACTGCAATGTTAAAGTATTCAAATTCATCAATTTTTAGGAATGTGTAATTTGGCTGTATTTCCAAGCTTAAAACCCGCTAAGACCATGCTGGTGTACAGTACTATATTTTGAATGAATTTTTTTACTGGTTTTGTCATATTTAGGTAAAATTAGCTAAATTATACTGAACTGCAATATTAAAGTATTCAAATTCATCAATTTTTAAAAAATTTGTAACCAGGCTTCATTTCCAAGCTTAAAACGCGCTATGAACATGCTGGTATACAGTAATATATTTTTAATAAATTTTTTTCACTGATTTTGTCATATTTAGGTAGAATTAGCTAAATTATACTGAACTACAATGTTAAAGTATTCAAATTCATCAATTTTTAAAAATTTGTAACCAGGCTGTATTTCCAAGCTTAAAACGCGCTATGAACATGCTGTTCCTTGACAAAGGCTATAAAAATATAATCAAAATGTTAGAGTGTTATTTATGTATTTTATAATAGTTCATATAATATATTAACAATATCATAAAATAAAACAAGATTTATAAAGAAGAGGAATAATGTGTGTTTATTTATATATATGCTGGGTCGAAAAACCACCCACACCAACAACTAAACTCAAGCTCAGATTCAAACTCAGTCAAACCAAACTGAATTCAAATCCAACTTCACAAGCTCAGATCAAATCAATGGATGACCCAAGATCAGGGTACATGACTATGCACCAAGAAACTAGCTCAATGGATGATGATGATTTGAGACCCCTGATCTGACACTAATAACATATAATAAAATAACTATTGATAAATTCACAGTGTCCATATATGTATATGTTTGGGTTGCCAATACAGACAGTAGAGCATTAATATTAAAATAACTATTGAATAAGAAAGAAAGAAGTTAAAAAACCAAATGTGTTAATAAAATGTTTAATAATAATAATAATAATAATCAATATAATAATAATAATATAGGTTACCTTAGTCTTTATAATAATATATGTAACTTGTGTAACCTTTTAGAACACTAATAAAGTTTATCCTTTGAAACATAATAATAATAATAATAATAATAATAATAATAATAATAATAATAATAATAATAATAATAATAATAATAATAATAATAATAATAATAATAATAATAATAATAATAATAATAATAATAATAATAATAATAATAATAATAATAATAATAATAATAATAATAATAATAATAATAATAATAATAATAATAATAATAATAATAATAATAATAATAATAATAATAATAATAATAATAATTTTGTTCAACTTTGGATTATGATTATATAGATTACCTCTAGTCTTTAAACAGAGTTTATAATTACAATAAAAATGACAGTCCTTATTATATGCCAATAACTATTATGCAATCTTCTAGGATGATTATATATATCTATGCCCTGACAAGAAAATAAAGGTAGATAAAGGTATTTGGCTGTGACTGAAATTATTATTCTAATTTTAAAGGAAAGAATGTGAGATTTATTTCCACATTTGTAAATCAATTCACAAAGAGCAAGATACATATTTAGGGCACAACTTTCCTATTTAACTGAAAACTTATTTAATTAGAAATGAATAAGAATTTGTTTGACTTTAATGAAATCACTTCATCATGATTTATGAGCATGAGAGTAGGGCTTTATTTGAGCTGAGAAGTAAACGGTACTGGCATCTTATGAGCTATAAAAACAAATACAAGAAATAATGGCTCGTCAGTGATTTAATTAGGAGGGAGGATTGTGTTTTACAAGTCTTTCTGCCCTATCAAGGAGACATGGAACATGGGGAAAGCCAGGCCGGTCATAGCCTCGAACCTTTGGTGTTCCAAATATAAAAACGAGCAAGTGCTTTCTTTCCATGGAATTAAAGTAATAATAATATCACCAAAGACAAGCCCATGAGGCAGGAAATGGCTTATTCCAGCAACTTTCAGAAAAAATGATGACTTGGTAATCATCATGGTTAAGGAATAAATCCCATTTATATAAAGAATGCTCTACGTGATGACCTGATCGAGTTAAATTAAAGTCAAATGAGCTTTAATACAAAATTATTTAACACAATTATAAAATTATATCAATTATGTCCCAAACGTCATGCCCTCTCTGAATTTAATAGAAAGTATAAAAATTGAATTAGAATATACTGACATTAATTCCTTTATCGACCCTTTTGCAAAAAACATTTTAAGATTATGAATAAATAAATATTTGTAAACTAGATAAATGAGCCGGGGACATAGGTTAGAAACTGAGCTAATAATTTATTATTAGCCATTAATAGAAATAGCAAAAATTGTATAAATCCTTCAACTCCACAATTAATAGAACCATTTTAAATTAGTTCCAATGGGCAAAAATTACTATCAAACTTAATATTAGATTATTTCCATGAGGTAAGTGTAACAAAATAAATTATTGTTGAATTGAAGTATTACTGGCATATAATCAAAAATACATGACATTAGTAATTACTCAATAAATATATATAATACAGTTATTGAAATGAACCGCCATCATGAGAAAGAAAAATTTAACAAAGTATTAATTTTAAAGACTACAGATAGAAAAACGAGAATTACTTATACAGATTAAAGAATTATAGAGAGGAGTTTTTACAGTAGTTAATTTAAAAGGTGATGTAAAATAAAGTTCTGAAACTGGCCAGAAAGTTGTGGTTGTTTCAAGAAAGATATTACCATTTTTTCATGGTTGATTTCTTAGATTACACACGGCAGAGTCTAGTTAGGTGAAACGTAGGCGCACATTTTATAAATTATTTGAATGACATGTTGATTGATTATTTCATATTTTGGGCAGCATGATTGGTCCAGAAAAGGTTTAGTTTAGCAGCCACATTGAAGATCTTCTGGGGACTTATGGCCCATCAGTCAGACTCCCGAAGTTTAGCCCCTCACCATGATGGAGACACTATTCAAATTCATAATTTAAAGATGCACAGATTCTAATATCACTTCTCTAAAACAAATATGGCTTCTCCTCTCCAAACATTTCCAGGCTATTTATACTGTCCTCAGGTTTTCTGCCTATTCTAGATGCCTTCAGGATAATGCTTCTTGCATTATCAAAATTACAAATTTTGCTAATTGATTTTAGATACATCCCTTCAATAAGGCTTTCAAGCTCATTAACTTTGAATTAATTTTCTAATTAGAAAATGAATTTATAAATCTAAAAAACGATTTATTTAGGAACCATCCTTACATTTTAAATTAGTATCTTTTTGCTAATTAATAAAACTTTCCCCATTGTCTTTAGAAAAGGACAATCTGAAAGCTGATCGAATGAATGTAGCTTTTAATCACTAAAATTTGAACAAACTGTTTAAAAGTAAAATAAAACATTCCCAACGCAATGAAACTTTATAACAAATATATATAATTAAATATTTATAAATATATACGCACAATCCACACAGTTATAATATATATAAATTCATAAATAATTTTATCATGAATTTCTTAATGACATTGATTAGTTTAAACGTCAAACTAGTTAGTTTTAACACACATTTATATAATACTATTTTTTAAGGAAACTAGTGTGTATTAAATCTATAAAGTCCCATTGCATTCGGAAATTCATGGTTAGTACTAGGGTTTGAAGTGAGCTACAGGTGAGATATTATGAAGCTAGCATCGAACTTAGATCTGACTGCTTGAATATATATATATATATATATATATATTCATATATATAGTGTGATTCGCTCTTTATATATATATATATATATATAAAGAGCGAATCACACTATCCACACATAGCAATTGTTTTATATGTACATACATGTTGAAATGTACTGCACTGTATACTTAGGGTATAATAAATAATATACATGCTACTCTAATCATTGATAGTCAAAAAAAGATGAGTTATTATATGCTATATTTATTAAGTGGATGTGGAGCTTGAAACAAAATATACCATAATTCACATTCCTATTGTATATTCTTTATTTGTATTTACAAATTAAATTTGTAAATTGCTAGCTTATGCAACCATTATTGGTATTTTTATTACTTAAATAAATTTTATTTGATTAATTTTATGTACTTTGTAAAGTTTTGATTTCAGCATTCACAGGTGCTCTCACATTGCTGCATTAATATTAGCAGTTTTGTTTTGTAAAATATATGCATGTCTATTTCTTTGCTAGATATATTCACCAGTTAACTTTAATAATTTTAATGTGCAAATAAAACAAATTATACTGCTTCCATAAAGTTAAAATAAAAGTGATTATAGTAAGGATGAAAATATATTAATTTATTAGTCGTAATATAATTGAAGAAAAAAGCAGCAGCTTGTTATAGAAATAGTGAGAAAGATAAGAAACCGTTGACCTAATAATGATGTAATTAAGAATATAATATTCAGTTTAGATTTAAAAAGAATTAAAATAGTAAAATTATACACAGTATAAAAGTGATCATTTTATTTACCAGATAGCTATCAGGAAATTGAACAAAATGAAAAGTTTAGTTGATTAAAAATTCATTATATACATAAAAAATATTCAGAAAAGTGAAACAAGTTACAAAATAAGTAAAAAAATTGATAAGAAAATGGGCGAAAATGAAGAAGAAAACAGCAAGATAAAATAGAGTTATAAAAATAAAAAAAATAATAATTCAAAAAAATATTACTAAAATAATAGAAGAAAATAAAAAAAAAGATCATGACAAAAATAATTTTAAAGCATACAGAACAAGACCAGGAATAAACAAAGATGAATTAACAAAGAAGAAGAGGGGGGAAATGTAAAAATATATCAAATCCATTATAATGATGAAAAATGGAGAGAGAGATAAGGATGGATAGATGAAAGTTTGAAGAATTATCTGTTCATTAAAGATAATATAAAAAATAGTAAGATCTTAAAAATAATTATCAAACCATGATAGAAAATGTTGAATGAGATTTATGCATTAAAAGTCTGATAGGAATAAATAAAAAGAGATTATAGAAATGAGAAAAAAATAATAACAAATAAGGGGATTATGAGAAAGATATAAGAAACATGAGACAAAATAATGTAAAATATAAATTGAAAAATGTTTCAATAAAAACACAAGAAAAAAATGTTAGAGCAAAAAGAGTATTTAGAATATAAAATAATGGTGTTAAATGCCAAAAGAGCAATATCACTTTAAGTAAAAAAAATTCCAAAGACATTATAAAGAAATGTAGATGTCAAACCAAATTGTTAGTGTATAAAACTGTGAAAAGATATTATCATTAAAGCAATATTCATATTTTTTAAAAATCATAATGGAATCAGGATTAATTGATAGACAGCTTTAAAAATATCAAGAAGTGAATCAATGTTTGATTAATAAGATTGTAAATGTACCATGAAATTCTGGGAAAAAATCAAGCATTTAAGTCAGGTGTCCCCAACCCTATTCCCATGAGCACCATGGCGCCCACAGACCATTTTACATGTGCCCACCACTATCCAAACACGATAAAAAATTATTTATGTGATACAAATAAATTTAATTTTTAAAATTTCTTATAAATTATTGTATTATATTATAATCAAATTGTATGGTATACTATACTTTTACAGAGTAAAAATATAAACTTAATTAAATTTTAAAATTTAATTTTTGAAATAAATATTTTTTTGTACATTATGTGTATTATTAACAATATCCAGCTATAAATTTATATAGAAAAAATAAATGGTGCCTGCCTTCTGGTTAAAAAAATAAATGGTACCCACCACCTGGCTAGTATTATAGAATGTGCTCTTAAGTGCAAAAAGGTTGCGGACCCCTGATTTAATATATATATATATATATATATATATATATATATATATATATATATATATATATATATATATATATATATATATATATATATATATATATATATATATTTATAGAAGTAAAAAAAATGCCATAGCTAGAAAATGCAATGTGCCTCAACAGATTATTGAAACTTCATATTTATTAAGCCATTCACCATTGATGATTTTCACTACAAAAAATTAAGCAAATTCTGTAATGGAAAAAATCTAGGATAGGATTTAAGTTATCAGGAGTCACAAGAGATAGATAAAATTGGAATGGAAAAAAAATCCTTCAGGTTTTTGTGACATAAATTTAAAGTAAAGATGTTAAACTTATTCTAACTTTTGAAAAGATATATCATTGACTTCTTTAGACATGAACTAAGGAAGTAATTAAACTTCTCAATACACTTTACATGAAGAAAAAACAGCAAAAGAATAAGAATATATTAAACGCATACCCTGTAGCCATATAATTATGGCTATTATCAAATTCAACCATTACATAATTTTTGTACCAAGAGAGCATAGAAATTAGTAATATCTTTACAGTGGAAAGTTTTACAAGGGACAGAAAATAAAATAAAAAGCTATTGAAAAAACATAAAAAAGAACATGAAAAAAAGGGAATGGAGATTGAGTTGAGAAATTATAAAAAAATCCATTTGGATTTTTATGTATTTGGTGAATAATTTTTTTCATTTGTCTCCTTTTTGGATATCTTAACTATAACAAAATATGAAATCATATTATTCTGCCACTATAGACATTAGATATGATTATGATGTTTTATATTTATTCACATTTATGAAGCATAATTTCTGACATGCTGTCATAAATCTTTTCATGAGATACCAGTAATATCTAAAATTTTAATTGGCTTTGCGGTTGAATTGGGGAAGAAATTTGGCTGATATCTCATAAAATATGCATATTACATCATAATTCTTCATATACAAATATTTGGTGGAATATCCAAAAGTCATAATTATTTAATAACTTGTTTTCCATTTTTTGTTGGGTAATGTTTCTAATATTGGTAAAGGAATATGTAAAAAACAAGAGACCACAATAATAGAATAGACTTGTATCATTAATATTTATTATGATAATATTTTAATGAAATTACATAAGTTCAGTATGATCTCTTTTTTTCTAAGTTGGGGCACATAATTCACCAATAAAATATGATAATATATAGGAAGATATCCATAAAGTAGTTGTATCACAATCCCAAGTAGTAACATCCAGATTTTCAAAAGAGTTTATTTCTAGAAATTACTTTAGATCTCACCTTAAATAAATGGAGAAAAGATCATTTACAATCCAAAACTATTTTATATAGCAAAGAATAAGATTATATTCAATCTATGATAGAAAAAAGTTTTATTCATGTTATAAGATGTTTATCTGTTTGAATAAATATTTGAGAATATTTTATTTGTTGGAGTAAAATAATAACTCCAATTCTTGAAAAAGATTTTCTAACTGTTCTTATTCTTATTGAGTTTTTTTTTTCTTTTTCTGCCAAGAAACTCTTTTGTAAAGTCAAAACCATGTCACCACCATATAGATATATGACAATGCAAGACTTTTTATTGTAAATTATTTCCCCCATTTTCTTGATAAATAGTTGATAGATAAATGGCAATATCTTCAATACAATAATAAAACTTATATTCAAACAGTTTAGTTAAAGAAAATAATAGATATGTAAAAAATAATTGCATACAAAACAATCACAAAATTATAAATATTAATACATAGCATGTTTCTACTATGAATTTTATTTTGTAATATTTGCTATTTTGTTAATACATTTCAATTAGTCAAATAGTAAAAATCTGACTGAAATACTTTAATAAACGTTTAAATTATTGACTCAGTATTAATTTAGAAATTTTTTTATTAATATAGAAAAATTTATACAAATTTTGAACAACAAAATACCTCTCAGTTTGAAAATACATACATTATTTTGACAATATTGATAAAAATTATAAGAAAACAAGAACAACAACAACAACAATAATAATAATAATAATAATAATAATAATAATAATAATAATAATAATAATAATAATAATAATAATAATATCAACAACAACAACAACAGTAGTAGTAAAAATTTAGATTCTTCAAACCCACAATTATTTAATTCTTTAAAACTATATCTTTTAGTTTATTCTTTTTTATCTTTGATTGAATTTTTGGCAAATCTTAATTTTAAGGATTGTTTTGCTACATAATTTACATACACAGTTATATATGATATATATGTTATATTAATTATGTATGTGTATATATTCAAGCATTATGACGCAACGCAAAAATAATATCTTTTTGCAAATTTTTACAAGCAATCTTCAAGTTTATTAATTTTAACTTAAAGAAGGTATCTATTGGGAATAAATAAAATGTAATCTTGTCAAAGACTTTCTCTTTCATTTTTTGGATAATATTGTTAGAATGTAATAAACCTGATTTTTCTTTCTTACTTTGTTAATTTTATTATTCTTAATTTTATATGATATATTATTTTTAATCGGTTTACATATTATGATGGAGATAAAAAAAAAAAAAACTAATTGAAATTTTGCTTGCTTACATAAATACTTAATTTTACAGGTTAAATCATTTGAATATTTTATAAATTCTTTCTAAATTAAAAAAAAAATACATCTTTTACACACACACACTCTCTCTCTCTCACACACACACACACACACATATATATATATATATATATATATATATATATATGTGTGTGTGAGATATATATATATTTGTGCAATAAATATATAAGTATATTAGAGTCAGTATTTCAAAATAGCCAGTCTCAAAATACATTAAGATTATTTACTTATATATATATATATATATATATATATATATATATATATATATATATATATATATATATATATTTGATTAAATTAATTAACAAATGTAAATAATTATTAAAATTTCAATTAGTTAAAAATCAAGTTATATATAATACCTCTTGAAAACAATTTTACTGATTCTACAAATTCTTCTGGAAATATGTAGATTGGATATCAAATAACTGAGAAATGGAATTCTCTTAATGAAGATATTCTTGGGTTCATTTATAATAATTATGACAATTCTAATACAATGATTCTGTTAATAAAATATAATCATGTGTCTCTCTCTACTTGTCAAAATAAAAAAATGAATGTGAAACTTCGTATTCAATTTGGCAGAATAAAAGTGACTGAGTCAGCAATGATTGATGATTTTTGTTAATCATGATCTCTTAAGGCAGTTTTTAACACATTGAAAATAATATTTGGGCATGAAAAAAGTGATATAATTCTGTAAATGAATGGATGACATTTTTTTAATGATATTGATAATATTTTTTTTTATCTTTTGAATAATAATATAAGAATTCAATTGGAGTTTTTTAATTATATATGAATTCTACCAACTCAGATTTGGACGGAGAGATCCATAATAATAATGATAACATAGTTTTTTCTTCTTAAAATAGAAAAACTGTCAATCCTGTGTGAGTTTTAAAATAACATGCTGTCATATCTTCCCCTACACTTCGTTTATAAAAGAAATATGTGCATTCATGAAGTTGCACTATAAATTATTAATTATATTTATATTGTTTAAATTTTTAAAAATTAAAATAATTAAAGTAATTATTGTTATCCAACAACTGTAATTACTTAAAAATAATTGATATAACTAGAAATTCTTTTGGAAACGAGCAAAATAGTTCATTGTTATCCATTTAGCTGAAAAATTATTTTTTTAATTATTTTACAGTATAGATAATATATATTAAGGCTATAATCTTAAGACTATTGAACTGAAATGTGACAGTAGGGACCTCTGTGAATCTAAACACAATATTAATGACTTTAAAAGACAAGAGTGGCTGCAGCCACTCTTATCTTAGACCTAATTTTTAAATATACAGGTGAATCTAAGGCATTTTGATTTGAGAGTGTGAAACCATTAATTACTTCACTGATTAAATCCACAATTTCTTTATCAGATTTTTTGTGTAATTTTAAAAATTCAAGAAGCATATGGATATAGTTTTGGCTGACAGATAAATAAATGAAAAACACAGATGGATTTTGTCAGTTTGATTAAGATGTTTGACTATGTCAAAAAATTTCAGTGTTTAAAAAATATGTTATACACAGAAATCTATTTATATTATGCAGTTATTGCTCATAGAAAAAAAAAGGCTTTTTGAAATTTAAATTGGTGCTAAACAGGATTAATAACTGAAACTTTGTTTTCATTTTTATGACAATTCTATTTTGAATAGGTTTTGTGATTTCAAAAATAGATAACAATATGCAATATAGATTTAAAAGTAAAAACAAAAACTTTAAATTTATGGGCTACTCCAGCAAAGAATTTACTATTGACTTAAAGAAAACTTTTTAATTCCTATTTGAGATCTTAAAGGAAACAAGCAGGATAAATCCCTAAGGTTCATTACATATGTTCTTGATGTTGCTGCTGTTATTACCATATAAATTATTCACATAATATACGAACATGAATGAGTTGCTTACCAACCCATAATTTTTTATATAGTGAGTTCCTTGACTTTTCCACTGAGTTTAAGATCAAGAGACATAGCATTTCTTTTCAGTTGCTTCATAATTTTTAACTCAAATATCAGTTAATTTTCTTGAAGAAAAAGTAAATGCATTTCCAAATTATGTTTTTTTAAATAGATATTTGCAATTATAACAGACAAAACTAAATTATGACTTTGTAAAATCACCTTTTTCTGGTCAAAACAGAGAGTGTTAAGAATCCATGAATTTTAATTCAGGGTGACTTTTGATAGACATTTATTTGGATACTTGCATCTTTAAAAAATATTGCAAAATTTGGGAAGAAGTACTGTCTAATATGAAATGGAACAATGTTGGTATTTGTGAAGTTAGAAGAAATAAGTGAAAGGACAATGGATTAAAAAAGTTGACATGGACATTACTACAAAGGCAAAAATATTGGAAATACAGGTGAAGTGGATGTCATTATAAATAAAAAATAAAATAACAATATTGTAGAGATTGTTGGCATATTTTAGATATCAATTGCAGATAATTTATGTTTATGTTCTAGTAAGTTCTCATTGTGAAGAAGAAATGGAGAATTTTTATATGAATGTACAAAAGGATGTTGACCAGACTATACAGTATTTAAAATTGTCATGGGAATCTTTAATGCTAGAATTAGTAAACAATTGAAAGATAAAATTTGGTTATAGTGATAGAAGTGAGAGAAGACACAGATTTGTGCCCTTGCAGAAAAAAAAAAAGCTTTGTATTATGAATTCTTTCTTTGAGTAAAAATGCTAAAAGGTAGGAAACATGAAAGTTTTTCATGAAGATACAGCAGAATTGAATCATATTTTGACTAACAGAAAATATGTATAGTAAGATTTCAATGTTTTTAATAGATTTAACACAGAAAGTGATCATTGACTAGTGAGATATAAGATATGTGTTAATGCAAAATTAGGGACAAAAATTATTAAAAAAACACTATTTACAGTTGACATTTCTAATCTTCACAAACAGTTCAATTAATTTTAATTACAACATGCAAGTTGTTTTAAAATATTAACAGATTTTGAAGATGGTTCAGATTTGAATGAAATCAAAAGAAAGGAGACCTCATATATACTAATAAAAATTACAACATAACAATTGGTGCAAAAAAGTAGTAATTTTCTAGTAAATTTTCTGTTGAGACAAGACAATGTATGAAAAAAGAAGAAATATAAAAACGATCTATTAAGTAGAATTGAGAATCTAGAGTTTTGTAAAATAGTAAAAAAGAGCTAATATTGATATAATAAAATGCAATTGTGAATTAACCATTAAAGTCATAAAAGAAAATAGGTCTCAAAATGTGATATTGGTAGGAAATTTATATTTACTGTAAGTCAAAAAAGGAAATACCACCATTAAATGTGTGAGATATGAATAATTATACAGCAATATAGAACAAATAAATAAAGTATCCCATATAATTACTACTTCTGGATAGCCCATCATTTTAAATGAAGAAGTGAGACATGCAACTAAATCTACTAAAAAGAAAAAAAACTCAAGGTAATGATGGATTTATAATCAATATCTTAAAAGAAGCACATTTAGAGATAGAAAACGTGTTACCAAAGTTATATACCAAATATCTAAACGATAAAGATATGTAATTGGAAGAATGCAGTAGTAAGACTGATATTTAGAAAAGATTGTAAAGAAGATATTAAAATTATAGACCTATTAATATTTAATCCAATGTAAATCTTGAATTTTAACTAATGATTAAAAAAGCTGACTTTAAAAGTGGTTTTAGCACAGGCAATCACATCCAAGAATCAGGAGAAAATATAAAAAGATGCAATGAGTTTGAATTGCAATTATGGTTTTGATTTGTAGATTATGAAATGGCACTTGATTCTATAATCATTTTTATAATTATTAAAGCATTGTACCATCAATATATAGGTACAAGATATTGTCATATTCTGAGAAATATTTATAAAAATAAAATAGTAGTAATTATATTATATGGTGATACTATGAAGACTAACATTGAGAAAAGCATGTGGCAGGGTAACTCCATATCTCCAAAACATTTTATATCAATTTTACAATAAATATTTCATGGATCAAAATAGAAAACATAATGTAGATGATTCAAGTTATCTAGATTTGAAAATGATGAGATTGTTTTTGTAAATAATGCTCCAGAGTTTCAGTAACGGTTTCAAGAGACATCATTTAAAAGTAAAAATAATAGGATTAAAGATAAATGCTATAAGAAAAGTAATGTAGAATGAATATTCCTAATAGATGAAAACAATGACAGATAATGATAAATTGCAAATGTCTTAACTACAAATATCTTAATCAGACTATTGAATAAAATGGAAAAATAATGGATTATACTAATTATAGAATTAAACTTGGATGAAATGTTTTACTTGAAATAAATTGGTATTAAACCTTCAGGAAAATAAAATATATGTGTTTGAAAATGATTTTCAATAAATGTGTTTCATCAGTTTTTACTTTAGGATCTGAATCTAATACTTAACAGAAGAACAATGTAGTGACTTCAAGTCACTCAGTGATGTATGGAGATATTATGCTAGATGTAACAAATGGTATCAAACACAAAATACCTGGGAGGGGGGAGGGACAAACAGCTATACTGACATCATTGAAAATATTAAAAACTGAAGTGGAGTTGGGTTAGATATATTACTAAAATAAACGATAATAGATAGATATTGAAATTTTAAATTGGATTATAAAAAATTGTAAAATCTAAAAAATAACCATATATGAGATGTTACAAATGAAATGAAAAGAGTTTTTGTTTTAATGTGGAGAATAGATCAGAGAAAGTGGATTAACTTTGGAAAAATTCATTCTACAGGGGATCAATAAAAGTTGAAAATGATTGTGATGATGAATGGCTATATAATTATTTCCAATTTAAATAATGATCTGAAGAATTTTTTTAATATTTTGAGTTCAACATTCAAATAATTGTCTTTATTAAATAATGCTAAAAATAGTCAGATGCTCTATCAGACATTGAGAAAAAATATTTAGTAACTTCTCAGCTTGAGAAAATGAATTAGTTTGAATATTTTTATAATTTATTAAATACAAAATCGGATTTGCATATGAGATATTTCATAGACTTTATCATGGTATCTCTGCTTAACATTTTAAAAGATAACATTTTTTATTATTATGATATTATTATTTTTTAAAAAATTATATTTTAAAAAGAAAAAATAAAGATTTTCTATAGTATTTAAACATTTTCAATTATTTATGCAATCATTTAAAAAAATGCTGACAAATTCATAAAGTAAATTAGTGTACCCTTAATCTTTGTAGTAACAATGAATCCATTATTGTTTCATTTCATCATCATTGGATTGTGCATATGAACTGAATTAATAGTTATCAACTTTTATAAATATCTGAGCAGTTTTATATAAAAACCCATTTACATTATAAAGTGTATCTCAAAGTCATTCTAAGAAGATACCATATTCTGGTTTTATTGGGAAGTTCTGACTAGTAATGAAATACAGTGGACTATTACAATTAAGAAAGATATTAAATATTTCTAAAAAAAACATTTTCTATCAATGTTTAATGATGCTGTGATATATGTAGCCTTAGTTGTGTTCGTTCACATTGGTATATATAATTATCATAACGCTCATTTATAAGTAGTTTTTAACTTTATTTGTATCTTTTATTATTTTTTGTAGTTAAAATGACTGTTACTGATTTATAAATAGTTTTTTGTAAATAATGTGAATATCAAAGAACATAAATACTTGTAATTTTTGAAATGTGTCTGAAAAATCTACTGGGGGGGGGGGTAAATTATTGTATTTAAAACGTTGAACAATCATTGTCATACATATAAAGAAATTGAATATTTGCAATAAAAAAGGAATTTACAAAATATTTTACAAATATATACACTCTTTACGAAAACATTTCAGAAAGTATATATTTCAGGCTTCTTGAAACAAGATAATATAGTAAAGTTAAAAATACATGTGTGTGTGTTCGCGTAAATTAAAAATATCTATATATCAAAACCTTTTATAATCAAAATACAATTTTTAGATATAAAGTATTATCATTATTATATTTTTTTAAAAATTAATAAAAAAGTTGTTTGTACATTTGTTTTTCTCATTAATAATGTTTTTTATCTTGCAATCATATGAAAACTCATCATGTTTTGTTTATAAAAGACAATAATTATCTTTGTTTAATAAAATATTTCATTCTTTTAACAATAGTACATTGAATCATCTTTATTTATAATACAGTTTATTCAGCGATTGAATGAATAGAACGTGCATCATGATGAGTTTGCATTATGTTATTTAATTTACATATACATACTCACTTCTATATAATATATGCATAGAGAATAAAAAAGGAAAGCAGCAACCATACTTGATAAGCAATCCAATAAAAATATAATAATCCTACGATTAATTTTTAAAAAAGACTCAAACACTAGGAGTGATGAATTGACATTTGATTCAAAAACATTAGTCTTTCAGTTCTTCACTCTATCATTGTGCCAGCATATGGCGCAGAACTGTAGTTATAAAGACAAAATGGATTTTTTTATACTAAAAATTAACTTATCAGATAGGTAAAGTAGCATAGTTGTTTTTGATACCAATCAATTACTGCTTATTTTGGTGCTGTCAATATAAAAAAAAAATGTTTTGATATATATATATAATTCAGTAATGAGCTGGCAATGTAGTGTATTAACTATGTTGCTATTTAATATATTGCGTTGTGATTTATTGTTAACACAAAAAATTATCCAGGTTTCATATATATATATATATTAGTGGTATATGTTTAATCTTAAGCTGAATGTAAGTCTAAACAATTTTAATCGCCTTACATATGAATTATTTAAAGAGTAAAATGAAGCATGATATATAAGTAAATCAGATTATTTAATTTGTGATGGAGAAAAAGTAATCAATAAAAGTCACTCATCACTTTTCAATTTTTTTATATAATATTTTGGCGTGCTATTGCATAATAAATTGAAAATAAATTGTATTATTTGATATATGCATTTAGTAATAGCATGTTTACACGCTAATTTAAGTATCAGTGGAATATAATATACTTATTATGCTAATAATAATTTGAAAACAAATGTCATAATCGAAATATGAAACTAAATAACTGGAAATTACCATACAAAGACAATATTTTTATTAAAGATAAATTATCCTAGATGATAATTAAAAATAATAATAATTTTCAAATTTTATTTAGCTTACATTTTCTAATATATTCAAACATTATTTAGTGAAACTAAAAGAAAAAAAATAGACTGATATTTATTGTGATGAAGTAAACAGATTCTAACAAAATGTAGTCTATATTTTAACATATATCAATTGCACTAATGTCACTCTGTATACATCCAGTTAAATGATAAGACAAAAATAATTCAGATGACAATTTCGCGATAAATCTCATATCCATCATATTGAATAATAAATTCATACAATCTTAGATTTAATAATTTCTAATTAAACTGGACATGAATATATATATATATGAAATTTAAGATTATTTAATGTATAATGCCCTACATGAGTTAGTGTGGTGAAAGATGATCAGCCTTTGGGGTGTAAGATCATTGAATTAATTTTATTTCTAAAACCTCCCCTGCTTAAACTTCTTATGAACTTCCAAACAATAAAGCTATTTAATTATTTATTTATTTAATGTATAATTGTTTACAAATACAAATATAATTAACTGGACAGGTATTCTATTTTCAGGGGAGTTCAATTATTGAATTAAATTTTTTATGTTAAATAAATTAAAAGCATTGACATAGTTTTTTTCCAGTTTTTTTCCTTCTAAAAATTGGATATATTCAGTATTTCGGTTAATAAAATGCTTTTTAAGCATCATTTTAAGAGAATTTGTAAAGTACTTTCCCTTAGTAAGTGCTAAATTAAAAGTTATCAAATTGTTATCAATTTATAGTGAAAGAAAATATTCATGTTTAAAAGTGAGCCATGTGTTAAAAAAGACTCATCTATGAAAAATGTATACACTAAACATCACATGATTAACATTCATAAGTATTTATGATAGTGTTGTTGGTACTTTTTAAATGTCTAAAGTTATAATCAGGATTTTTGATAATTGCTTTTGATAAGGAATTAAATTTACAAATAGAAGAGTCTGTTTGAGGAGTTTGACATTTTCTTCTTCTCTCTCTCTCTCTCTCTCTCTCTCTCTCTCTCTCTCTCTCTCTATATATATATATATATATATATATATATATATATATATATATATATATATATATATATATATATATATATATATATATGTGTGTGTGTGTGTGTGTGTGTGTGTATGTGTGTCTAAATAAAGATTTTGTAGTTCCCAAATATTTATCTTAAAAATTAAATGATTAGATAATCTCTCTAAAAACAAGCTAAAATCTAATGTAATGATGATAGTTTGAAATCATTATTGATCATGATTCTATATGAGATTTATCTATTACCACTTTTATAGTATCATAATATTTTTATTCATTTATAGTAACCTCATTCCTACTAATAAGTATTTCACATAATTCTAGCTTTATTAGTTATATCAATTAATTACCATGCACTAATTATAGTAATTAATATCTGATTATCAAAACACATGCATTAATATTGTATATTTCAATATCATGATATGAATTCAAAATAAAGCTTTAAAAATACAAAGTAGATCATTTATTAAAATAGAGTTTGAATACATACAAATAATCATGCCAATATTTATGTTAGTAATTACAATACCTAACATTAAAATTAAAATATACTCATTATCAAATATTGTAATCAATAGAGTATTTTTAATTTATATGTAGCAATTCAAAATTATTAACATAGAAAATTCTTGTATTCTATCAAAAATCTGTCTTTAGTAATATTGCAGTTTTACATACAGATAATAATACAATGAATTGTAGATAAGCAGTAGATAATAAATTTTCTCTGCTCTCTACCTACAAATTAAAGTGTATGCTCACAGTTATGATAAATACAAGCAAGAGTTAATAAGAAAAAAATATATATTTGAATAATTAAATGCATAATTTATAAAATTAATAAACTTTTCTTAGATAATTGTAAATTGTATTAAATGCACTGATACACTCTCATAAGAAACATGGCATGTAGCTGACAATTCTAATGTCATAAATCAGAAGAAATCCATCATCCCCCTTTCTAAGAAAGAACAATCTGTTTTACATACATTTTGAATAATATATAGCCTATATATACATAAGCCATATAATTATGCACAGTCCAAGGCTATAACTATGAGTGTATTTAACACTCTTGAAAGCACTTAGCATCGATAATAATTTTCATACAATTATAGTTTTCTTATGAGAGCGTGTCAGCACACATAGTAATTGAAAAAATTTATAATTTTAAATATAATTAAAATTAGTAGTGTATAAATTATGAAACTTCAATAAACAAATAAAGGTAAATAGCATCATTTAGACTTCAAGTATTTAAATTTTAATTACAACTGTGTAAGTTTGAGGATGACTTTTAATTTATTTTGTCTTATTTAAGCAAGCATAAACAATATTAAAACCATATTCTGGGATTCAACTGTTTACCATTTTAAATTTTTGATGAGGATTGCCTTTCTTAGTAAAATTTCTTTTTTGTTTAGAAACTATTTTAATTTCAGCAGATAAAGCTTCAATATTTTTTTAGTATTTCATATGGAAATTGTGAAGACATATATTTTTATTTAGCCAACTATTCATAAAAGAGAATACTATGATAAAACATATCAGATGATAAATTTTCAGATAACAGGCAAGCTATATCTTTATCAACATGGTCACAACTAGTACAAATGGGTTGTTTATGCAACAATGTCAGTGTTTATTAATATGTAGTGAAAACTTTTCAAGCTACTATTACTAAGGCAATTCCAGCTTTTATGTGAATTAGCAAGCTTTATTTTATTGCTAAGATACTACTAAATTTATTTACACATGCAACCTATATGAATTTGATAAATAACTACAATTTTCAGAAACAAATAATTTTAATATTTAAAACCAAGCTTTATTTATCTTTCTTCACTACTCATATCAAATATAAACATTTTTATTTGGTAATACCATCTTTTTTTTAATTACAATTTTAATTATTGACTAGGTAAATTTGTATATATTAATAATTAAACCTTGTCCATTTTTAATTTATTTTTTTGACACTATTTATTATATCAATTAAATTTCAAAACAAACTAATCATCATTTTAACCAAGTTTAAGGTTTTATAGTCGTTGTTTGTTTTTTTTTATAATAAACCATTTTTCGATATTATAAACTTTATTTTCATTGAATAATTATAAATTGCAAATAAAAATATTTACATTAATAAAGATGTAATTATAAATTTATTTAAACACCCATTCATTATGTAAATAATATTCATTAAGGCTGTAGCCTCAATCATATGCGTATAAAATGTGATAGTAGGAACCTCTACAGGTCTTAAAACCACAAGCTTACTCTTGGAAGAAAAGAGGAAAAAGTAATCTTGTGGTGTTAAGACCTGTAGTGGTCCCTACTATCGCATTTTATACGCATGTGATTGAGGCTACAGCCTTAATGAATATTATGAATAAAGATGATGATTTTATAAATATATGAGGGTATTTTAAATTTGAAATATTTAGATCTATTTTTTAATGTATACTTTTTACAATTAAATAGATAGCCACAGCAGCTGAAAACATGCTCAGCAAATTTTAAAGATTTTAATACTGAATAACTTTTCTTTTTCAAATCTCAAAATGTTGATATATATATATATATATATATATATATATATATATATCAACATTTATATATATATATATATATATATATATATATAAATGCATAATCATAAATAGAATATTTTAGATATGATTTGTTTATACCAAATTATTCAAATTTTATACAATAGTTGGAAATTAATACAATTTTTTGTATTCACTCTTTTTTTGGCTAAACAAGTAAATAAATAACTAATTCTTGACTGAATTCTCTTAAAATATTTTAACTTAAAAATAAATTAAAAAGAAAAATAATTTAATTACTTCACCATGTTTCTTCTAATTTTTATTTCACATTTTATGTATTTTAATAAGAAAATTATTATTTATCACTAAAAAAAATCCTGGTAATTCAATAACACTATTACATTAATCCAGTCAAAATTTAAAATTTTCTATTGTTCATCTATATATTGCTTATTGCAACTCTTCTCTTATACAATTTAATGCAAAATTTTTTTTTAATAAAACTTCTTTATTTTCCTGATAGTTTTGACTGTTCAGCAGTCTTTATCAGAGCTCAATTGAGAAAGTTCTGATGAAGACTGCTGGACAGTCGAAACTGTCAGTAAAATAAAGAAGTTTTATTAAAAAAAGTTTTTTTTATTAAAATATATATGAGAAGAGTTATTATAAACAATATATATATATATATATAAAAGGTCACAATATATATATATATATATATATATATATATTGTGACCTTTTATTTAGGTCCCTAAATTAATAATTCCAAAATTTTAAATAATGATATATTTAACATCAAAATCTTACTAAAGTGGCTTTCAATAACAATTGTTTTGAATGTACTGCGAAATTTGCTTTAGTGGAGATTAGATTTCAAACCCAGTCTAGGCTCTGACTAGACTAAAATAACAATTTAAAAGTATTATTATTATTTGGTAGATAAATACATTGCTATTTTATTAGTTTTGAATAGCAATTGAAATAAATAAATATTAAATCAAATTGTTAAATCTTGTCAAATAAATCATTATAGTAAATTATTTAAGCATATTTTTTGGTACTAACCACCAAGCTGTCTTAAATAATAATGGATAATTATTAAAAATGAAGACAGAGGGGGTAGTACTAATTATGCATACCAAAAATTATTGGCCAACTCATTCCCAGAATTCAGTATAATAAAAGCTATATATGTTCTAACATAGCTGTAGGGGAGTGAACTAATTAAGAAAAACAAGAACCAAGTAAACATAAACATCAGCTCTGATTTAAAATAAAAAAAAAGTAAAAATCAAAAAAATTCTGAAATCTTATTGTATGGAAGTAGAATACCTTGCTATCTAAAAATGTTTGAATAAGAAATCTTAAAATCTTGCTATAATTTTAAGCCATTTCCATGACTGCACATTTCCTAGGATTGTTATGGGAGAAGGAAATTAAAACCATGGAGATAAGTTTTTATTTGAATAAGAACTGCTTTAAACTCAGGAAAATTCAAGCAAAAGTAAGCCTTTGCTTTTATGTTATGTATATTTTTAAAATATCTTCTTTGGAAATGACACGCAAATCATTTATAAGTAGACTAAAAAAAATTGATAATGTTTATATTTCGCGTGCTAGTCTTGTTATCCAGTAGAACAAGATTGTGCTTATAAAGTAAAAAATATCAAGAAAAAAATAATATTAATTCAAAATGATTTTAAAACAAGTGTTATATATGGTATATAGTAAATAAATTTAAAAGTCATTTTGAAATAATCTAATTTTTAATAAAATAAATATGATAATATTTTCGTAATGTTATTTTCTATAGTCTGCATATTTTATCGTGGGAACCCATGTAATGAAAAAAATAGTCAATTAACAGCTGATTAAAATGCTAAATATGTCAACATGATAATTGGATAAATTTGTCTTAATATTACTAAACAGTTATTATTTTTCCAATGGAGATATAATAAAATAAAAGTTTGCTTTTAATGTCTTATTGAGAAATATATGTCGTCATAATAATATTTACGGTTTTAAAAATGTCCTACTACTTAAATATTGCTACACAAATATGGATTGCCATGCTGAGAGGAATAAAATGCATAGAGTTTTAAAAGAAAAAGGAAAGATAAATATACTAAATAATAAAAATTCCACTAATTTTTCAGGGAAAAATTATCTTGATTTAAACGTAAATAAATGATTTTGTTATATGTCATTTGAAATGCTTACCGAATAAATCAATAAAGATTTTAATAAGTTGTTTTTGAAGTTTGTTTTGAATTATCTAGAGCAAATTAGATAAATTTATCTTTTTAAATCTGCTACAATTAGAAACGTGGATGTTAATTGCCTGATGAATTATCACCACGGAAACTCTCAAATAATTTCTACTTTTGTATAAGTGTTGAATTTTGTTCTATTATAAATACAACAGGATAACAAAATATATATGCTTAATCTAGACTGATTGCTCATCCTAATAACCATTTATATTATTCTAACTCACCAGGATAAATAACTTGGAACAGAGTATAAAAGTTAACGGATAAATATGTACACTTATTTTTTTTTATTACTGCTGTGTTACATATTACTTACGTAATGTGTTGTTTGGGAAAATTTATTTTAAAATGTATATGTTTTGGTTTTGGCATGAAATATATATATATATATATATATATATATATATATATATTGGATTAAAGAAAAAGAAAAATGTGTAAAATATACACATCTATTTTATGTATATATTTTTTTTAGTTAAGGGAAAACCGGAAAATAGATATATAGCGTTTATCTAGAGAGTGATAAAATATTTGATTTTTTCATAGTTTAAAACTAATGTTAAGATATATTAATAAAAAGGTAAATGTACAGATATTTTATCAAAAATATCTATATTGGCATGACTGAATTATTTTCTGATATAAAAAAAATTGATATAAACCTTTTTCATTTTTTAATTTGCTATAGAAGTGAGCGTGTCCACTTTGAATACAAATGCAGGTTTGATCTTAATTGCTTAAATCCGTCATGCTCTCTTTAATAAAATATAGTTGTCATTCTAAAATGATTAACAATCATTGGACATAGGTATTTTGGTTTGGCTGTTGAGACATTAATAGTTATAGTGTAAAATGGAGTATGTATATCTTCACTGTTATTGTTGGTATTGTCTTTATCTTGCTATAATTTGAGAATGACTAGTGACAGTTTTTAGTTAATGGGAGGTTCCAATTGAATGGCATCCAATATATTAACATTTATGTGAAGCATAGGCTGATGAAGTGTCACCTATGGCTAATTTTATGAGAGAAAAGATGGATAGAATCTGAGCAGTAATTAATGTTCATTGGTATAAATAATCCTAAAAAGAAAGGATGTCTATGGTTTGAATTCTAGTCTTTTCATGGTGAGGCAAGGCCCACACACGTATGTATACCCATAGAGAGGTATAGATTTATCCATATATTATTATACAACTGTCATGTTGTTTTTTATAAAGTCTCCCATCTTAGTGTTAAATTCCTCATGATAATATAGAGATAGTTTTTCCACCGCGTATCGTGAAAGATATTAGGTCCAGATCATATAGCAAGTATAAAATAATATTAAATTTAGGAATACTCATCTAGCATAGTGTTTTCTTAATCAAAATACTGTTTGTGATGTTGTGGGATCATCATCAGTTGTTGAAAGACCAAGCCAGAATCTAGTTGTAATTGTAGAATTTAAAATGTAAAAGTAAGAGATGCACACTGGCAGAATGGATTCATTTTTTATCAGATAATGATGTGACAATAAAATTGTAAGATCAGTTATGTATTCAAGGGTTGAGCTGTGGACATAGGTAATGCTTAATGAGATCAAGGTGTCTTTGATTTTTGAATGTTTAATCATATTCATTTAATGCACTAAACTTATTCATTTCAAAGTTAAATAAGTTAGTAATTGCTCAGAATGTGATAATTGCCCTTATCATATTCCGATAAAAGATAGGGCTTTGGGATAATGCAATACTTTATAATGTTGGAATTCTAAATTTAAATTTGTGCATATCCTAGAGTTCTAAAGTATACCTATTATGTAATTTAAGTGCTAGTTAGCCTAAATATATTTTAGTATCTTATTTTTAAAAATACGCCAAAGTGTAAGAAATGATATTGTGAATATTAGGTTCTAAGCCGGTTATATCATTTGCTGAGTATATGGTCAAGGGGATAATAAGTATTTGTCCCATCCATAAATTATTTTAACAGATTAGTTTTATTTCATGCCATATCTGTAAATTAAAATTTTGTACATACTGTAAATAAAGTTTGTTGTGTTTAAAATTTTATTTGGTTGCATGTAGTCTTATTGCTAATTACCACACATATATACACTATTATTGTTATTGCTATCAAACTATCAGATTATAAATTGAAATCATCATCAAACAATATAGCACTACTAACTCTGTTATGCTATATCATAATAATTTTGGTAAGTCTTATAGTTTATTGGTACATCTAATGCATTATCACATAATAATCAAAATGTTGATAACTTGTAGTACAGATTGTTTTAAACAATATATTAAAAGATAAACATAGTCTTGATTTGATTGGTTTAGTTAAATCTGCAGAGCTATCATTCACTGATCTTGATCACATTGTTTATAATTATTTAAGAAAGGGAATTTGGTAAGTTATTGTTTTTTTTTAATTATCCAAAAAGTCATTCCCAGTCATAAATTTAAAAGTTTATATTAGTTATAAAGTTTCTTTAAAACTGCTAAATAGAATTCTTGATTTAAGTTATATTGAGAGCTATTAGGTGCATTATGTTTGGGTAGTAGTAAAATCCCTCTTACTGACCCAAATAGATGTTGTATAACCATTTATAATGTTTGAACCCTGAGAAGAATTAATTGTTAAGTCTTAAGATAGAATTTAAGTTTGTAATAAAGTTTATATCTTGTTAATTATTATAGTTGAACTTACAATAGATTACTTTCACAGTCTATGAAAGTTAGCTAAGCTTTAATATGCAAATTACTTTTGTTGATATAAAATGTATAGTTTGTTTTAATTTTATGATAGATATTCTGGTTGTGTCAAGCTTAAAATCCCTATTTTTATTTAGCTTATCTTTTTACCATTGAATACCATATTAGTTTATAATTTAAGATTTCAGTCTCCATCCTTAACATTTTCCTTCAATTTCATCTTCATCATTCTTTTAGTTATTCATTCTCATTTGACATTAATTCATTATCATAATTAATTAATCATATTCTTTTATCATTTTCACTATTCATTAACTATTATTCTATTATCCTTTTAATCATTCATTATTCTCATATCTATTCGTTCTTTTCTCTTCACTCTTAGACTCATTTCATTCCACTATTCCGTTATTACTTCATTCCATCATCCATTTAGTCATTTACATCATAAATTACATATCATTTCATTTATAAGTTTAATTTCATCACCACTCAAGACATATAATTATTAGTTATTTTATTAATTTGATGAATATCAAAGTTAACTCATCTCATTTTGTTTGTGTGGATTTCAGGGCTAGTTTGACCAGAAGTTTTTATCTTTATTAGTCACCTTGTGATCTTCTTTAGATCAACAGTTTCATGCTAGTTTTATTCAATCCAGGAATCATTTCATTAATTTTGCATTTATGTTTCTTCAGGATTATATTATTGATAGTGTGAGTATGTTAGGTTCCATAAGAGAATTTAATCACTAAAATGTGCGGTATGATTCATTGGTGACGAACTAGATCAGGAATCTAGGTTACAGATGTGGTTATGGGCTTGCCAACATGACATGATCGTTTAGTAGATGAAGGCTAGCTGTTGCCAGGTTACAGTTGCGATTATGCTGACCAATGTGAATGGCATGATGATTGGCTGTAGCTAGGGTACAGTAGTGATTATGGTGCCTAAAACGTGATATGATTCATTTATAGTACAGCGGTCTTTGGGAGAAGGTTACAATATATATATATATATATATAAAGAAATGCAAAGAAAATAAAGGAGAAGAATAAGAGTACATTGTTCAGCTGATTGAAGTTTTTAAAAATGATCAACTTTTCACTTTTCTATAAAATCTTTATTTTATACTAAAACTCACTAAATTAGAATTGATTGCTTTTTACTTGTATTTTATAAATGAATAATATTCTATAAAATTACACTTGATCTTTATAAATGTTTAAAATCACTTGTAAATAAATTCTTCTTTATTTTAAGTATTTTATTATATTGTGAATAAAAAGGTAGATTTATGATAATTCAATCAAATTATGGTTTAAAATCTGATATTTTCTTTATAATAATTAAAATATTTGAACAACTTTTACACCATGTCAATTTCCACAGATAATAAGAATAGCAATAAGTTTTACATGAAGTGTCAATAAAAAAGAAAATATTAAAAATAAAGATTTTCTTTAAGAACAACACAATAAAGATGATTAATATTTGCTAATTGTCCATTAGATACAGACTTCTTCAGAATTTTTTCAATTAAAAATATCAAAAGCATTACAGCTGAATTTATATTATTAAAAAATTTCTACACTAGTATGAATTACAATAAAGTTAAAACAGTGATCTAAAGCTGTGGAACTATCATAGGTTTTTTTGCGAAAAACAACTAATAATTCTAAATTTGAATGTTAAGGTGAATTGTTTTAATTTTAATAACTTGTTGTAGAACATTAAACCAGTATCATTTTTTTAAGTTTTTATTATTTAATCAATAAACCAGACTTATTCTACAACATTGTCAGTCATATATTTCATTTTTCATTTAAAAAAGAATACCCATACAATTAAAAATATTAATAAATAAGCATGCCAGCACAATCTAATAGTAGCTTGTTACAATATATACACTTGCTTAGTACTATTGGGTAAGCTTATATTTCATAACAAGATGCACTCATGTCAAAATGGTGACTTGAATATCATTTTAAAAAGTTTACATTTACAAGCAGAAAGATTGAAAATGATTTTTTGTGATTTAATAATCTGTAACTCAGATTTATTAAAAATATAAATGCTTCATTTTTTTTATTGAAATGAAGAAATAAATTAATTTTTAATTTTTGCACATATAAATTACATGTTTAAAAAAAGTGATTAGTTGATATTTATGTTTGAAAATAAAGAGAAGTGGGCATTTTTGTTCTTTTTTTGAAAAAGTAAAATTTTGAAGTTATATTTTATTTTAATACTTTATTTTTTATTTTTTTAATCTTCAAAATTGTTTCTTTCTATATATATTGTTCTAAAAATATAATTAAAACATGATATGTTTAACAAAACTGAGCTTAAGGAATCAGTTTTTTTATATATAAAAAAAACATTATTGTTGTTCTAAAAGAAAATAGCTTGAAAAATTATTAAATGTGATAACATAAATACATTTTTAGTCATTAATAAAAGAAATTATTCACATTTTTAAATAAGATAATAATATTTTTAAGAACATAATTGGGTCCAAAACAAATTACCAACAAATTATAATGAAAAAAGTGGACTTGTGCATCCTGGTCAAAATAAATAGCTCTAATCAGTTGTATATCAATCTGCAATAAAGAAAAATGATATAAAATAATTAAGCTTCCAAATTGGATATTTAAATTTCACTTCCATTTTATATATTAATGAAGATATGACCACATCTATCTGCATTAGAATTCTTGGAGTTTAGTAGATTTTTTAAGTAAACATTAAAATGAGTAAGAAATAATATCAAAAATAAGTAGCAGCATGCTTCAGCATTAAGAATAATTTGATTTTCTTTTATACTATTTTTATGTATAAAATGATTCTTTAATTTCATTTGTGATTACAATTGTATTGTAATAATAATGATGATGGTAATGATGATGATGAAATATATAGAAGAAATGTTATTACTGTTTTTTTTTCTATTTTCATTATAAAAAAAATGACATTGTATATATATAAGAATTAGATTTTAGATTATTTGTGTGAACAAAACATTTGCATACTATTTAAAACAATACCTCCATAAACCAATAACCCATATTTTCACATAAACTACCACTTGTTTATTTACATTGTTTATTAATGTCAAAGAAGGAATTAAATAATTTCTCACAAGATTTGTTATTTAATATGTAAATAATGTTATAATAAAAGCATTATTTTTGGAAGTTATAGATGTGGAATTATTTTCATTGTTTTTGTCTTTATTTTCATTGTCAATTAAAAATGTGTGTTGCATAAATAATTTAAGCACAATCTCTTATTTTAATGTGCGCTTGTATCATAAGATTGTTTTCCAAATTCTCACAATTTAAATAGAAAAATAATATTTAATTTTAGACCATAACTTATATTGCTTATTGAATAATTGAGTCAAGCCTAAATTGTTAATAGAGGGAAGTTTACAAGAATCAGGAAGTCTGTCAAAAATATTACAATGACCATTATTTCTGTCAGATAATACTAAATATTTTGTTTGTGTAAGGTAATGGTGTCAGACTATTAGAATATAAGTATAAATTTTCTTACCACTAAATATGATTGATTTGACTTACTGGGAAATAAAAGAATTAATAATATATAATTGTAAGAAATCTTAAATCTTATTGAAAGAGATTGTAGGTGAATTGATCAATGGAACAATCTTCATTATGATCAGACTGCCAAAGTTGTAGTCAATATATAAAATTACTTTTATTACCATAAATAATTTGATATTTATTAGATTGTGGATTTAAATCAGCCTTTTGGATAAAGTTACCTATCTTGGTACCTATATTAAGGATGGCATTTGTGAGAAATATTTCCTTATCTAATATATTAATAGTCTGTGGAATAATCTTTGGACTGTATTTTTGAATATGTTTGGGTGTCAATGGGTGTTAAAGTACACTGAGAACATAAAACAAAAATGTTGAAGAGGTACTCTATTAAATATTTTGAATCTGAAAGAAGAAACAATGATTCACTTAGTAAATGAAATCTGTATATTCCAATAATTATAATTATCTCCAGAGTTTTAATCTTTGCCAATATATATTACATTTATATATAATGAAAAATATAAATGTATTATATACATATTATAGTTTTGTATTGAACCTTGTTATTTTTTAAATCTTGATGTGAGAATAATAAACCTTACAAACACTTAAAATTTTATTTATGAAAAGCAATGTTTTCTAAATCAACAAACCTATTTTTCATTAAATAATGAAATTTTGTTTTTTAAGTAAATCAATAATAAAAAAAAGCTAGACTGGATTTTCCTGTTTTATTGTCAACTTTTTATTTTTAAATCTAGTTTTTCATGCAATGATTTTTGAGAGATGGATTAAAATCTCTTCAGAATATTATTTAGGATTAATCAGCACATAAGCAATATAATATATTGAGATGATTGCTTTGCTAAGTCTATATATGTAGAAAAAGGGAATTTCATCTAAAAATTATGTGTATATATTAAAAATTTTGCCAATTTAGGTTTATATTAAACATGTTTATAAAAGTGTGATTGCATGTATATGTATACACACACATGAATCACTAAATAATTTTGTTTATTAAAAGTAAAGTTTTTTTTTTTAAAAAAGTTACTTTTTAAAATAAATCTGTTATCTTTTGAATAAGATTATTTTAAAACTTTCTATAACAATGCTTAATCTATAAATAAAATTTTAATTTATTGTAATAAAAAGTTATGAATTGTTCAGATAAGAATTGTAATAAAACTGATTAGCATGAAATGTAAAAAAAATGTTTGATTTTAATTTCTACTTAATTCGATTTAATTAATTGAAAATTTAGAAAATTCTAGAAAAAATTATGTGATAGAACAATAGAATAAATGGGTATAAAAGCTCCCTAAAAATTATTGTTTCATTCAGAAAGTTTTCAAGCAACAGAGAACCTTACAGAATCTATTCATTTATTACAAGCATTATTGATTATTCTTTGTGACAAACCAAACTTTTGCCAGATCTTTTATTAAAATTAGTGATACTCTAGCAACAGTTTTTGACAAGTCACCTGCAGTAGTACAATGAATCAACCAATATGCTGGACTAGACACCTCACTAAGATGAACTCCATGTTCTAAGTTAAACCTTTATCCTCTAATATTCACAAAACCATACATTTTTAAAAAGCTGACATTCTAGAGCTAACTTTATAAATAAGACTCTCAATGATTACCCAAAAAATGACAACTATAAAATGAACAAAAGTTTGTTTTTAGAGTATGATTTATTTTTTATGTTTAAAAAAAATTATCTTTAGAAAAAAATGTCTTTCTCATCTTTACTGGGTTTTTTGTCAGTTTCTTTTAATGAAGTTTGATTATTATTGTAGAGTAGTTTGATCCTTTTCCCATTCTCTCTTAGAATATTTAACACATGTCTTTTTTCTTTTAAGAAAACTATTTGGAAGTTTAATCTGTCTTTAAATCTTGGAAAGAAGATTGTAATAATGTTTAAAATTAACTTTTTGTTTTAATTAGTGTTAATCAATTTATATTATATATGTGTGATTTGAATTTAGATTGACTAAAACGTCTTATTACTTGTACATAATATGCTACTATATAAAAAGTATTCATCTACTTGTGTATATGGACTTAAAACTCAATATCACTGTTATTTTACAGGTCTCTTCCTTCACTATTATTAATATATTTATTCTGGTCACCCAGACTGTCTACTGCCTTCATTATAATCATTCATTCACAGTTATAGCCAACATTGGTATAGCTACTATGCCTGCTTTGTGTCTTATTCTTGCTACATATTGGGAAATTCTTTAGAGCATCTGGCCATGACATTTCAGTCTAGCTCATATTATTTTAAACTAAGGCTATCAATTGTTGAATAATTTACTTACTTGTTTTTGCTTTGTAAACATAGGACAAACTTATCATGCCTCTATCATATTGAATAACTACTTTACTTTATCTATAATTATTAGGTGGTTTATATGTTGTTATACACATTGATTTTTATTATCAGTGCATATATGCTTAAGTGTTTAATAAGATAAAAACAAATATTTTATTTCTTTCTTTTTTTTAGTCACAAATATAGATTATACATCCTATTTTATAAAATGTTGTTAAAACATTATTTCAGTCTTATTGAAGTAATTGAATTGAAGGATCAATTTAACTGTCTTAGGACATTAATAGATGCAATGTTATTATTTATTATTTCTTTATTTTCATAGTACTTTAAGCTTTCGATCTCTCAGGATGATAGAATTTCATTTTTGACCAATACACCCCCTGGTGAATTTTTCATAAGTATTATATGTTAAAATGTGTGTAAAATGGTATATTTTATTGTATTAAACTTTTGTTAAAAAAATTATGGTAGAAGGTGGGAAATTCAAAATTCCCACTCTTACAGTAGACATAAGCCCTACCCTGACTTGTTCAGCCATTGGCTATTGCCAAGGCTGTAAAACATTTGGTGTTTTATAATATTGTTTAAAGAAAATAGTTCCAATGACCAAAAACTTGTTTATTTTTATTATGGTTTTAGATTTTTTTTAAAAAAATAATTTACTTTATATTTATTAGATATCAAGAAATATATATTATTAATCACTTATTTTGACTTGAAATACTTTATTTTCAAAAATATGTTATATTAGCAGTGAATGTAAGCATGGCCTGAAGCAATTTACAAGATTAGCTTCTACATAAACAATCTATTTATACTTACAAGTACGAAAATATCACAATTTTGCAATAAATATTCAAAAAAATTAAATTTTTAAAGCATAATTCATTAGATATAAGAGAAATAAATAATTATTTGTTTGGATGTTTAAAAATAATAAGAAATAAGTTGATTTTGAAAACTGAAAACAATATTTCTAGAAACCATAATGTGTAAAGTCTTTGTTTTGATTACGATCTTATTTTTTTAACATTTAGAGAAATAAAATGTGAACATTTAAAATGTATTTCAGTAATAAACAAAAATATCTATCAAATGAAGTCAACTTTATTATTTTCTGATAAGTAATAATCATTTTATTATATATCTTACATTGATGTGTGAGACAAAGAAAAACACAGAAAATGCAGACCCTCAAGAAGTTTAATAAACTTTATTATTATATTATGAGAAAGCATAGTGGATTTAGTATTACATAGTAAAAATTGTCAAGGGGTCACACATGCTTCCCTACAATTTTTAACTGCACACAGCCTAAAAAGGTTATTGTTTTCAGCAGAAGTCTGCTGAGTTCATGTGTAAATGCATGTTTCTGCATAAAATCATGTGAGAACAGTAAAATGTTGCTGGCAAGAGTTCACAATTGGTTAAAGGGGGAGTGAATTACCAGCCACAGAAGTTGTGTTTTTCCAAAAAGAGAACATCTCCTGCCAGATGCAAAGCTATGCATTTGTGAGGTGATGAGCATGGTTTTAATCAACTACAGGATCTGGTGAATTCCACTGCCACTCCTGAAAGTGTAACCAGGAACTGTGTAAGGATAGTTGGTTGAATAGCTCCAAAATCATGTTACTTACAGTTTTGAGGCTCATCTCCTATTGGAGTCAAACAAACCATAACTCCCTGCCCCAAAGAAAAAAATGTTTTTTTTAAAATGCCAAAAAATAATGCAAGAACCTTTTGCTATCATATAAAGGTTTCAGTACGCGTAAATATTTAAAAAAAAAACACTTCATAATAACAAAATAAAAGATGATAATTAAAAATCAAACCAAACCCTCCTCCACCCTCTAAAAACCAACTGTTGGTTTATTAAAAATGAATTGATTAATAACGCTGTCCTAAAAAAGCTGAAAATCAATCAAAAGTCAATAAAGAAAAAAGTCAATAATTTAAAAGCAAACCAACCCACTTCCAATAATTCATATATTTTGTTAATATACCTTTTTATATGTATTCTATATTCGAAGACATATAAAATTAAGATGTGAAGTTTCTGGTACATTGACACAAAAAAACTAAAAGATGAGAATTAAAATTCAAGCCATCCCCCTTCCACCCTCTAAAAACCAACTGTTGGTTTATTAATTAAAATTGAATTGTTTAATTAAGGCTTTAAAAAGGAAGTTGAAATTCCAAAAAAAGGTTTTAATTGAAAAGCAAATCAATCCCCCTCTACCATCTAAAAACAAAGTGTTTGTTTATTAAAAAAAAAAAAAAAACATACGGGTTTTATGTATAGAAAGTAAATAATAACATACTATTACCATATATATATATATATATATATATATATATATATATATATATATATATGCAAAACCATAAAACAATACAATACTAGATTAAATCCAAAATTTTACCAAAATTTTTACACAACCATGGTTTCATCTACTACAAATAGACCTTCTCAAGTGAAAATCAAACTAAAGGAAAACATATATACACAAACAAACAAACCTTTCCATAATTCATGTCAAACTCCACCTTCCTTTAATATCAAAAGAAGTCTTCATAAGATTGATAGCCTCAGAATCAATGAGTTTTATCATCAAAGTCTCCTTTATTCTTCTTTTTAACTCATTCTTTTCATAAAAAATAACCGAAGCATTGTCAAACAATATTCTATGACCTGTATTCAATTCATGAATATATAAAGCTGAGTTAAGATACCTATGTTTAACTTTACTTATATGAACCATAACCTTTTCATTAAGGCTAAATTTATTCTGGCCTACATAAAATTTACCACAACTTCATGGAATTTTATAAACAATACTAGGAATAGACCTACTATTAATAGACTGCTTTGAACCATTAAGTAATGAATTCAAATCAGAACCTTTCCTCCTTGAAACCTTCATTCCACATAACAAATGACTATTCCTATAAACCAAATTATATATTGATGCTTTAAATGGTAAAGACATATAATCATCATCCTTACCAATAAAATTCTTATCATCCAAATCATGACTATAAACATTATTATTAAATACCATATATATAATTTAGTTTATAGGAATAGTCATTTGTTGGGTGGAATGAATGTTGCATTGAGAAAAGGTTCTGATTTGAATTTGTTACTTAATGGCTCAAAGCAGTCTATTGATAGTAGGTCTATTCCTGGTATTGTTTATAAAATTCCATGTAGTTGTGGTAAATTTTATGTATGCCAGAGTAAATTTAACCTTAATGAAAGGGCTTAGGTTCATATAAGTAGAGTTAAACATAGATATCTTAACTCAGCTTTATATATTCATGAATTAAATACAGGTCATAGAATATTGTTTGACAATGCTTTGGGTAATTTTTATGAAAAGAATGAGTTAAAAAGAAGAATAAATGGGCTTGGATGATAAAACTCGTTGATTCTGAGGCTATCAATCTTATGAAGACTTCTTTTGATATTAAGGGAAGGTGGAGTTTGACATGAAATATGGGACAGTTTGTTTGTTTGTATATATTTATATATATATGTTTTCCTTTAGTTTGATTTTCACTTGAGAAGGTCTATTTGTAGTAGATGAAACCATGGTTGTGTAAGGATTTTGGTAAAATTTTGGATTTAATCTAGTATTGTATTGTTTTATGGTTTTGCATTTTTATTTTTGCTAGTATAGTGTTAGGCAGTTTTGGTTATATATATATACACACACCTGGGTCTTATTTTATGTGATAGATAAGTTTCTCAGAAAACACACGCAAATGAAATCGTGCAAAAATAGACATAACTTACCTTGAAAAAGGGGGAATACGGATTGTGATTTTTCAAAAATCGCGTAAAAGCAAAGCACCAACGTAAAATTACTTTAAAATTCGTGCAAAAAAAAAATAAGGAAATAAAATATGACTAATAAAAAATTTCAAATTTGAAAAAAATTGATACAAGACAAACTTTTTAAATATTTTTTAACTATAATATTTAATTTTATACAAAACAATATGTATTTTTATGCATACATTTTTTTATACACGTTTTAATTATTATCTCTATTTGCCGATAAACGGGTTCATTTGCAAACTGGTAAAAAATCAGATTCTTCACAAGAAGAAATACAACTAGCGCCAACTTCACTCTCATTTGTGTTAATGGTTTTCTGGTGACAACGTAATTAGTAATTACTCTTTGAGATGATGATTTTATTAATTGTTTATGAACATGATATCCAGACATACAACCATTTAGCTCTCAGAATTTAAGAGCATTTTCGTGATTAGTGTCATTTATAAGAAAATAATTTGCCAACTGATTAAAAAGTTGAAGACCTTCTCGAATCATTTTTGCAGTGAAAGGAACAGGTTCCACTTCTGTTTCATTATCTTTTTCTACATTTTCTTCTGTATCTAAACTGTTATTTTTGTCTTTAATTTTTTAATTTTCAATTCCCTTTAAAAATCAAATTTCATTTCACTGCTGTTACTCACCTTTTAAAAATAAAGTTGTGGACACTAAATGATTAATAATTGATTACATTCTTTTTTAAAAAGCAAAAACAGAATGTGATTTAAAATGCAAAATTAATATGCACAATGTTTGAACAAATTTACATTATAATCTTGTAAAATTTAATCTGTGTATACATAAAATGTGGAAATCATGATTTTAATTTCATTATTGCATAAAATCTTACTATTATAAAGTACTGAAAATATTGAAATTACTAAGATGAAAGTTGAATTCCAATAATGTGCTATTACTCTCAATATGATATAAGTGCACAAAATTTATTGTTTAAAGTAATAGCGCATTATCAGAGTTTGACTTCCAAAGAAACATGAATCGCGTAACTTCAAAATCGCATTAAATAAGTCCGCATAAAAAGAAACCCAGGTGTGTATACATACATATATATATATATATATATATATATATATATATGTATGCCTTATATATATATATATATATATATATATATAAGGCAAATCTTTTTATTGTATGAGAATTGCTTAATAATCTACAATAATCGACTTAACATCATTTATATCAGAGAGTGCACATACATAGTATAGAAAAATTATTTAATTACATTAGATTTAACTAATTATAAATTGGCAATGTTTAACATAACATTAAACTGAAATGTATTATTCCTAATTAAAAAATATTACAACAAACACAATATATCATTCAGCATAATTTAAGAGTTTATCTGGTTTGCACATTCATAATTTCTACTTTGAAATTTGTCTTGATTTTATTAGCCAAAGCTTTTAGTAAATATAAAAGTTCCAACACTTGTATTACCAAAGTAATAAACTGCAAGGCAGGTCTTTTATTAGCATTATTTAAATATACCTAGTATTATGTAAACTCAATTAATATGTAAGTTACAGAATTAATGGTATTGATATTAAAGCAATAATAAATATATAAAGTTAGAAATGCATTTGCTCATTTTGCTACTGACTTTGAGAGTGAATCTGAATAAAATTTGTAAGTTTTATTTACAAACAATCTTGGATTATATTTCAAGTAGACAATTTCTATCCAACTTATTTTGCTTCACAATTATTAGCTTTTAAATAGATATCTAAGTATTTTTACCTAGGAAGTAAAAGAAAATGGAAAAAAAATTAAAAACTAAACAACCATCAGTTGCTTAATATAATCAATATGTATTATTCTTTGGAATTTCTTTTTGAATAGATAAAATGCAATTTGGATTATTTCAAAACATTAACACTATGGCCAGATATCACAAGAATAGCAAATAAATTCAAGAGAATCTAAAATCAGTATAATATCAGAACAGTTTAATATCTACAAAGTCAAAACTGCAAATGTTGAAAATAAAACTGCATTTATGAAATACAATGTGATTATGGAAAAATAGAAATCAGTAAAACTAGCTAACTCATTGAAAAATGGCTACAAAACCATAATGCAATTACCAAAGGAAAGGAAAATGGATGTATTATAAACATCCACCAAATAACATATGTTCAATGGGGGGGGGGCACACAAATATTGGACAGAAAGAAAAAATAAAAAGCTTCTCACAAGTCAATGGCAAAATATTCCCATTAATTAACTTAGGGTTTTCATTTCATAATGTTTGAAAACCACTCATTTATATTATTCTTAAAAAAAAAGAATTCAGCAGGACACCTATACATAAATATATAAAATTTCTTAGACTTTTATTGAGACTTTGCTAAAAATATAAATTTATTGGTGAAAATTTCACAGGAGTAATTTAATTAGTGAGAAAGCAAATGGACATTCATAGATAATTATATAAAATTTCTATGAAGTTTTGCCTTTAATAGAAATCTTAGTTGATTTGAATATCATCATAAATTCAATATTTACAATTCTATAGGTCACTGTATTCTATTCCCAAGCTATTATTATAATTTGTCAGCCTAGAAAGCATGTAAAAAAGGAAATAAAATAATATCACTTACCGATAATTGAATTTATTTATAAATTTTAAATAACTTTGATTTAAAAAAAAAAAAAAAAAACATTTAACAATTAATTGTAGATGATGGAAATAGTTCAACATATAATTTTAATTAAAATACTATAATTACAGACTTCAGATGAACACTAAGTATTCAGTATGTATTTGATAATATATCAAACTTTAGACATTATAGACCACTATCCAAATTAAAAACCAATTTAAAAATATAAATCTGAAGAAGTTGTCCATAAAGGCTTGCAACTACAATTTTTGATTTACTTCCAGGATGCTGATCGAACCAATCAATGCACAAATGAGACTTTGTTTAAAAAATAATATATGCTCATACATTAAAATTCCATTAATAATTTATAATGTTTGCTAAAAATATAAATTTATTGATAAGACTTTACAAGAAGATTTCAATCAATGTCAAAATCATATGCTAAATTATATGAAAAAACAAAGGATTCTTATAAATGTAATTGAACATATCAACCATCATAATGCATTATATATTTTAACAGTTACATCAGTTAAAAACCATAGTTATAAACACATAACATATTGCTGAAATTTCACATAATGTCATCAATTGAGGAAATCATCAAAAAATTGCTCATAGAAGAAGCAACAGAGTTACAGTGGAGAATAAAAATTAAATGAGTGGAATAAACAACCCAAATCAAATATATCTGTGTTGAGAAAGAAACAATTTAATATCCATACTAAATCAATATATAAACATTTTTCTGCTAACAAGAATAATCCTATAATATATTACTGGTTATGATAAAATAAGAGATATCCAGTAAACTAAAACAAAAAAATGGCAAAAAATCTCATATCAGCCTCAGAAACAAAGCTAGAAGTATTATGCAGAAAGCATGATTAGCACATCACTTACTTGGAAAAAGTCTCCTAAAACATTTTGTATTTTTATGGACTAACTTAAATTTGTAAGGAATATGCTTCATTAAGTTATATTGCTCTAGAAATTTGTTATATTAAAATTTGCATTTTTTTAAAGTTCTTCGTTCTTTCCCATACATTATTGGCCTACAAGATGCAGTATTTTTTCAAAAATCCTAACTACTTTGTCAAATCAATCAAGGTCATGAGGATGGAAAGAAATAGCATAAAGATTTGATATGAAACCTTATTCACAAAGGTGCCACCTAATGTAGCATTAATTATTGAAAAGAAAATATTAAATAAACATAATAGAGATAAAATATTTTTATATTAAAATGCTTTTAATTACTATGCACTAAAAAGGAAAAAAAAATTTCAAATACAATTTGGATTTTTAGATTTAATGTAAAATAAAAGCATGGGGTCCAATAAGTCAATCCCTATTTTTATAAAAAGGGATTGACTTAATTAATTTCTGGACTCCGTCACACTTTTATTTCAAGTTAAATCTAAAAACCCCAGTTATGATTAATTTTTTTTTTCCTTTTTAGTGAGATAAATAAAAGCATTTACTATATAAAAACTATCTTTATTATATTTAACTTTTTAGTATTAGTACAGTAAGTAGAAATGTAAAACTATATTGTACTTTAAATAAATTTGACATTTATAGTTAATATGTATAACAATAAATGTTTCTGCTACAAGTTAAGACATATACCCTTTATGTATATATCATATTTAGTATGTGTATGATTAAAAAATATGAAATATCTTTTTAAATAAATATGTTTGTCATTTTTACTTTTGATTGTGACTTTTTATTTTTTTAAAAATAAAAATGTTTACCAAAATTATATTGAAAATGAACTTGATATAACACATATAATTTTGCTGCAACCTAAAATATTATTGTGCTCTACTATTTTTGTAAAGAATTCTAAAAAATATATACAAAATTTCAACAAATTATATTGAATTAAAATGTATTAAATTTCAATTTTAAAATTATATTATAACTTTAAATGGAAAAAAATCTGTATAATGCCCACTAAAGAGTCTTACTTAAAATATATTAAAGTTCTTAATTTTTTTTTAAATTTGATATCAAAATATTCAATATATTCATATCCTTTGTTCCATTTTTTTAAAAAATAGGTCACCTACCTAAAATATTAGAATCCCATATTACTTTTCTGGTATTTCTTACTTATGTAATAAATTTGAATCTATGTTATTGAATTTAAATGTATTAAATATTGATTTTAAAAGCATCTCACATGATAATGGCATATAACCTCTTAAGTCTAAAATTCCTGTTTTAATTCTCATGCTAGTACTCCCACTGATCAGATTAACAAAACCTATAGAAGAATAGATAATAATAACAATCAAAACACTGTATTATATGTTAATCAGTGTTAAATACTACCAATTGAATGTTTTTGCAATTTTAAATATTTAATTTTTTCTAAGGCATTTAACAACAACTTCTAAATCATGGGAAATAATCCAGTATATGATTACAAGCAAAATATCATTATTGCAAACTTTCAAATAAACATTTAGTCTTTTATATTTTATGGTTTTATATTATTGCATATGCATGCACTATAAGGATAAATTTGCAAAACATTTTCAAAACCTTTAATGTACCAATTTCTGTGATTTTATTTTCATTTATTTTTTTTAATACTTTTTTAAAAATGTATAATGGAAAATTGGTTGCTATTTATTTGAGTGTTTTTAAAAACTATAAAAGCAAATAAAAACATTAAAATTAAAATCATTTATTTCACTTATTAGAAATCAACTTAATTAAAAGGATTAAGATGGATCTTTTTTTTTATTGTATTTTCCAAAGTTGGGATATATCTAGAGTCTGCAGTAAGTTTTAATGGCAATATAAAGAGATGCCATAATATAAATTATAAGATGGTTATTAGCAGAAAGATGATATACAGAGCTAAAAAAAAAGTAAAATGAGATTTCACTAATGCAAGATGAATCAAGTTTGTTGCTTTAAAAGAACAGACTATAGAATTAAAAAGTGATGCATAGACATTAAGCAAACAATTAAAAGTTCAAGACATAGTACTTATAAAAAGACTAACTTATTTAACAGTAAATATTTATAAAGTTTACTAAATCAATGACTCAGAAGTAAGATTGTTTTTTAATAGCACCATATGGATTTTTTTCAAAAACGGATACTGAAAAGACTACTAAGAATAATTAAAAGGCATCCCACGTTGCTTTAGTTTTAATATGTTTCCAAAGATAGTTTTATTTGTTTTGCATTGGTGGTCGAGAGGTCAGCGCGACTATCTTGCACTTGCAGGCATTTGCCCAGGTTGTGGGTTCGCGTCCCGGCCGATGCTATGACACTTAAAAAAAAAAAGATAGTTTTATTTTCTGATTTATAATATAAAAATCTGATTTATTTTAAGCTTTGTATAGAAACATATTAATTTAGAGAAAGGGTAATAACAGTATTATTCAAGTAATCTATATATTGTAAGAGTTATTAGTAAATTGAATTTTGTAAAAATAACAATTAATATTTTTAAAGTTCACTAAAAGTAATTAAAAATAAGTATAAAATTTTGATTGCATGTTTTATAATTAGAATGAAAGTCATGTCCAATTTTTAAAAGTTGAATGCTCAGACAATTAATTTTTTAGGAGACAAAAATTAAGTTTCGAAATTGTTGGCTAGAAGTGTTTTTTAATTTCTATTACGCTATTATTGTATTCGCAATAAGTAATAGAAAAGAAAGTATGTTCAATATAAATTTTAGGCATATATTTACAATAATAACTTTTGATGTGTAATCAATGGAAAAATTTTAAAAAGTAAGACTGTCAGAAAACTGGATATTAAAAATACTTTTGAATTACCTACACTTTATGTGAAAAAAAATATAAAAAATATTTATTACTAGAAACAAAAAAGTGAAATTTGAAAAAATAGCATACTGATTCATATTGTATAATGTAAATTACATTTAGAGAATAACAATTTAGATATTTGGCAAAGTAATAGATTGTAAAACTGAGATATAAATTAGAAAGCATTTAAAAAATAAAACTAGGTTTTAATAAAGTAATCATATTGCAATATCTTATATAAATTATATAGGCAGCTGAATAGAAATTTTATTCAAGTTTGTTAAGATATTTATACACTGAAAATAAATTTATAGCAAGAGTAGGCTAATTGGATGATTAATTTTTGTCATGTCAGAGGTCATATTCTGTGTAATTGCTTTCCACTAGCTATTACCCAAGACATATGTACTTATGTAGAAATTAATAAATATTAAAAACATTTGACATTAAAATCAAGAATTTCAAAATGAATTAAGTGAGGTCCTTATTAAATATGTAAACACATTCAGTTACAAATTCAAAATTGTAGTTTTTTTGATAAATGTTCAGGTTATTAATTTATATACATATTCAAAAAATATTTATGAGTATAATAAAAATAAATTAATGTTCATATTATTATTTAGATTTAGAATTATTGAATTTTTGATGTATTGAAAAAATCCAAATTCAATGAAGACAAGTATAAAGTTAAATAAGATGGGGAAAAATTGTCAAGCATTAGAGTACATACAACATAATCAGGAAAGTTAAATGGTAGTGATAAAATGATATTATGAATAAATATAAAAAAAGAAATAATATGAAAAAATATATGAATTACTTTGAAGTTAACAATTAACCTGTTTATCAACATCATATGACAAAGAAGTTATGTGATTTGTTTTAGATACTTAAATTACAATAAAAAATTATATATTTAAAAATGAAAATCAGAATTTTTAAAACTATGATATTTCATGTGATTTTTGAAAGGATATGAAATGAATAATGAAATAGAAAAATAGAAAACTTTTTGACAAATTTAAATTGTGGGGTTAGTAAAAAACATGGATAATTGATTTGCTAAAACTGGTACTTTTTAAAATCAAATAACCTGATTAAAATTGATTTATTTTAGTCATAATATAACTTATTTAAAAAAAACCCTTAGATTCAGAAAAGATATAGGCAGAAAAAGTTATGTAGAAGTTTCATAACTTGTAGGGCATTGAACAGCTTAATTAATATACTATTTATGTCATCATCATCAGCCAATTACATAATACATATAATTTATATATTTTGAATTAAATATTTTCATTGACTGTTATTATAATACAAGATGTATCTGACCTATATAAAAGCTGTTTTTTTTTTTTTGTTGTTGTTGTTTTGTAATCTGTTGCTTTAATTAATGAAAAGATTTGAATATTATAGAAACATATTTGAGAATAAAAGCTATCTTTTTTCAGTTGATTGCTATAACATTTTTTTTTTTGCTTTAGGAAATTACTTGCTTTGGAAAAAATGCTCATAATCAAATTAAGCCTCTAAATTATATATATATATATATATATATATATATATATATAATATAGACATATCAAATGTAATATGTATATTTAAATATATATATATATATATATATATATATTTAAATATACATATTACATTTGATATGTGGATTTGACTGCATTTCAGACAACTGTCAATGGCAGAATTAGTATGAACTACATGATATCAAACTACATGATATCAAACTACATGACTACAATTATACACTAACCAAAACTAAATGTAAATATGGTATTATAGCATCTCTTTCTTTTCCCTCACTAAATATTACATTTCAAACATGTAATCAAATTTTTGTCATGATTTATATACTATATCTATTCAGTTGTGTACTATAGTTAAAGGCATATATAGTGATTTATTTCTGAGTATTGTTTATTAATAGTGGTATTATGCTTCAAAATAAATATATATATATATATATATATATTTTGAAGCATATATATATTTATTAATATATATATATATATATATATATATATATATATATATATATATAAAAGGATGGACTTACTTCCTTTGCATAAAATGCTCTTAATGCAAATTATGCTTTAGATAGGTAAAGTTACTTATTAAGATTTTTTTCCAATGCTATCAAATTTGTCATTTTTGTAATTTGTTAAATCTACCAATTAAAAAAAAAGTAATTTATTAAAGCAACCAATTAAAAACATTACTGACAACATTCTAACAACAGACAAAATAATGATTTTATATAAGAAATAAAATAGACATTAGGAGATTATTTTCTATGTAAACAGAGATAACTAGCATTTAATGTTGTCAGGACACTATCTTACAACTAATTGACAATTCTCCTGTGAATAAACAGGATTTTGTTTCCAATAACTCATAATAGCTCTTTTTTTAAATTTATTGAAGTAAAAAAGCTATTATAAGTTAATGGAGAAAATTCGCCTAGCCTCAGGAAAGTTGTCAGTTGTTTCTGGCAACATCAAAAGCCAAAGTTATCTCTGTTTACATGAATATATATATATATATGAAAAACAAAAAACAAGTTAAAATATTTGCTAATGCTTGTATTTATGTCAACAGATGGTGTTCTACCAAAAACACAATCAAGCGTATGTTTACATAAACATCAGAGCAAGCCTTCACTATCTCTAACTTTAATTCCACTTTCAGATCATGATTTCAAGCTATTTGCTATCTTCAATGAAAGACAGGAATAAGATAGCAAATTGCTTGAAATCATGATCTGAAAGTGGAATTAAAGTTAGAGATAGTGAATGCTTGCTCTGACGTTTATGTAAACATACACTTGACAGTGTTTTTGGTAGAACGCCATCTGTTGATATATATATATATATATATATATATATATATATATATATATATATATATATATATATATATATATATATATATATATATATATATATATATATATATATATATATTGTAATGGGATGGGGTGGGTGATATTGGTAAGAAATGGTGAAATTTTTTGAACTGAGGTGATGGCAAATCATCATCACCCCAGTCCATGCAAACTCAATAATTTATAAAAGTATCTATGGTAATATAGTACTTATAAAAGTGTATTATATGAGTAGTATAATATTTTATAAGAGCATGAGATTAGAGAGTGAGAACATTGAGAGATCAACCAGCTAACTCATAAGAGCAACTACAAGCATAATTGATCACTAGCACTATAATTTAAGAAATAAGTACAAGTAAATACTTAAGAGAAATAATCACTCATCATCATCATTGATGGGAATAAACAAATCAGTACAATAAATCAGTAGTCCATCTTGTGACTGGATTTGAGAATGGGTCTTTTTTAGACCAGGCTAACTATTGAATCTTTGCCAGCTTGGGCAATTATTTAACCATAACTTGGATGCACCAGCTTAGTGCCCATCCATTAGAATACATAACTAGAAAATCTAAACAATAATGCTGGGACATTAAAACATGCTGATCATCATCAATGCTCAGGGCACTTGTACTGGCCAACTATAAACTTAAATTTTTAACAAGACTGAACTAAAATAAAATATAGTGCATGGGCTTTAAAGAGTATCCTCTTTTGCATCAACCAGGATGATTATTGATCATCTCTGGATGCCCAAAGCACTAAACACATCCCCATTTATCCATGTCTGAATCTAGCTCAGGAACACAAGCTCTATTGCTGTATGTGACCAAGAGATAATGGAATACAATTTTTAACAATTAAATATAAGTTTATTAATAACAACAAAAATAAATAAGGTCTTATAAGGGTTCTGATTTTGAAGGATACACAAGAATAAATCATCATTCTATAATTTACAAGATTACTACAAAATTCAAGTTATTACATTAATTGACAATATTTACCATTCAAAATTCAAATTGCTACATTAATTTACAAAATTACAATTCATATTATTATTATGGTTTACATATATATGCGCACAGATGTGCAATTTATAATATACAATTAATATTCAATAACACAATAATTATCATTTGCATATATGTCTTATTTGACAAGGTTTGACATATATGTACAGACAGATTATTTGACAAGCATTGATATATATGCGTGCACAGATTATTTATAAATTAATTTTGTCAAATAATAAATAACATTACTTTTATAATTAATAATTCCATTTTGAACATACATAAAATTTACATATTTGTTATAATGATAAAAGTTATTTTCACAATTATTCTTTTTGTTGAATATAGCATTTTTTCCCCTTAAAATAAATCCGATCAAATTTTTGACAGATGATTGTTGATTGATTTAAAATGTCTTTTTTTTTTAATAAACGAAATATACAATCATTTTATAGAATTAAGAAAATATATATTTCAAAATATCTTTCTGCTTGATTAGTTAATGCTGATGAAATAGGCAAGGTGAGGGAGGAAAAGTGGATACATGAAGTGCAGCTCTTTATGCCATGATAAGTAGATAGTCAAGCATGGACCAAGTACACAATGCCCCATGATGTCATGAGAAAATACCTCATTTTTAAGCACTGTCCCTTCTATGTACCTAGACCATCCACAAGAAATAGTATCCAGAAAATAAATATCAGGCACTGAGCCAGCCCTGCTCATCTTTTGTGAGTCTTAGGGGCTTTAGAAGAGGTCTATTCATGAGACCAAGGCCTATTCATGAGGTCTACATATACACTGCTGGACTATCCTGGGAGCTCAATATCTAGGTTTAGACAGTGCTGAGCATATACTTTGGAGGACCATAAACACATTGCATCCACACAGCCCTGATCAACCATACACCCACTATAAACATAAAAAGTACAAATTCATGCATCACTTTCAAAATGTAATTTTACTAAAGAAATTATTTAAAATTTTGTTATTATATATAACTCTACTCACCACAGATGTATATATTTTTATCAGTTCTTCTCTTCCTTTAGATATGTCAGCATAGATATAATTATTCATTTAGCAAGCTGGTTCAAAAAATGGGTCCATTAGAAAAATATAATCCATGTTTGTTGTCATCATCAGGTAAAAGTATGCAATCCATGCAAAATCTTGATTTGTAGTCGGTCTCTGCTTTATCTAGGATTATTCCAGGCAATCAGCTGTCTTGGTTTGATAGAATTTTAGGCAAGCAACCATCCTCCATGTTTAAGGCTATGAATTTCTACAGAATGAAATGGGTCATTTTCTCTAGGTGAATTCAAACTGCTGCTAAGGAAAACAGATTACTATCTTGCCTTCAGCTACATCAGGTTTTGGTAACTACTTTGCCAACTCTCTACTACAGCTAACAACAAACTGCAGCTATTCATTTTGGTTAGCTAATTTCTGCCACTTATTCAAAAAGTTATAGTAGCCAAGCTGTTCTGTTCAGCTCTCACAAAAAACTACAATCCAAACTGCTCTCTTCAAAAATCATTACCCTGATTGGCTGATATTTTTTATCAGCTCTTTTTATAAAATCATCTGAGGTGTTATAACAACACCTTGATTAAAAACAGAATTTTATTTTTATCTTTCTAATTCCTTGGAATCTATATACATGTTTTTACTTAGGGGATTTTTAATAGATAAAAAAATTGTTTAATTAATTAAAATTTCAAAAATACAATAGGGTGTTTTTAAATTTCAAAATCAGAGTTACAAATAATATATAACAGACCTTTTTAAAATATTTAAGTTTACAATAAAATATTATTCTAAATCAGTGTTATTATTTATTTATTTCTATTTCAGTAAATGTAGAAAACATCTACTATAATTTTTGTCTGTGTTTATTTCTACTTTTCCTTTATTTTACATATATATATGCACATACACTATATTCATCATCATCATCATCAACCATTATCAATCCACTGCAGGAAGTAGGTCTCTCCAAGTTTAATCCATCTTCTCTGATCTTTAGCTTCTCTTCTCCACAACACTCCTGCACATTTTCTTATTTCATCCATCCATCTCACATGTGGTCTCTTTCTGGGTCTTTACAATCTCTTGGAATCCAGTTTAAAATTTCAATTGTCCATCTATTATCATCTCTTCTAGCAATATGTCCAGCCCAATTCCATTTCAATCTTTTAATTATTTCAATAAGGTCAGTAACACCTGTTTGTTGTCTTAACCATACATTGCATTTTCGATCTTTTCTTGTTACTCCCAACATACATCTCTCCATACTCCTTTGAGTGGTCTGAAGTCTCTGTATTGCTCTTCTATTAAGTGTCCAAGTCTCAGATCCATAAGTAAGAACTGGTAAAACACATTTGTTAAAAAACATCCTTTTCAAACACATAGGCATATTTCCTTTTAGTATCAAGTTATTTCTACCAAAAGCACTCCAACCAAGTTTAATTCTATGATTAATTTCCTCCATTATGTTTCCATCTGTATTAATAATCTGACCAAGGTATTTGTAACTGTTAACTTCTTCTAATTCTTCATAATCAATCTTTATTTTCATATTTTGAGCAAATTGATTAAACATTATTTTAGTCTTTTTAACATTTATCTTTAGTGCTACTTTTCTACTTTCATCTGCTAACTCCTGCAACATTTCCTGCAGCTCTGAAGCATTATTTGCAAAAACAACTACATCATCTGCAAAATCTAAATGACTTAAATACTCTCCATTTACTTTCACTCCTTTAGTTTCCCATTTTAATCCACAAAATACTTCTTGCAGCACTGCTGTAAAGAGTTTTGGAGATATGGAGTCACCTTGTCTTACACCTTTCTCAATGTTGATTTTTCCAGTATCATTATGTAATCTAATTGTTGCTGTTGCATTTTTATAAATATTCTTTAAAATATGACAATATCCTGGATCTATACCTTGATGATCCAATGCTTTAATCACTGAAGAAATGTGTATAGAATCGAATGCCTTTTCATAATCTACAAATCCAAAACATAATGACAACTCATATCCATTTGTCCTTTCTATGACTTCTCTCAATACCTGGATATGATCTATTGTACTAAAACCACTTTTAAATCCAGCTTGTTCTCTTGGTTGATGGAAATCCAAAGTTCTCTGTAGACGAGTTGTAATTATCTTGGTAAAAATTTTATATAAAACTGATAAAAGGCTGATAGGTTTGTAATTTCTAATATCTTCTTTATCACCTTTTTTAAATATTAATATTATTGCTGCATTCTTCCAATCTTCCGGTACATCTTTATCATTTAGACATTTGGTATATAACTTTGCTAAAATTGTTTCTATTTCTTCACCTGCTTCTTTTAATATATCAATTATAATTCCATCATTTCCTGGAGCCTTTCCTTTCTTCATACACTTAATTGCATGTCTCACTTCTTCATTTAAAATTCTGGCAATTTGGAAGATGTAATAGATATAGGAGGTACTTGTTCTTTATTACTATAAAATTCTTGATAAAAATCTTCTACCAATTTCATGATGTCATCTCTCTTTTTAGTAATAATTCCATCATTTTTTTCTTATTGCAGATATAAATTTCCTACCAATACCAAAATGTTGTTTAACATTTTTGAGACTTTTATTTTCTTCTACAGCTTTCCTTGCTATTTCACAGTTATACTTTCTTATATCATTTTCAACTCTTTTCCGTACCATTTTACAAAATTCGAGATATTCAATTCTTTTTAATACATCATTTTTGTATATCTTCATATTCCTTCTTTTCTTCATAAATTCTCTAGTCTCAGTAGAAATTTTATTAGTCAATTGCTGCTTTTTTCTACCAGCTATGTCTGTTGCAGTTTTTAAAAGTGTATCAGTTATTTTCATATTAATTCCATTCAAATCTGAATCATGTTCAAAATCTCCTAACACTTGAAACCTATTTGTAAGTTCTAATTTAAATTCATTAGAATGTTTCTGAAGATTAGGAATATCAACTGTAAATATTGTTTTTCTTAATAATTTTTGTCTCTCTAGTTTTACATTAACACGTAACTTACACCTTACTAATCAATGATCACTTCCTGTGTTAAATTTATTAAGAACATTACAATCTTGAAATATGTATTTTCTGTTAGTCAAAATATAATCCAATTCTGCTGTACCTTCATTTGGATGCTTCCATGTCCATTTACTTTTAACATTTTTCTCAAAAAATGAATTCATAATATAAAGTTTTTCTTTTTCTGCAAACTCCACAAGTCTATGTCCTCTCTCATTTCTATTACCGTAACCAAAATTACCTACAGCAATTTCATCTTTCATTTGTCTACCAATTCTAGCATTTTTTAAAATGTTGTTTACTCTGATCAAAAGCCTTTTGTACATCCATATAAAAATCTTCTACTACTTCATCACTATGAGAACTTGTTGGGGCATAAACCTTAATTATCTGCATTTGGTATCTGCTAATAAGTTGTATAACTAATCTTGCCACTCTGTCCGATACACCATCAATCTCCACAATATTGTTCTTCCACTTTTTATTTATAATGAATCCTACTCCACTTGTATTTCCAATATGTGTGCCTTTATAATAGAGTATATGTCCACTTTTTAAATCAATTTTTTCTTCTCCTTTTCTTCTAACTTCACAAAGTCCAATAATGTCCCATTTAATATAAGACAGTTCTTCTTCTAATTCTTGCAATCTTCCTTCACTTGAAAGTGATCTGCAGTTGTAAGTACCTAAATAAAAAGTCGTCATCAAATGGAAGCCTGGGTCCACAATGAGGGGATTCTTAGCACCCTCCGCCTTAGGCCACCAACCGCTGCCTTGGTTGGTGACTTTACAGCCTCCTGAGAATAAGGGCCATGCTTTATTTTTGTCTGTCATAATTGTATATATGTATTGGAAAAATATTTATCATTTACACAAACATTCATTCTGCCTTATCAGGCACTGAGAAGAAAGACCATGGTGTTTCTTGATCTTAAACTCAGAGTGTATGCTATGTAAGCCAACTGATTACAATATATATATATATATATATATATATATATTTATATATATATATATATATATATAGATAAATAGATAGAGAGATTAAAAAAAGAGAGCTGCAGGGAAAAATATCATGAAAACATTCAGATGTATATCGTTATTAAAAAATTTTATTGATTTATTTTTTAATGTAATATAATAACTACCATGTTTTGCTAAAAATAAGACCAGGTCTTCTATTAATTTTTGCTCCAAAAGACATGTCTTATTTTTTCAAGTAAAAAAACCTGCATTTATTCAATAAAAATGTACATTAATTCAAGTACTTTATTTCTTTACAGGAAGCTGTAAGATTCTTATCCTGGAAATCACACCACAAATTCTTTCTTGTACTCACCAGAATAGCTATTTATTTTTGCACTCATCTTATCTGATGATCAAAGTATTATTTCATTATAATTACCATTAAGTCAAGTGTTAATTGAAGACTTGCAAGACAGGATTGGTAACCAAAATGATTACAATTAAAATTGGTTTGTCCACACATTAGCAACAAAAAAATGCAAGAACAAAAATTCAGAAAATGTTTCTGTATTTCACATGTCAATATTAAGTACCTGCATTATAACACATTGTGTATTGAATTATGATGATTCATATATGACACAACCAGTTTCATCTGTTATTAAGCGCAAATTTTGCAAACACATCCCAAATTACTTGTAATAGCCCTGCTTGGGTATTATTTTTAAAAACATTTCTTTAGGAGAAAGATTGATGATTTGATTTGAGCTAAACTTTAATTATTAAAATAATTTCCATTATTTTAATAAAGTCTTTTAGGAGGGGAAAGTGTTAAAGAAATTAAACAATTTTTTTTATCTTGAATAGTTTTAGAAGCTACCATGATAAAACTAAAACTAAATCAAGCATTTTAAATCTAAGTATTAAATATAGATAAAATAAGTACCTAAAATATATAAATGAAATTATAAATTGCCTGATATAATGTAAATTGTTTCTCTATACAGTTAGAATTACATTTGTCAAAAATGGTCAACAGGAAAATACAAAAAAATCATACAATTTATATTTCCAGTTTTTAAAGCATTAATATCAAAATATTGTTTATTTATGCATTCATTACTTTATAACTCAATATATCCATCATGTGTTTCAAGAGGCAAAAAAGCCATATATCTAGCTGATGATCTTAAATAGGGCTTATATTTGAGATAGAGCTTATAATAATAATAATAAAAAAAACATTTTGAAAAATGGTGATAGAGCTTATTTTCTGGTTAGATATTATTTTCAGGAAATTATGGTAACTGTAAAAATAGATCTATAAATATTTGTGCTAATATTTTTTGTGGGAAGTTTAAATAGTGATACAGTTAAATATTAAAACTGCTTACAAATAAGTCATTGTAATATAAAAATCCTCTTCAACAATTCCTTATAAAACTGTGGTAAAATGGCAATAAACACAGGCTTTCTCAATTCTAAATGATAAAGTTTTAATCAGATTTGCACTCTTCATTTTCCATCTAAATGATAGTAGCTAAATATCCATTATTTATGTTTTTTTTGGTTGTGATGAGACTATCTGAAAATAATATTCAAAGCACATTAAAAAAATTCATGTTTATTCAGTCAATATTCAAACCAAAGTTGTATGTGTGGTAGATGTATGCACCATTAATGCAGGACAAATATATTCAATTGAATAAAATATTATACAAATTTTAAGTAATCAGAAATTGGTACTTGTAATTTTTTAAATAATTTTGTTACTTAAAATTTAGGTTTAAAATAAAATTTATTTTAAAAAATGTATTATTTATATCATTACAAAAATGTTGATATTGTTTGAATCACTTTCGACTTAATTAAAGTGGTGGAAAAAAAAATCAAGAAAAAAAAATTATTGATTTAATTTTTTTTAAATTATTTTTTTAATTTTTTTTAAAATAAAATATTTTGTAATCAATAAGCATTGTGGTAAATTTCTATTTAATATTTATTAAAATAATTTCGAACATTTATGCTGTTCAATACAATTATTAACACTTGTTTTTTATAATGATATTGAAAGATTTTTATTAAATAATAACTTATTGTTCTATTAATTACTTGTTTTTATCTCAATAAGAGAAATAAGTATCAGTTAAAAATATGTAATCAAATTTAAAACGTTTCATGTTTTATCTAACAAATCAAAAAATTACTAGAATTTACTAAGATAGTCGATAAAACAACTGTAAATCATTAAACTAGTTAATTTATAAGAATGAATTTTTGAATTATGCAACAAACCCTTTTTTATTTATAAATACATATATTTATGTATATATATTTAGGTAAAAAATAGTTAATAAATATGTAAATATTTCATGTTATATAGGGTGCTTTTTTGATTATTGTACTGTAGTCTTCATTAAATCTTACTTATTATATTTTTACAAAATACTTAGGTCACTAGATGGATTATTTTTTTAATTTTAACTGGCACTGTATATTGAGAAATTTATGAATATATATATAATTGATATTTCCTCATTTTCAATCTATAGAAACATTTAATTCAATATATATATATATATATATATATATATATATATATATATATATATATATATATATATATATATATATATATATATATATATATATATATATATATATATATATATTGTACCCTCACTTCCCGGAAATATATAATTATAATCACTTGATCTACCTCAGATAAATAACTATGTTTATCTAAAATGTATCTAAATTAATAATAACTATATTTTTAAAAATATCAATGATTAAATTAACTTAATTAATAAATAATAATATAGTTCTGGTTTATAAAATGAAATAAATGAATATCTAATCAAATCATGAGACTATGAAGTGAGTTTACAAGTGGTAGAGCGAATACATTAAGATAATCTCCCACTGGATATCACCTTAATGGCATAAGAATACTATCCTTATTCCTATTACTCAAATACTACATTTATAGTACTCTTACATCTTTAATCAAAACTAATTAAGTAAATTACCTTTAACAAATTAATTTAATATCTTTTTCAAAACTAATTTAACTCAAATTATCTCAGGTTCTTTTAAAATAATGATAAATTAATTATAACTTTTGTAATCAAATATGATAAGGGATTTAATATCATTCCTAACTACAATTTAATAATATTAATAATAACAAATAGTAATACTAATCTTTAATCTATAATTCACTCTCCTATCTTTTTTACTTATAATGTTGTTCTTAGATATCACATAATCAAATGTAATGTAATTTTCTATTATCCATATGGTATCTTAAATAATATATTTAGTATGATATTACAATCTGAGACTATGTGGCAATTATTACTAAGATAATTTAATGTAAATCTTTGATAATTATTCCATGACCATTATAATAATACAATAAGTAAAACTTCTTAAATAAAATAAATCAATAAAATATAACTCCTAAATAAATTTTATTTATGATGTGCAAATATTGTCTTCATTATAATTATCTGTGATTATGTAATTGTGATGTGAAGAAATTGAGTCAACACCAAGACTTATAAAACACATTTAACAATTTTTATTAACAAACTTAACAATAAAATTATTTACATTATTTACATTCTAATAGAATTCTATTTATTTCTATTCAGGTACTTCTCCAATACAAATTAAATGACTTAAAATATAAGATACAGAACATTTCTTCAATAAAATATTTTTTTATTTTTTAAAATATCATTATATAACTTTTTTATTACAGTTATTCAATATTATTAATTTATAGGTTCTAAATAAAAAAATATAGGTAATACTTTTACTATGAACTTATCCTTGTTATTTAGTTTAAAAATTATTTATTATTCAGTATAGTCATTCTGCAATAATATTCATGTGAACAACCTTAATTCATAGAATACCATCAAACTAAGCTACTTACTAATTATTACTTTAAACTTTAAATATCATGGATGTATTAGTGTGTTGCTATAAAATTATTTTTTGTAAAACTTAGGACTACTTTCATTCATTCAACACAATTCAGTCTATTACCTTTAATCATAAATAAAAATATGCATTATAAGTATGTCTTTTTTAAAAAAAATTCTTAATAATTAAGTAATATTATTATAAAATCTTTTAAATTATCAACTCATTATTTTATAAAAAAAATAATATTATTTTTTTTTAACTATAAAAGTTTTATGATTCTTTCACTGATGAAATTATGTTCTTATAATTTTTTACACTTATTTTACTCTAAGCAACATAACTTATCTTATCCAATTTAACAATTCTCTATTTCCAAACCCATTTATTATTTCCAATTTTAAAACAACCATCTTTTACAATGTAATTCAATAAATTCCAATAACACATAAACTAGTAGGTATATGGGGTAAACTATAACTTCAACTTAACACCTTTATCAACTAACCATCATGGGCAAAGTGTACATGAACTGAGGTATAACTTATTTGCTTAATAACCTCTTCTACCAAGTATAATGTCCAGCTATTCATTCTGCACTATGGCACATTAGCTTTAACACATAGAAAATAAACACTGCCATGAATATACACAAGATATAGGGCTATGTTAGCTATACTTGTATAAACATCAATATAGTATATTCTTCTTCCCATATAAATAAACCCTTCATACAATATTATCCTGGTCTTATATAACCTAATATTAAGATATTAGCATTTAAAATTCACCAATTTACAACACTAAATTCATCTTCTCATTTTTATAATAACAAATAAATTCATTTTTAGAATAACAGTCTAACTAACTAATAAGACAAGATTATTTCATTCTTTAATAGTTCTCAAACTTTAGCACAAACAATCAGAATCAGTGCCCTATTTTTAACATTTTAAATTATTCAACAAAACATCCAATTCAGCTTTAATAGAATCATATACTTATATTTCTTTTATGTTTAAATATCTTTACGATATAATTAAAATTATGCATATTCTTAAATAACTAAACAAATGATAAATTATGTGTAGGTGTGTGTTTTTATATACGCATCCATCCGTACAAAATAACAAACACATTTTAAAACTATTAATAATTTACATTATTACCGTAAGTAATTTCTGTTGGCAATTACTTAGTGATGTCATCTGGAGTACGATCTAAATAAACATTTTATTATCGTTTATTCCACATTATCACACTTTAAAATATACTAAGTTAAAGATTTTTTTTTTTACAATAAAATTTAATTACTAAGTTAGTAAATAATTTAATGTTTTCTGTTTCTACGCTATATTTATACTTTGAATAAATATTACTATAATTTTGTTAGTAAAAAAAATAATTCTAAAACCATATTTACAATAATTTTATTAGAATTTCTTATGATGAAATGTTCTTTTCTTGATAATAAGTTCATTACAGGAAGTATCTTTTCTCCTGGTAAAAAAAACATTAATACACACTTTTGACATCAATAATCATGCATACTCTGGTTCTTAACATTGTAATATATAATCCAAACTGACAGTTCAAGTTAAATACGGTACCTTTACTTTTATTCTATAAGACTTACACTAATATAATTAATATTTTTCTTATCTCCAAAACTTTAAATCTTTCAAGAGCTACTGTTAGATAAATATCTAATTTTAAATACTCTTTGTCAAGATAATTTTCCAAATTCTTGTAACTTTTCCATATTTACTGAGGTTTAATATCTTATGAAATAACCAATACTTCTCCCAATATTTTCAAATAACTTAAATTATTTTCCCAAATAATTTAAATAAACTTTTGTATGACCTGCATACCTTAATGACTAATTTGTAATATTTTTTAAAATAGGATATAAGTCACATACTCGCAAATGATCTTATATTTTCTAGGAAAACTTCAATTTTAAAATATTTCCAATATTTCTTCAGAAAGAAATATCTCCACGTTCTAAAATAATTGTTCGGTCATATTTAATTTTTTTTTTTCCTTTAAAAGTATTTTTCCATTGTATTTTAATATTAACTCATTTAACTTTATATCTTTTAATGAAAATGTTTTATATATATATATATATTTTTCCGTGACGTTCTTTTTATGAAATTTAGTCGTAAATTAATATGACTTATCAACATAGGCAAAATTATATACTTTATATGATAATAATATTTCAATACTTCCATTAAATTTTTTATATTTAGTGATAACTTCTTCATGTTTAAGTTGATGACAAATTGAATGAAAACAAAGCAGCCAAGTAAGGAATTATTTAAGTTTTAGCCCTCTTCCTCCATATCACGATCTTGTAATAATAAACTGCTGTATTTTTATAAAAATTAAAGCTAAATAAAATGAATTATTACACTACTAAATACTTTACCAGAATTGTAGAAATACTACAATGTTATAATAGTACATTGGTAGAATGAGATAACAGCTCAATAATCGTCTGCCAAAATGTAAACAGCTCTTAAATACTCCAGCTGATTCCAATTTTGATTGGTCCTTTAAACAATCCTGGCCTCAAATTATCCGGGACCACGAATATTGGTTTAAAGTTAAAGTTAATAATAATTTACTAAATGTTTATTTTTATTATATTATTCAATTCTTACTTAATTTTCACATTTTATTTTCACTTACTAAAGACTCTAAAATAATTTTTAAAAATCACATTTCAATATTTATTACCATTTCTACCTTTATTTTGAACATAATATATTTATTTTCAACAAAAAACATAAATCTGATTTTATTTATTATATTCACTTTTAAAATCCAATTTAACATTTATAACAGATAATATTATTCTATTTTCTAACACATGTGTGCGTCATGTGATTTACAAAACTAAATAAGGCGCTGATAATTTAAAGACTAAAATAATAATTTAATTTATAAAATGTTACATAATCACTATTATAGCACAATTTTAAAATAATTATTTTAATATTATAAAACCAAAAAATGCACTTTTCTCCTACCTTATTATTTTTTAATCAAATGATTTTATAAATATAGCCATTAAATACAATTATTATTACTAAATCTATCTGTTTAACATTACAGCATTACTTTTAAAATTTACCCTAATTATTATTTATAAGACTTATTAAATCAGTATTTATTATGGCCAGTTCTCCCAACCATACAATCTTATAATGATTTTTAGTTAACTGTTTTCTTACAAATACCATCCCAACATTATACATCAATTATTTTACTTGTCTTTACTAAATTATTCAAAGAATATTAACACCCAACATACATCATCTCCTATCCAACTTCAAAATTTAAAAATTTTCAGTAAATTATTAGAAATAATCCATTCTAACCTAAACAAAAGGGTACAATATATATATATATATATATATATATATATATTATATTCTTTTGTTTAGGTTAGAATGGATATATATATATATATGTATGTTCTACTTATATATATATATATATATATATATATATATATATATATAAGTAGAACATTTTAAACAAATCCAATTTCAATTTTTTTAGTACATTCCACAACAACGTATCTTTAATACAAAACATGACTTTCAATTTGCTAATATCTTGCTTAATATCAAATTAACAATGTAAGAAAAATGTAATAGTAGCAATGTAGACTATATGTAGCTAGTCAAAGTTGTTGGCAAACACTTCACACTAATCTCATAGAAGATGGAGTTGTTTTTATTCATCTATTACCATCCGATGAAACAATAAATATCACATCCAGTGAACATGAGCATTGTTTTATAGATATATATGCAAATTATTAGAACTTCAAATATATAAAGGGCACACTTCATTTTAAATTTTATTATATCATAATTATCTTCTAGTGGGAAAATTCCAGAATACCTTTCTCACTATACATGTATTTTATGAATAATTTTTATAAATAAGATAAGCTAAAGTCTTCAAATACACCAATATTTTTAAATCCATATTGATAGTTTGATACAACAGATTAAAATTGTTTATTGTTATTGATATTGATATTGTTTAAGAGTTAAATGCTTCCATGCATTTATATATATATATATATATATATATATATATATATATATATATATATATATATATATATATATATACATTGTACTGGTCAGTTTTTTCTGTTCATCTAACAAGATCTAGCATCTAGGCATAAGTACCTTGAGTCCAATCATGCACAAGATACATAAGTCAGGAAATCTGCCCTAGTTACCTATTTTTCAGAACTACTAATTATGAGCAAAAATCTCAATGATACCAATCTAATTTATCTCTCACCACTAGCATCACAAAGTGGAGACTCAAATTAGGAAAAGATAAAATAATAAAACATTATATCTAATAATAATAATGAGTGTATGATCAATTTAAAAGATAGTGACATTTCTTTATGAATTATATATATATATATATATATATATATATATATATATATATATATAATATTTATATATATATATATATATATATATATATATAAAGGTTAGCAGAATATCATCTAGTCATAGCAAGCACAATTTAATAACTAAAACATAATAATTTAAATAAACAACACAATGGTAAGGGTATATGATATATGTAAGATTTATTAATTTATGAAAGTATGCATAAATATTTGGTTTATTATATTATTCCACTGATCGTCATTGGCCTCTTTATGTACATATAATCTGATTTATATTTATAAGATAGCAACGGGTATATCACATGAAATTTGTTTTATAACTTGTGAAATGATAAATTTTATGTATTACTTTATTTTACTGTGACTATTTCATGTGACAATAATTGATAAATACACTGATGAACATAATGAATTTAGCGCTATGAGAGTAAATATCTTTGTAAGATACAAATCCATTCCCATAGAAAAGAGTAGGACTTGACCGAGTTTGTTTAGAATCATTAACCTTTTTTTACATAAATATACTTTACATTTATAAGTGAACTACCCTCAGTTGATACTGAGTGAGAAATATATGTGGGATAATTTATTAATATATATGTGATAATCGCATTACAACATGGTGTGTATAAGAAAATAATTATATAACAACACAAAGGGAAACTGATTATTGAAATCACAACATTACAGTTTATGGACATTCAAGGGTTTGGTTTATGGTGAGAACTTTAAGAGAGCAGTATATGCATCATGGCAGAATTAGGTGATCCAGTCTCGGACCTAGAAAAAGGTGCTTCCAAATTTAAGGATAAAGCATGGTGGATGATTTCTTTCTGTTACTTGGGCAGATTCGGTTCACAAAAGGAAGGTGTTGGCTATTAGTAATGAAAGGCCAGATCTTTCCCAGAGCACCCTATGTAAATAGCGCATACATTGAAATAAGTCCCACATGGGTTTATGAGCCATGTATTTGGACTTGAAACAAAAATACTGGGTTCAGTTTACTGAACTCCCAGGGAATAAAGCACAAAGACACACATGTGCATATTTAAACATGAACTGTTTGCATACAATGCTTGAAACAAAAGATATAGAACATTTTAAACTAAGGACAAATGAAGGATAACCTCTCTCTCTCTCTCTCTCTCTCTCTCTCTCTCTCTATATATATATATATATATATATATATATATATATATATATATATATATATATATGTGCCAGGCACGTTTGATGTGGCCAAGCACAAGATAAGGTCAGCTAAATTAATAGTCAAAATTATGTAAAAAGACATTAAATGGGGGGTGGGTATACTATTTATATAATTAAAAATTGTTATAAATTAAGAGAGAGAACTGTGGTGATAATATAAACTCACACACACACACACACATGTTTAAAGCCAATGTTTAAAGGTTTTGAAATATGTATTTGCAATTTTGATTTTTGTGTTTTTTATTTTTTTTAAAAAAGAAAAAGATAATTCCTAAGTATATTTATAATTTTAAATATTTTTGTTTGAAGAAACAGCATTTATTTAACAAATTGTTATCCTCTATTTATATTTTTTGAGGGTTTACAAAAATGTAAAAAGGAAAATTCTAAATATTAATGTTGATTAAAAATATTTAAGAATAATTTCAAAATCGAGGTTTTAATGGTCATTTTCTCTTCAGTTGCATTTGAGCAAGTCATTGTCTTAAATTTAAGAAAAGCCTAAAGGCATTGTGACTTCCTGTCCATGCTAAAATAATTTTAACAGGACAAAATAGTTTAATTAGACTTGCGATAATGCTTGGTGAGAGGAATGTCCAAGTTATATGAAACAATCTTTTAATTAAAACAAAAAACTTCGATTCTGATAATGAAATTAATCAACAGTAAAAAGATGTTATCATTTCATTGTGATCTGAATGGAGATATAAAAAAAAAATAAGAAAAAACTAATTGGAAATAAAATTCTTAAAACAATTAGTAAAACCAATTCAATGAGATTTGATTATTTTTTGTGTCAGAGAGGGTATACTTGAATTGAGATTGTATGAAAGTGGGATATCTGTTCTGAAATTGCAAGGGGCAGTTTACTTTTGATTTTCAAAGAAGGCAGTTCACCTTTGCTTTTCAAAAAAGGCAGTCTAACTTTTTTTTGTCAAAGAGAGCAATTCACATTGGCAAACCTTATTGGGAAGCTAATGCTATTTGGAAACACATGAAGTCATGCAACTGTTTTATAATACCTGGCCATCATTGAAATAACCTAGCAGTTAACCAGACAGTTGATTCTGATGGAAGCATAACTACAACACGCCATCGAAGCCTGCAGTTAATCTAGGATCCTTAAATCAATAATGGATGATTGATATCATTTAGTATCCTGTTGAATATCCATTCTCCAACTTAAAGATGCAACTCAAGCATTCTCTTGCAGATAAAATGATCATGGAATAGAAGCTGACATCAGCACATCTGTCCAGCTCCGCTCCTGCCATCCCAACAGAATGCAAACCCCAAGATTCAAGCACCAAGGTGATGATGATAAATTCTATGAACTTATAATGCAGTCAAGTCCTGCCCTTGCCGCAGTAGATGAACATATAGCCCACTCAAAACCCATACAAGAATGCTCATAGACTTTATCGGGTACACTATTTTTTGTGTTTATTTTATTTTAAATTTAATAACCATTTCATAAATATATATGTCATGTACATACGTACGTAAACACACCTGGATATAATTTGTTAATTTTTCCTTATTTGCGTAATGCATATGTGTGAGTTTACTTATAATCTGCAGATCACTACCTATCACGTATAATTATTTGATTTATTTTCTTATTAAGAAAGACATTTTCCTTTATTTAATTTAATTATTGCTTTATTAAGTATTTCTTTATGATTATGATTTTGTTGTATTAATAGAATTTATGTAGTGTAACATTTGTTTTGAATATCTAATCGATTTGGGAATGTATTCATATTATAAATGCTATGGGTAATGGGTTAATAAAATATATATATTATAATTCTAAAGTGACTACTACCATAATTGTTCTTTATTCTATTTGTCATTTACTTTCTGTAACCCCATATTAGTTAATTATGTGAGTTTTCCGATCCCCATTCTTTAACTGAGAAAGAGTACGCTGAGCTAGCAAAAGGGGAAATCATCTTACCGGGTTTTAAATCTCTATTTAGCACGTGGATACTTATTTATTATTTTTATGAATAATTATTTATCGGCACACATGCCCTAATATCATTTGAACTTGCATATCCTTTCAGGAGGAGAGTTAAATTTCCTTCTGGGAGTGGTGTGAGGGGTTGATTTAGAGTCGTCCCCCAAAGGTATATAAGAGTCAACCTTTCCATAAGTATCTTCTGTGTCCATAACACTGTTACGGTAGAGTTTTGCATCTCTTCTTACTTCGGCATGTCACCATATTTTCCCTCATGTTCGGTTTATGCGCATGCTCATATCAATGGAATAAAAGTTAACCGGTATAGAATAGAAATTTTTTGGTGCCTAACATGTAAGCCTTACTTAACATGGCCAGTATAGGAAAGACATGGCCGCTAAACGTAACTAAAGAAAAGGGAAAATCTCGCAAAATCTCAAAAATATTTGGAATGAATTTTTTTGTTAGTGACAAGATTTAAAAAAAAAAGAAAATAAGTTAACCATTGAGAAACTTAATAAATAAAATTCTAAACTTTGTTTTGTTTTGATTGTCACTATAGTAGTACTCATTTAGATTATATTACCATGAGTGCATATTTAAAAGTTTATGATTGAGAATCTTTATAAATAAGAATTCTAAATTTTGTTTTGTTTTTTTTGAAGTGACGTTTGTCACTATGATAATACTGATTAAGTTTATTTTGTCATATATATGTATTTAATAAGAATAAAAGGCAGTATAAAAGTATAAACTGCGCAATTAATAAAAATAAACAGCAGTATATAGGCATAATCAAATCTTAATATATAAGAATTTTAAGCTTTATTTTGTTTTTTAAGCGACCTTCGTCGCCACAATACTATTGATTTAAATTGTATAAAAACAGGCGGTGAATCTTAATAAATAATAACTTTAAAAAATGTATTTTGTTTTTGAAGTAACCTTTCATCACTACAGTAATATTGAATTAAATTGTTTTAGCTACATATAAGTGGTTATAGTAAAAATAAATGATAGTATACAAGCGTAAACTACGTATTGTATAAAAACAAGCGGCGGACTGCGGAAATAAAGATTTTTTTGGAAAAAGGGAAAGTAAATCTTTATTGAATAAAATAGAATTGTGAAGTTGCATGATAGGGAATTTAGTTTTTGATGGCACAAAACAGTTCAGAATTGTAAGACTGTTCACGATCAATTTCTTTTCGTTTTGTTTTGAAAACAATCCCAATACGAGCACAATTTAATGTTAGCTTGGTTTGTATATGTTTTTAATGGTGTTTGAAGGGCAATCTCAGAATAATTTTGTGATTTATAGTTAATAAATGAGAAAAATATAACACGTAAGGGAAAAATAAATGACGGTAGGGATAACGGAAGCTTGGTACGGCACACGCTGACTTATTTTATGAAAAGAAATAAATCAAGAGAATTAAGTTAATCAAAGTAGCATTAAACCTTTATAGTCTTAAGAGTTAATCAAATAAAATATAGTTAAAGCTGTATAACAAAGCAAATTTATAATCAATTGAAAATAATACTATATATGTGGACAAGATCACACTCCAGAAAGCAAAAGCAAAAAAAGATAGATATGAGTGAAAAGCACGACGAAATAATTGGGGAAATGGCAGAAGAAAGCCAGCCTCAAAATGAAGGAAAACCCATGGGGGAAAATGAAAACTTAATAAAAATGATGGAGATGTTTGTAAATACTATAAGGCTAGAAATCAGTCAGATGTCAAAGGAGATAGCTAAAAATTTGATGGCTTTAGGGAAGAAATATCCTTAGGGATTGAAACAAGGTTTCAAGGTGTAGAAGAAAAATGTAGGGTCTCCATCAGATTAATAGTGATAGGTTGGAATAAATCCAAACAAGGCAGCAAGTAATTGAAGCAGATTGCAAGAGAATACAAGAAATAGACTAAAGGGTTGAAGAAACAGTGAAAGATTATAGTAATAGAATAGTGAAGCTAGAAATGTGTGTAACTGAGAATGATGAGCGAATAAAGAATCTGTGCCAGACAGTGGCTCAAATCAAAAAACAGTTCATAGAAAAACAAGATATCAATATGATAAAAGAACAGAAAATGATAATGGAACAAAGGGTGGAGGATATAAATATAGTTAGAAAGAAATAAAAATAACAAGGAAAGAACTGTCAATTCTAGTATGTTCATGGGAAGACAGAGTACCGAACTACGCTCTGCAGAACTGTCCTAAGATAATAGTGTTGCTGGAAGGGATTAAGGGAACAGCCTTATTGGACTCAGGGAGTCAAATCTCCATGAAATGGGAGGAATTATACCAGCGCATATTAAAAAAAATCCAGAGGTTGAGATCCTCCCATTGAAACTCACCCAAGTAACACTAGCAAACAATCGCAAAGTAAAACTTGTGCTGAGACAAATCTGGTGGGAATTAGAAGTCAATGGTCAAGTAACCCCCATGTGTTTTAAAAAGAACAGTTTAATCCATGAGGTGGTGCTCAGTTCAGACTTCTTGCATAGGAGCAAATGTATACTAGACTACGATAAAGAACTTGTTGAATGCAACAGCCAAGAAACCAGATTTTTACCCTGTCAGCTATATCATGACAAATGAACATGTTGCCTTAATCAGGCTGCCCCAGATATGCTGGTAGAAAGGGTGAATGAAGTGAGATCAGTTTCTGTGGAAAGTAAAGAAAGAATTAAAGCTATGCTGCAGAACTATAGTAATATATTCTCAGAACATCCTGGGATTATTGGGGGGGTACCAACAAAGATTTAAGCTCAAGCCAGGGGAACATTCCAAGCACAATCATACCCTATACCTCATCAGTTTAAAAAGGAGGTGGAAAAGTAGTTGGAGCAGATGTTGGAGTGAGGAATTTTTGAAAAATGTTCTCCTTATTGCAATCCCCTAATCATTGTAAGAAAAAAATGGAGCCATCCGGCTATGTTTAGATGCCTGGCAACTCAATAGGGCCACAATACCCGAATGTACCATCCCTCTACCAATACATGATTTATTAATGAAGTTTAAAGAAAAGAAAGTCTTTTCAACATTCGATTTGACTGTCAGTTATTGGCAGATTGAGCTGCAACCAGCGGACCATCAGTACACAGCTTTTAGATATAGAGGGAATTCTTATCAATTTAACCGAATGCCTTTTGGTTTGGTCAACAGTGGAGCTGGTTTGCTAAGATGCCTGGACCAAGTTTTGTCGGCAGAAACAAAGAAAATCATAACTATGTATGTGGATGATGTAGTTGTGGCATCCACATCACTGGAGGAGCATCTCCAGCAGTTGGAATTATTCTTCAGAAAGTGCATGGAAAAAGGGATTAAGATAAACATGAAGAAAAGTGTGTTCGTATCAGAGGAGATTGAATTCCTGGGTCATCTGGTCATCCAGACAGGGATTAAACCTCATCCCGATAAAATAAAGGCCATCACAGAATTTTCTGTGCCTAAAACTAAATGCCAGATTCGGTCATTCTTTGGGATGTGCAAATTTTACAACAGGTTTTGTGAAAAATTTGCCAACCAAATGGAACCTCTTTTGAAGCTGCTCAGAAGGGAAATGAGATGGAATTGGACTGCAGATCAAGAGGAAGCCTTCGAAAAGGTCAAGATGAGCTTCGTAAAACAGGTTGTGCTCACATACCCACACTTTGGCAAACCATTTTTACTTCAAACTGACAGTAGTGGGTATGGGTTGGGTGTCACCTTGTCTCAGATCCAACTGGATGGGAGAATAAGGGTGTTGTATTTCATAAGCCGTTTATTGAAGGGGCCTGAGATCAATTACATGATCACAGAGAAGGAGGCTCTAGCCATTGTATGGGCTTTCCAAAAATTTCTGTCCATGTTATTGGGATCTGAAGTAGTGGTGATCACTGACCACAAGAGTTTAGAGTTCCTCAACCATAGTTACCTCACTAATAGCCGCCTTGTGAGATGGAGTCTGTTCCTCCAGGAGTTCAATTACATGGTTCAGTACTGCAAAGGGGCTGAAAATGTAGTTGCTGATACTTTAAGTCACCATCCCGTGCCTCTCCAGCAAAGGCATTTGAATGTGGACCAAGCATACATGATGAACATGACCTTATGTGTGGATGAATCCATAGAGCATGAACTAGCTCAGATAGCTGTAGAGCTATGAGACGATGCATGTTTAAATCAAATTATAATGCAGTGCCAGGATGAAACCCTAAGAGATGATTCAATACCTGAAAGGACCATGCAATGATACACACTAATGGAGGAAATACTGCATTATTAAGTTCAAGAAGGAAAAGATGAATGGAGCAGTCATGGTACCATTGAAGATGAGGCACTCTCTCATTCAATATATCCATTGCTTATACAGGCATTATGGAATCCCAAAAACAGAAGATTGCCTCAGGCACTGGTTTTATTGGCCACGGATACACCGGGATGTAATATATGTGATGAACAAGTGCAAAATATGCCAGAGGGCAAAACCACCCAACAAAAGATATGTGAACCCCATGGAGTCGATTATACTTCAAAACTCAAGGGAGATAATGGTCATCGATTTTTATGGTCCTCTGCCACCCTTCAATCGGAAAAGATACTTGTTTGTGGTGTATGACCTTTTCCACAAATTTGTGGCTTCTTATCCATTATCTAGGACTACTACATGAGAAACTATTAAAGTAATGAATACTGCGATCCCTGCATTTTTCACAGATTGGGAAACTTCAGTTCGTCCTATCAGATCATGGGACACAACTCATATCAGAAGAATGAAAACAGTGGACAAATAAACAGGGAATCAAACATATATTCACCTCCATCTGTAACCCTCAGTCAAACCCCTGTGAGCGGGTTATGCAGGAGCTAGGGAGACTTTTTCGTACTTATCTACCTGACATCCATAGAGGATGGGTCAAGCAGTTACCTCGAGTACTAGACTTTATTAATTGGTCCATTAGTGAATCCACAGCATTATCTCCAATATGCCTTCACTTTTGAAAACTAGCTTCTAAGTTGTTTAAGATGATATTATCCAAAGTTACAGGTGAAGCTGTGGACATGGAAACAGATAGAAAGGAGACTTATGCCCGAATGCAGCATATGAGCATTATGAGAAAGAAACAGAAGGGTGCATCAAAGCATCAATTCAAAATAGGGGATAGAGTGATGGTAAGGACTCTCCATTTAAGTATACTGGAGAAATTCCGGTTTAAAAAATTCTGTAACCTTTATGAAGATCCATTCAAAATTGTGGAATGCAAAGGAAATAATGCATTCCGGATTAAGACAGAGCAAGGGATCAAGGGCACTTACAATGTGAGAGCCTTGAAACCTGTAGTATAAAATGTTAAGTTTTTGGAAAATACGATTAATAATAAAGACATTAAAATGATAAACTCCATTTAAACGTCTCATGTCAGAGGGGGGTATTGTGCCAGGCATGTTTGATGTGGACAAGCACAAGATAAGGTCAGCTAAATTAATGGTCAAAATTACGTAAAAAGCCATTAAATGGGGGTAGGTGGGTATTCTATTTATATAATTAAAAATTGTTATAAATTAAGAGAGAGAACGGTGGCGATAATATAAACTCACACACACAGACACATGTTTAATGCCAATGTTTAAAGGCTTAGAAATATGTATTTACAATTTTGATTTTTGTGTTTTTTATTTTTTTTTAAAAAGAAAAAGATAATTCCAAAGTGTATTTATAATTTTAAATATTTTTGTTTGATGAAGAAACAGCATTCATTTAACAAATTGTTATTCTCTATTTATATTTTTTGAGGGTTTACAAAAATGTAAAAAGGAAAATTTTAAATATTAATGTTGATTAAAAATATTTAAGAATAATTTCAAAATCGAGGTTTTAATGGTCATTTTCTCTTCAGTTGCATTTGAGCAAGTCATTGTCTTAAATTTAAGAAAAGCCTAAAGGCATTGTGACTTCCTGTCCACACTAAAATAATTTTAACAGGACAAAAGAGTTTAATTAGACTTGCGATAATGCATGGAGAGAGGAATGTTCAAGTTATATGAAACAATCTTTTAATTAAAACAGAAAAAAACTTAATTCTGATAATTAAATTAATCAAGAGTAAAAAGATGTTATCATTTCATTGTGATCTGAATGGAGATATAAAAAAAATAAGAAAAAACTTATTAGAAATAAAATTCTTAAAACAATTAGTCAAACCAATTCAATGAGATTTAATTAATTTTTGTGTATGGAGGTGGGATATCTGTTCTGAAATTGCAAGGGGCAGTTGACTTTTGATTTTCAAAGAAGGCAGTTCACCTTTGCTTTTCAAAGAAGGCAGTCTAACTTTTTTTTTGTCAAAGAGAGCAATTCACATTTGCAAATCTTATTGGGAAGCTAATGCTATTTGGAAACATGCGAAGTCATGCAACTGTTTTCTAATACCTGGCCATCATTGAAATAACCTAGAAGTTAACCAGTCAGTTGATTCTGATGGAAGCATAACTACAACACACCATCGAAGCCTGCAGTTAACCTAGGATCCTTAAACCAATAAAGGATGATTGATATCATTTAATATCCTGTTGAATATCCGTTCTCCAACTTAAAGATGCAACTCAAGCATTCGCTTGCAGATAAAATGATCATGGAATAGAAGCCAACTTCAGCGCATCCATCCAGCTCTGCTCCTGCTGTCCCAACAGAATGTAAATCCTGAGATTCAAGCATCAAGGTTATGATGATCAATTCTATGAACTTATAACACAGTCAAGTCCAGCCCTTGCCGCAGTAGATGAACATATAGCCCACTCAAAACCCATACAAGAATGCTCATAGACTTTATCGGGTACACTATTTTTTTGTGTTTATTTTATTTTAAATTTAATATCCATTTCATAAATATATATTTCATGTACATACGTACATAAACACACCTGGATATAACTTGTTAATTTTTCCTTATTTGCGTAATGCATATGTGTGAGTTTACTTATAATCCACAGATCACTACCTCTCATGTATAATTATTTGATTTATTTTCTTATTAAGAAAGAAATTTTCCTTTATTTAATTTAATTATTGCTTTATTAAGTATTTCTTTATGATTATGATTTTGTTGTATTAATAGGATTCATGTAGTGTAACATTTGTTTCGTATATCTAATCAATCTGGGAATGTATTCATATTATAAATGGTATGGGTAATGGGTTAATAAAATATTTATATTATAATTCTAAAGTGACTACTGCCATAATTGTTCTTTATTCTCTTTGTCATTTACTTTCTCTAACCCCATATTAGTTAATTATGTGAGTTTTCCGATCCCCATTCTTTAACTGAGAAAGAGTATGCTGAGCTAGCAAATGGGAAATCATCTTACCGGGTTTTAAATCTCTATTTAGCATGAGGATACTTATTTATTATTTTTTATGAATAATTATTTATCAGCACACATGCCCTAATATCATTTGAACTTGCATATCCTTTCAGGAGGAGAGTTCAATTTCCTTCTGGGAGTGGCGCGAGGGGTTGATTTAGAGTCATCCCCCAAAGGTATGTAAGAGTCAACCTTTCCATAAGTATCTTCTGTGTCCGTAACACTGTTATGGTAGAGTTTAGAATCTCTTCTTACTTCGGCATGTCACCATATTTTCCCTCAAGTTCAGTTTATGCGCATGCTATATCAAAGGAGTAAAAGTTTAACCGGTATAGAATATATATATATATATATATATATATATATATATATATATATATATATATATATATATATTGGCAATATTCAATGTAATGGAATGATTAGACTACTAAACAGTAATGGATCATTTAAACTTATCAATAAGATACACAAATCACTGGGATAGAGAATCCCCACCCACACTTCTTTAATTTATATATGAACTCCCCATAATGTTAATGAATATGATAATTCAGTCAAAATTGATTTTATATTATAATAAACATAATTAGATACATATGAATGAGGTGGTGGTTATTAATTTAAAAATAAACAGATTTAATTTTATATAACAAACTTGAGTTTTTAAGATTAGCACTTATTATTTAAATGAAAAAAAAAATTTTTTTTTAGAAAAACAGATTTCTACTCTGTTTTTCTTCAATGACATTATGAGATAATTAATTTCTTTTCCCCAAATTTGCAAGCATTTGCTAAGATAAAAATAAGAAGACTTCTTTTAATTAAAGCTAATTTAGTCACCCCATAAAGTAGAGAGGGGTAAGTTACAAAGAAAAAACAAACTTACTGGAGAATGTGAGAAATTATTGGCATATTATTTAAATATATAAACTATAAAACATAATAATAGTCATAAAATATTATTGCCTCATGAAAAGGAAAAAAAATATTATACTTATTTAGTAGAGGCTCAATTATAAGATAAAAATTAAAGAAAGTTATATAGAGTTAAATACATGCTAATCTCAGGTAAATAAATTACAAATTATTTAAACAAAATATTTAATTTATGGTCGAAAGATCACATGATAGAATGATATCATTTGAAATTACAGACAGGGTTATGAGAAATATTTATAGAAGGCTGAACTTAAGAATTTAAGGATTAGGCAGTGGCTTGGGTTTTTTACCTTGGCAATTAGTAGCAATTCTAGGTGTTTACAACATCCATTGGAGTTGGCAAACTAGATCTAGTTAGATTTGGTCAGTCAGCCAGATAGAATTTTTATTATTCAGTTTTTATGTATATTAAAGTTTGTGGGTAACAGGATCCTGGGCACTGAGTGCAGAAAAGAGCATGTTTAATGGTGAGAAAGGTAAATATTTTCATTGACAAATTGAATTGCTATAATGATGAGCATGAATTATATTTACCATTGCTGTTATAGAATTACAAATTCTTTTTTGGGATTCAAATCTAGTAGTATTTATACTATTTTCAGGTTATCTTAGAATGCACTTTAGTTGCTAGACCTGAGGCATTTTATGCACTTAGTGGACGTAAAATTTGCTGACCTGATGCACTTTTTGTTCATGTAAGTTTTAAAGACAATGCAATCCTACTAAGAATTTCTCAAACGATTGTTTTAAAATATAATCTGAGATTTTAAAACAAATTTGAAGTGGATAAACTTTCCACTAATAAGTTTTTACATTACTGTTATGAAATTAAAACTTTTTAATTTGGACTAATGGATTTCCGATTAATTGATTTAATTGCATTTGAGAATATTCAGCAGGATTGCATTACTTTTTTTCTGACCACCATTACTAAAATAAATAATAAATTATAAATATAATTTTAAAATACACATTAATATAATAGATTTTGCTTTTATATATGTTTTAAAAGTAATCTCCCCTCACCTATAATATGTATGTATTAATAAATATGTATATGTATGTAAGGATAGAGTTTGAATATGGTTTGGTGATGGGAGATTCTGAGTGGGCTGTGAAGCTCAATCTGAGCATCAGATTGACTGCTTTAATATATATATATATATATATATATATATATATATATATATATATATATATATATATATATATATATATATGTAACCTTTTGGTTGGTTATCCGTGGTAAGAATGACATATAAAACATAAACTGTAATTCCAAAATTTTAAATTTATAATCAAGATAATATTAAATCTATAAAATTTGGATAATATAGCAATAAATGATTTAAAATGTATAATTTTAAAAAGATAAGTCTATAGAGATTAATAATTGTTATTATTTATAATCAGTTATATTAATATGAATTTTAATATTTAATATAAATTGTATAATTCTAGCTGTATAATTTAAAAGAGTGGTAAATCTAAATAAACATCACTGTGTACAAGTTTGATTTTGAATTATTTAACATGATGTTTCTTCAAAAGTTAAAAATAGAATTGCATTCAATGAAAGAAAGAACAATTACTTACCATAAGATGATAGATAATTAATTTTAAAAATCATGTTAATAATAAAATAGATGTATTCATTATAAAGTTTATAGGTTAAATTAGTTAATCATATCACATATTCAAAATACAATCTGAAATACAACTTTATTTGTAAGTTTTGATTTATCAATAAATTTAATTTTTTAAATATTTTTTATATTTCGATATTATTTTAAATAAAAATACTAGAAACATTTGTTTAAAAACACTTTGATAAAATGATGAGAAAGTCAACCAATTAGATTTCAATAAGTGCCTCTTTAATGTTACATTTCCCAGTTTTCTTTTAAAAAAAATAAGAAAAGTATCAGAAAATTAATATATATTCATCTAAATCAGAGAGTGATGTTAAGTTTTTTTTTTTTTAATGTTATAAAAGTTAAAATATTGAAGACTTAATTAATAAACCTAAAAGGAAAAAAAATATATTTACAAAGCTATCTAAAGAGATGAAATATTTTTAAAAGATTCTTAAAACTATGGAGTGAGTAAACCAATTTCTTTGTTGTGGTCTGGAAAGGTAAGTGATTTATTCATTATAAAAAATAAAAATAAGAGAAAGCCATTTAAAAATTTTCAAGATAATTTTTAAGCCTATTAAGCTACTTAATCAAATGCTAAAAATAATTCAGGTATGAAAAGTAATAAGTTGAGGAAGCACATATTCATTTGACTGATATTTAAGCAATAATTTCCAAGATACAGCTAAGATTGAGCTTCTACTTGCAAAAAATAATTTTGAATTAAGATTTCTCTTAGTCAAAAAAAGTTAAACTTTTATAAATTTGAAAAAAAAAGAAAAGTCTGTATAACTAAGTAAAAATTAATGGTCAGAAAATAAATAGATTTGGAGCTCAAGGATTAGACAAATTTGTTAAAATAGGTTTACAAACATTCCAAGTGTAGTACATCAATGAAGAAGGAGAAATGCTGAAAAAAATTGCCTAAATCTTACTGAAACTTGTTAAAGTATGCATTAAAAAGAAATATAATAATAATCATTATAATGTGAAGATTTACTAAGGAGAAGTAGGAAACATTTGCTAATGGTATTTTCTTGGAGATCCAGATTATGGACATAGAACAAGAAACTAACCAAGTGAAGTTTTGTTCAGTTAATTGTACATATTTGCTTTTTTTTGTTTATATTTTTTATGTACAGAGCAAGATGAAGAGTATAAAGACACTCAATATACTAGGAACAAAAATCTACATACAGGGTAACCACAGTAATGCTAAATAAAATAAAAATGTTTTGAAATGAAAAAAAAATAAGGTAAAAGGAATTTTAATTTTACATTTATTAGTGATAAATAATTTTTTTTTATATAAAAAAAATACTAATGCTAATATTTGCATATGAGTGAAAAAAGTATATAAAAAGATTTTTATGTTTCCAACCTGCTATAAAATGTATACTCATGAATTATAATGGTAAAGAGTATGTGTGCAGGAAACAATATTTAAGTCATATATATTGTCATGGGATTATAAAAAAACATATTATAGAATACAATATTAATAATCACACAAGTGAGTGAATGTGATGTAAGACCATATTAGAATCTCATTTATTAATAAAAAATAAATATTATCTAGAACATCTGAATGATATTAATAAAATAGATTGTGTTTTGGACATGATGGAAATATATATATATATATATATATATATATATATATATATATATATATATATATATATATATATATATATATATATATATATATATATATATATATATATATATATATATGTCGTTACATTAATTTAAAATAAAATCTTAAAGTTCGCAAATAAAAATAAAATCTATTAAAAAAAAATAAATAAACGCTAAAATTAAAATGTTTGTTAAACCTATATATTCGCACAGATTCAAAACTTTAAAAATATTTTTTTAAAAAAAACAAATAAATAAGTATTTGAACGTACTTTTTTATAAAAAAAGTACAAGACTTAAAGATAAAATATTTTTGTAGATGGAAATGATTGTTTATTAATTATCCAAAAGCTGTGTAATTAAAAAGTCAGATCAAAATTAGATAAGGAATAAAGAATTAGCTTGTCCAATATAGAAGCAGCAAATAAAGGCCTGGACCATAATGAAAAAATGGAACAGTGATGTCTTTGTTCATGGAATCCATAGGAGGACTATGAAAAGAAAAATATTGAGTTCCAGTGAGTTTCCAACTTGATTTGGTGAGACCGAACGATAAAGACGCACTTGTCATTCTCTCTCACTTAGTTTAAAAAATGAAAAGTCTGTGATACCAGAATGGAACCAGCTAATGCTACCTCCAAAATATCAGACCGGCCTTCCCTTCGTGGGAATTGCCAACAGGAACATGGATTCTACTGTGAGTTATATGAACTAAACAATTTTAAAAATCATAAAAAAAAAGAATAATTAAAAACTTTCATCTGGGTTTGATAAATTAATAAACAAGCCAACTTAAATATTAAAATGGACTCTTATCTGACTTTGGAAGTTTTTAGATCAAATTAATAATGTTTAATTTTATATATTTTCCGATTGATAAACATCATTTCCATTTTTTTTCTTATTGTATAAATTATTTATTGTTTAAATTTTAAATGAGGAAATTTAAGGTTGGGTATAGACATTGCATAGATTCGTTAGCAGTTTATTATGTTGTGGTTTTTACATTCGATTGGAATATATAGGTCAACAATGTCACTGCAGCATCTTATGATGAATGCTAATGGGATTTGTGTATTCCCTATGCAATTGACGTTATCGATGATTTTGTATATTGATCGTTTGTGTTTATTTTGAAATGTTTTTAACCATGGAATCTGTGCAGCCGATCTATACTTGACATTATAAAACAAATTGTATAAAATTCATCTGTGTGAATGTATCTAAATGTTAAATTTAAGTCGAGCATGAATGGCTATATAGTTTTGTAAAGTTATATTAAGGGAAGGTAATCTTAGGTTATTCGTTTCGTAGATGAATTGGCTCAATGGATTGGATATATTTGTGTAATTAGTAGATGTAGTATGAGATCTGCTACGGGCAGGATTGCATAAATATGCCACACCTTGTTTGCCTATGGATGGGTTTGTAAGATGGCAAAGGACCGCAATCCATTCCTATGGAGTTTTATGTTTATTGTTCTACTCACCAACAGATGTAGCATTCCTGTTGGTGGAGAGACAATGTCTTCTCTAACTCTACTTACTGTTCAGATGTACATTCCTGACAGTATAGTATTTTGTGTTGTTGTATTTTCATGCTACATTGAATACATAAATGTATCAGATGGATTGATGCCGGTTTGACTGCAAACTTTTTGGCCTAAGGTTAAATAAGGGAAAGAATATTTTCTTTTCAAATGCAGATCTATGTAGTCTATTCATACTTGACAATCTTAAAATAAATATAAATTCATCTGTAGATGATTTAAAATTTTAAAATAATAAGTTAAATTAACAGAATATTAAAATCTAAAAAAATAATTAATGTTGTTCCTCAAAATTTAAAAATGATTCAAAATTATATATGTGTGTAAATAAATATTTTTATGTGTTAATTTCTGGCAGTAGCTTTTATTTATTTAAAATATAAATTAAGATATAGATTATTATCTCTGCATCTCCACTGAGCTAGTGACTTGGGCTAACGATCTTAATATTAAATAAAGTTGAATCTTATCAGTGCGTATCTGCCTACTTTATATTTTTTTCTAGGCTCAAATGTCTAGATGGCACCCTGGTAGTTGCAGATATGATTGACTGCTTTCTCCACCTTTATTTGGAATGTTATAATATATATATATATATATATATATATATATATATATATATATATATATATATATATATATATATATATATATATATATATATATTGCATGAAAAGGGTAGATTATAGGAGGAGGTCTAGAAATAGATAGAGTATTAACTACCGCCTACACTGAAGTAAAATATGAGACAAATTTCTGGAATAGACTATATAGAATAGCGTCCTGAAGAATTGATGATGTGTTACCTGAGTTAAATCTTTGTAATGCTCAAGTAATTTATAGCGAAATATAGGAGGATTTTTAATAAAGAAATGATTGTGTAAGTACGGTGAGTGCTTATTAGAGAAGTAGGGTAGAATTGGGATAAGTCCATTAATAAAATGGTTACCTAACAAAATAACACATCATAATAAATGAAATCCTTATCGCTCTATTAAGATAATAGCCAATAAATCAATGAATCATCTTTCTAAAGTTAGGATAAATATTAATCTATTGTAAATTAAAGATGAAAATGAAATTTTGAAGGTTTGTATGGATTTTTTAGTTGAGTCTGGACAGAGTTGTCTGCAAGTAGTTAAATCATGTGTGAAACAAAGATCAGAGATAGTGGAATATTTACTACAATAAATAACTCTCTGAATAAAATATTGAGATCTAATATTATAAGAGAAAATGAGTGTGAGGTAGAATGAAAAGATGAAATGAAAGATGAAATGATTGTCATAACATAACAAAGAATTCGAACCATATGATTTTTTTGACATATTTTAAATATCGTACTTATGTATATATATATTTTTGTTTATCACATCAGTAAAAAAAAACTTTGTAATATGATTAGAAAGTAACTTTTCAAACTTAATTTAAATGTAACTGAATATGAAGATTTTGAATAATTAATGAATGATGTACATAGCAGACTAGTATGAAATCATATACAATAATAAAGCAAATAATTAATAATTTTAAAAGAGAAAAATAAACTAGAGAAAGGGTAATGGAATATTTGAAACACTAAGATTATATGTATAAAGTGTAAATAAGTTATCTATTCATAGTTTGATCTTTGTTAATTTTTTTATCATTGTTAGTGAAATATTTAACTAGTATATATATGTTGTTATTGTTTATCATTCTTATTGTAAATAAAAGAACATATTAAATTAACTGTATAATATTAGTCTCATTGTGTCCAATAGTCATTTCTATCACAAGGTCACCTCAAGAAAACACAGTATCCACATAGAAGGATACCTATTATATTTTAATTGCAGACCTTATTTGAGAACTTCTGTTCAATACTGTAAAATAGAGAGCATATGATAGGATAAGTTATGCACTGGAGAGTCACATTCTAATTCTATAACTTAAATTGAAATAGCTGTAAGATCATAAATATAAAGTAGTATAACATTTAAATAGTATCAATTACTAAATGCATCTAAAAGTCTGTAACTCTGAAGAATTTACTGACAGGAGGTTAATTCTAAGTAATTGAAGAGAATATTTAAGTAAGTTAGACTTGGTAGATAATAATAGTATAATGAAGCTTGGTTTATACTAAAACAAGTGTTCTATAGTAATTATTGTTGGCATTGGTATGTTTTCCTTAAATGATTGGATCCCAGTAAAATCCCTCTTGCGATACAATTGTTTAAGTATGTATCCGATGGATAGATTGGATTTGAATGCAGAATACTTATAATTCCTGACATTATAATAGGATAGTATTAATTGTGTGAAATTAATGTAATTTTATAAATGTATATTAATTTAAGATTTTAAAAATGTATAATGGTAATTTAAGTTATCAGTTAAAGGAAATATTATTGTAGTCATTGTTTGTTATGGGGATTTTCCCAATGATCATAATAAGATGGTAGTGGGAGAGTCTTCACAGTAGCAATGCCATTGTGAAAGTGCATTTGATATACTCTTCAATATTAAAACCATTCTCTTGTAATCATCCCTAGAGTCTATCCTATAAAGTTATGTGTGGAATGTTTCAAGCCCCATAATAAAATGTATACCCTCTTGCAATGATATTGTATGTTTACTATTGAGCTAGTGTGGTATAGAGTAAATGAGTAGGCAAATAAAAATGGTCAGAAGAAAATCAAAGAGATGGGAAGGTTACAATATATATATATAATAAAGTTTGATATCTGTATTCATTTCACAATATATGTAAATATACAAATCAATATATATATATATCAAAATACAGTACAATTTACATAAAATATATTCTTTTAGAAGTACTTTTGACTATACACTTTGTAGTCTTTATCAACTATATAACATTGAATAATCAAAACGAGACAACCTTTAATAACACCCATAGTTCAATTCAGATTTCCCACAATTCTGTTATCTTAACATTTGATGACTGGCAATTCATTAACATTTGACGATTTCTTGAAATCAACATAGCCTCTTTTATTTTAATAAACGTAAAATAAAAGAGGCTATGTTGATTTCAAGAAATCATCAAATATTAATGAATTTCCAGTCATCAAATGTTAAGATAACAGAATTGTGGGAAATCTGAATTGAACTATGGGTATTATTAAAGGTTGTCTCGTTTTGATTATTCAATGTTATATAGTTGATAAAGACTACAAAGTGTATAGTCAAAAGTACTTCTAAAAGAATATATTTTATGTAAATTGTACTGTATTTTGATATATATATATATTGATTTGTATATATATATATAAGTCGGTTTTAATATTAGATTTGTGCATGATGAATAATATATCACAACTCTGGATTTAACTCTTTAATGCTGGAATAATAGTAATTCATACTTAATAATGAATTTTTATACTTAATAGTTATTTTTGTAATATACAACTTATTTAACCAAACTGACTTCAGATTTGTCAAACATTCATCTATTTTTAATTTATTATATCACAATTATTCCATTTTAATTCACCATCACACCACTCTCACAAAATGTAGACCTAATTGGAAAAAAAATAGCTACAGTCTGTACATAAGAGCCTCAGATTTTTTAACTACAAACTAGACACAATTTCTAGTTTAATAAATGATTGATAATACTCTTTACTGCATTTGTCTAAAGTCAGTGGTGTCTGTGTTATGGATGGAATAAGTTGAACTCTTCTAAATTAAAATTGAACAGTTTTACAGTTATTTAACTAGAGTTATTTGATTTGTTGAAACTTTTTTCTTTAGGAATTCAACTATTCTAGTAGAATTTAGTAACAAAAATACAAAGCTTCTATTTAGTTCAGCCATTCAGCAACATTTATGTGCAAGAAATGATGAAAAGTAGTTTAAGACATTTATGTCATCAATTATGACATCAAACAACTTATTAAAATACATATATTAATAAATTTATTTTTATACAGCATATTATTTTTATGTGTATTTTAATATCTGCAATTAGGCAGACAAAATGTAACACACAAATAATAATAGCTAATAGAGTAAGCACTCCAAAACATAACTGATAATGAATGATATTAAAATTGGGGAAAAAAATAAAATGCATATAACAGCATATATAGCTCAGGTAACATGCCTTTACTAGTCTCATGATTTTGTGATTCAGTTATAACAATAATTATTAGCTAACATATTAGTAGCCAAACATAATGAATAATAATTTAAAATGAGAAGATCAAAATTAATTATAACTATTTTAAATGCAAATTTAATATATAATGCTGTAATTTTATTTTTTCTCACAAATGAATTTATGATAATAATAATCCAAATCATTATACATTCATGTATTTATAAAGCACCAATGAACAATATAATGTTTCAAGTATTTCAAAACTAAACTACAATCTCTATTTCATCAAGTTAAATTAAGTAAAAAAAAATGAGAACATAACCTCAATAGAAGGGAAAATATAGAATTTAGTGTGAAATAAAAAAAAAAAAGGAATTGCAGCCATAAAAATAAATTTGGAAGAATGTCAAACAAAAATCAAGAATCTTATGATAGAGTTTAAAAATCAAATTGAATATGAGATACGTAAACCTAAGGACAGTTTTATAAATCTTATGATAAAACCACAGGAAGTCAAAACAACACTGGAATATTTCCATTTAAATGACACATTATATTGCCATCTACTATAAATTTTCTATCAAATGAAGAGGAAATATTAAATGATAGTGTGGAAGGGGTTAACAGTATTTTGAAAATCTTGTGTCACAAAGTGATAGAAATTCTAAACATATAGATAATATTAATATCCAGTAACAATATAAAGGTATTCAATTCACAAAAAATACAGTATTATATCCAAATTTATTAGATTTAAAACATTCAAAGGTGACATTGTGAAAAACCCTATGGAGCATTTGACACCATTACAAGAGTTATTTTCATTTCATAGTATGAGTAAAAATAAAAAAAGTTGCTATTGCAAGTAATCACCTATATGGGTCTGCTAAAAATTGGTGGGAGTCATTAATGGTAAAATCTATTACTTTTGGAAACTATTGTCAAGCCTTATTAAATAGTTTTTGAAGCAAAGAGAGGCAGATGACTATCATCAAATATCTCAGGAAAAATTTAGGATTAATTCAGGAGAAAATTTAATCCATTTTTTTACTGTCAAGTAACTAAACTTAGCACTGTAACATCATACCCACTTATTAAAGGTCTGATTATAAGTACCATTATACACAACTTGTTCAGTTGTGCTACAAAGCCTTATGTTTGCTGATAGAGTCACTATTAAAATGTAGCCAAACTATTAAACACATTGACATAGAATGATTACAGAAATAGTCTGAGAAAAGAAACAGCAGGAATGAATATTTTAAAATAAGTAATTCTGAATTCCAAACTTCAAGTACAACTGTAGAATCACAAAGGCATAGTTGATCATGGTGCAGGCCTAGGAGATATAATAGTAATGGTTCTTATCAAGAACATGAGAACTTTTATAATGGATTTTATCCAAGCACTTAAACTTTTGCTAATGACCACTTCCAAAAAATATAACAAAATTATCCATACCAAAATGTGTTCCAGGATCATCTATAGCCTTGAAAAATTAATAGCAATATTAATGGGATGTTTCTTACATCAGGGTCTACATATACAATGAAGGTTGATGAATTTAACATGGATTATATTATAAATACTTTAAACAATATCATTATTGAATAAGATAAAAAAATGACTAATGACAATACCCAAAATTGCTCTGTAATTGGAATTACTTTAGAAAGTATTTATACTAAAGCTTTAGTAGATATAGGAAGCCATATTTCTTATTAGTCAAGGGTTTCTTCAAAAGACTTTAAATATCACTCTTGATATTTTTGCAATACTTTTGAAATAAACTCAAGTTATTTTAGCTTATAGAAAAAGAACCAAAACCTGGTGGTAAACAGATTTGGAATAATTTATAAATCATCATCCAGAATATTTAGCATCTCTTTTTAGTAATTCATCAATTAGTTCATGATGTAATTATGGGCTTTGATTTTCTGCACCATCATAACTGCATTCTAGATTATGAAAAGGATATTATCATTTGTTACCAAGAGGAGATTAACTTTGTTAGTATTACTTGATTTACAGCTCCAAGAATTTCATATGTAGAAGAAATAATTGAAACTCATGAAGTCAAAGCTAAACTTAAAACCTTCAAAAATTATCAATGTGATATTTTTAAGTTTTTAAAACATATTTTAATTCAGTACCAGAATGTATTTTTTACTAAACCTACTATTATATCTGAAAATATACAGCAAATCAGAGTAAAAGATGAAACACACTATCAATGTAGATTTTGCCTAATACTATATCAATATAAAAAAAGTAAAAAAAAAAAGATAAAATACTGGAGTACAATACTACAGAAAAATATCTTTCCTCATATAATATTTCATTAGTAGTAGTTAAAAAAAATGGATCCTTTAGGTTATATTTGAATGCTAAACAATTGAATAACATCACTATACTTGAATGAGATATGCCACCCCACTGCATGACCTTTTGATTAAATTTAAAAGATAAAACCATATTTACTGCAGTTGACCTAAAAGTCAATTAGTGTCAAATATCTCTTCATTCTGAAGATAAAAAATATACAACTTTCAAATATGAAGAAAATCCATATGTGTTTCAAAGAATGCCATTTGGTTTTATCAATAGTGGGGCAGGTTTGCTTACATGTTTAGATCATATAATGCCAGATTATATTAAAATATTATAATTATGTATGGAGACGTTGTTGTTATTGCATACTGTAGTGTAAAATAACATCTTAAAATATATTAGATATTAAAATATCTAAGACATTCAGTATTTGAAAGATCCCAAATGTTTTAAAACAACATTTTAAAATAAAATATTAAAACTTTACATTCTCAAATATCAAATACAAATGGAATAAATGCATGTAGAATAGTCATACCATTATATTCATGCATAAACAGGTAATAAAGTACATTCATTATTTATATGAACATTATGAGGACATGATTAATTGTTTATTGTTCAAAATGCATTGCAATATGTATATTATAGTATCCTAAACGTGTTAGTTGAAATTTGTACAGGTCCATTACAATGTATTATTCTTAAAAATATCTAAATAATAACGATCATTGATTTCTATGGACCAGTATTCCTGTTTACAAAAGTAAGATATTTAGTCATGATCTATAATGACATCGTAAAGTGTTTGCATATACTTATTGTTATCTAGAAACAGCAAATCTTTTTACTCAACTATTTTATATACATCTTATATATTCATGAAAAAAAATTAAATCTTATAAGTGTATGTAACTATATATGAGATAATATCAATCTTTGTTGTTTTAAAAAAATGTTATAGTTATATAAAATAAAATCGTTTCATCCATTTCCTTTTTTTATTAATGTTGCCTTATTACTATGTTCTTAATATCAATGTTCATTGTAATCACTGACTATGTTTAATTTTAAATTACTACTCGCAATATAAATAATCAGAAAAGAGGATTTTGAAGATATAACATCGTCAATAGTTTTCCATTACAAAGTTGTTCTTAAAAAGTATTAATTATTTCATCACCTATAGATTTTTGAGCCTATCATCAGAAAAATAGTTTGTAAATTAATGTTGATAAGAAAATATAACCATTATTCATAGAAATAAGTACTTTGTATGATCTTTCAAAAATAGATATGGTTTAATCTCATTGATATTCTTAATAATCTACTTAAGTTTTACATTCTTCATTATATTCAGAATATCTGACCGCTACAATATACATATATGTGTATGTTATATAGATAAGAAAAAAAAGATAAAACCCATCATATATCGGAAGAGCAATAATAATATATATATATATATATATATATATATGATTAAACTAATGTGAACAAAGTAAATAATAAAAGTTTAGCTCCATTCATAGAAGAAATGAAGATATATAAAATTGGCAAACTGATAATAAAAGTTATCAAAAATATATTAAAGTAAGAACTCAATTCCTGAATAGGCTTTTAATAAGAGTAAACAATTGTTTTGTTACTCATTAAAGATAAATTTAAAAAAGAGTTTTGTAAAATATATTTTTTTATAAAGATTTAAAATGTTTGTATACAATTTTTAAACAATAAAAAAGATATATTGGACCACAAACTTTTATATATATATATATATATATATATATATACTTATATATATAGAGTATATATATATATATATATATATATAACCCCCATCACTCTAATAATAAGTTTCACCTAACACACTTTCAACTCTAAACATACATGCTTATGTATATATTTAAACAAAACTATTTTTGACTTAATCACTAATTGATAAGAATGTCTTACAAATTCGTTCTCAGTAACTCTAATAGATTCCCAATGCATGTTTATGGACATCCCTAGGATTCCAAGCACCAATCTTATAACAATAAAAATTACGCAACGTGAATATATTACCAATTATAGCCACTGTCTTAAGAAATGTGAGAGAGATTTTGACCATCAGCTAGCTCAGACTCAGTTCAGGTGGTGTCACAGCCGAGAGTAGACATGAATGAGAGTATGAGTTTCAAATACATAAAATACACATAAAGAAAAATATCACAACAAGGTTACTACATACGATTTCATTATTAAATCACATTTATTAAACACTATTCCTAATGACAATTATTATTTTTTTAATCACATAAGAAAAATAAATATAATTTAACCTTTAACCCATTAACATAAATATATTTAAAGCTCTGCCATTTTGATTTGTCACACATGCATGCAACATTCTTTCAATATTTATTATTATAAATAAGTCAAATAGTGAAGATTGATAGAGATTTCCCTTCCACTACTTTTTTCTTTGTTTCTTTATCACTATTAGAAGATTACTTTACTGAGTTTTCCATGTGACCTCAATATTTAATAGTGATAAATAATGTCTGCAAGTAAAATCTTAACAAAAAGTTTTTTTTGTTTGTTTGTTAGTTGAATTCTCATATGCAAGCCTAAAGAATCCGTTAATATTTTTTTCTTAGTAAATCAATACATAAAGTTCTTTTATTACCCACACATCCCTGGGGAATTTGTGGGAAAATATATTTTTACTTCTAATAGTTCTGATCATCATAGGTAACTAGATATATGATCCATAGTGATTTTTCCCATACTTTGATTTATTATACAGCCTTCGTTTGATGAGGATCCACTTTATGGTTCTGATGTTGGTAGTTGTTTTAATCCAGAAAGGCATCTTGTTATTGTTGAGTGTAGTAGCTGCAGTAAGTGGGAGTTAGGGGTTTGATCCCGATATGCTAAGCTCTTTTCCCAACATTTCCTTTTCGGCTGCCATTAGGTAAACTTGTGATTTTGATTTTGGAAATTGAATGCAGAATTCTGCTGTGTTAACAATTACATCTCTGCAGGGGCAAGACAAGAGGCATTCTGGGTCCCTTTCTTTTATAGTCCCCTCCATTCATTCTAGAAAGTTCACTCAATATGCACTTCCTGTTTCTCCAATTGTCACCTAACCAGATTTTAGTTGAAGTATGAAAGCTTTTATCACCTTCTGCTTTTCTTGTAATAATAAAAAAAAGCAAAAATTCATTTCTGCAAGTGTTTAAAATCCATTTTCCAAATTCGATCACCTACCATTTAAAAGTAGAACCAGTGTATGGATAAATGATATATTGATTTAAATTAAAAAAAGGAATCTTCAATTAATATGTATGATTTTTTTAATAAAAGTACATTTTCAGATTCCTCTAAAATTCCACATTAATCCATCAAGGTGACCCTATCTCAAGTAAGGTTTTTTTTATATATATTTAACATTGAGGGCAAGACTTTAGGATCACAAGACTAAATAATCTATTAATATTTACTTGTAATTTTGTTTTATTCTGAATACACAATTAACCCACTGAGTAAATGGTCTTTAGCTGTCATTAATTTCTACCATGACTTATACCCACATATAATTAAATGGGAGTGGGGCTGTTATAATTATAATATATTTACTCTAGCCTAAAAATGTTATAATAATTATTTTAATGGGTTAGTTTTATAATTAGTGAACTTTCATTGTGCTATTCTTTATTTTGTTTTATATACATATTTAATGAATTATATAGTATTATTTTGTATATAATATACTTCAAATTATTTTGTTTCTGTTGTATGAAGCCATCAAAATGATAGAAAAACCATTCTTGATAATTGAATATTTATTTATTTTATTATTTTTTTGTTTCTATATATTTATTTTATATGTTGTTAATAAATTAAGTTGTTCAAATCAATCTGATCTCTGTTTGATCATCACCATCATCACTGTGCATTGATTCCATTAGGTGTTTGATCATCATCATCATATTATGAATTTACACCATTAAAGGTTTGGTGATCATCATCATCATTATATATTGCTCTTATAAAGAAGTGATCATCATCAGTAATTTTTTATATCTATGCTAATATATAAGCATATTTGGTTTATAATTGAATAAGTCCATCCCTGAAGAGAGCTGACTGCAAAAATTCCCTGAGTTTGAATTCTGTGGTGTAATGGGGCCTAAAAAGAAAGTGTAATGGATATGCACTGGTCTAAGTTACATTGAAATATTGTTAGTAAATTATAAGTTAGTATACTGAAAGTAGATGTGACTTGGAACTGGGCATTTCATTGTGACATCTTTAGCATCCTATTTGAAGGCCTAGGTCTGACAGTAGTGAGATGTGTTCCCTTTGTTAGAAGCCATTCTTGATTCAGTAACATCTGACACACCCAATTGCATCCATGAATCATGAATTTTGGATATGATTTGTTGTAGGTTTGTTGACACATTTCATCCAAATCATCCAACTATTTAGTCATATTATGGTGTACCCAGTGGTTCTGGTATATCTGGCACCATCAACATTGGGGTAGCGGGTTCTGTTTTTAATATATATATATATATATATATATATATATATATATATATATATATATATATATATATATATATATATATATAAATTATAGGTATTAATAGTGTTATAACACATGCATAAAAAATTAAATAACAGTATTGTACCGGTATAAATCCACCACGCTTACTCATACACAGTACCCGAGTTCAAACCCAGTCCACGTTTAAGAATAAATTCCAAAACGCCAACTAAATTCAAACCCAAACCCCGGTATGACCAACCGATGATGACTTTATAACAGCACGGGGTTATCCCTTTACTAGCTCAACTCAGAACACAGACTAAATTACTTACAGTTAATTATATATAGATCTATTATACTCTGGATATCGGTACGGTCATTAATGTAATGTATATATTTAAGTTGCCAATACAGACAGTAGGTGACTAAATAGACTTCGAGAGTAATGAGGTGGAAGACACAAAATTAGATTAAATAAATTGTTTAATAATAAATAGAAAACATAAAAATATAGTATTCAAAAGTACGGTAAGACTTCCATAAATATTCTATTATAACTGGCTACTAGTCTTTAGTAATCGTTTTACCTGGTAAACAAACTCATACCAATATTTGTGTAGTGAAATGATTGACGGGTGGCTAAGGGAATCAGAGCATTTGAGCATTGAAAATATTTATCTACGATTTTTATTAAGTTATTTTATTCGAATAGATTCGAACCGTTGCGTATACGAATAATTGGAGGGTGGTTTCGTATAACTATGATATCTAAGATTGATGTACTAGTGGTTGCCTAGATTGAAGAGCCCTACAGTAATCACTTGTGGTGCATCAAAGGAATACCAGGCGGCTTGTACTTTGACAAGGCTTAATGCCCCCAAGTAGCTCCGGGACACTACAACCAGCCGGGATCATTTCGAAACCCGGTGATCCAAGAGATAACCTGGGAAAGAATTGCTTTCTTCCCCATATGGTAGTATGGCGAGACGCTAACTTCGGCGAAGGGAAGGCATTGCCACAGTCATCGAGGACGAGTGCTTGAAGTGGATTTGAAAAGGAATTATACCAAACCTGAGTAATCAATTCGTCTATTTCTACGCAACAGGCTGAGATAACTATTCCAATAAAACATGGCGGAATCAAACTGTCCGCGAAAGCAATAATTAATAAAGTTTACTCTGAAACTCCTAGCTCCCCCCCCAGATCGTTCAGGCGGTAGCGATTATAACAAATTATACACTGAGAATTATTTCTCATTTCATGTAGGAAATTAATATAATAAACTTAAAACCATTTACATATTTACGATTGAACTTTAGATTACAATAATATGACAAAATACGAATTCATTATAATAAAGTGTTTTAATATCTGCCAACTCAACATATGAAATAATCTTGAATTCAAAACAACGAACTTACTTTTAAAATAACTATAATCAATATTATAAACTAGCTTTAAACAGAGTTGGGAAATATTACTATTGGCATCGTTTGTTTATAGCATAAGTAATAAAGGAAAATATAAATGTATTCATTTGAATCATTATTACTATTAAGTACAATATTTATAAATTATTTCTAAAGACTAGAGTGGAGGAATAAGAGAAAAGAAAATTTACTGACAGGTTAAACAGTAGCATTATAAACGAAACAAAAACTTACATGTGATTCATTTGATTGACAGATTAACTTATAACATTAAGCTCGGGAGAAAGTTAAAAATTCATGTAACACAGTTACCCTTCTTTCTTCATCTGGCTTGGATTCTCACGATGGTATTTCTGAAGAACGTAGGCGCGCATTTGAAATTTACTTGAAAGGCATAGTCAATTTGGAGATTGGAAGCTGGAAATTTTGAAGCACGTAAAGCATGATCAGACAGCGGCACGAAGATTCAAATTGGCAGGACAGAGATCAGCTCCTGGCACTTAGCCCATCGACATTACGGTTTACTGGTGGACTTCTTAACAAGAGTTGTAGCGATTTCTCTAGCAACTGCTGTGCTGTCTTGAGACTATCTACTCTCAACCACGTCAAAAGTTAGAATGTTAGTTTTTTCTAAGATGGCCACGGTTGACCTTTCTGCCTTGTTTTTGTTTTAGGCTCTGCCTACTTTTCTCTAGCCTTCAGCAATCCAGCTTGACCATACAATATCAATTATCCATTTCCATTGTTCCGTTTTCAGCTATCTTTAACTTTAATACGCAATTTTAAATTGACAAAGTAATTACAAATATAAATTCCTTATCTAATTTCGAATACAACTTAATTACTCTATACATTTGTACTATACAGATTTTAATTAAAAACACTGATCAAAGGAATGTGGCTTTTGATCAGTATTTTTAAACGACTTTGTATAATTCTAAAAGGCTAAAATTTAAGCAAATACACCCGCAATGAAACTTTAAATTAAGCTGATATAAATTCACAAACCACGCACACACGAATATTATTTCATGATTTGTGATATTTATACACGGAATCTTTACATATTTATTTACAAAACATAAAATATATAGCTAATTTTTATATGACTTGAAATGGAAAAAATCCCATTGCGGGCAAATAGTAGTTCGAATTACCGTACTTAAAAAACACATGAAACTAAGATCGGTTCTTTGATCTGTCTGTTTCATTTCTTCTCACTTTAAAAAAAAATAACAAAAAAAAATGTTTATACATAATTCTCTGGTTAACATTTTCTTAAAAAATTGATCGACTTTGGAGAACAGTCTGGGTGAGGGTTCGAATGTAACATTTATCAAATTTGGGTGTATTAATCCGTTGTTCTTTTACTCATCATCATAGACATTTCACAGTGGTCGTTTACCGGGTTATCATTTATTGTTATTTCTACTTTCTCCCTGGGTCGGGAGGTATATAAGGTTTTAATGGCCTGGTATTGTAACTACACTGCTCCCATTCCTCTTTTGTTGGATACAAGTCCCCATAGTCTCTTGCGGTCATTAATTCTATGGCCTTTTTTCGACCGAATGCACAAAAAAACAATTCTTTAATATTATCTCGATGAGCGATGGGATTCTCTCCTGGGTCATCATTGAAAATTTGAATCTGTATCAAGGATCCAGGCATTGGCGTCTGTAAGTTCTTCATACTAAATTGAGGACTCATCATCTGTCCCCTTTCCACTTTTAGTTTCATTGGACTAGTGGTCTCAACATTCTTTTCTTTTTCTGTCTCTATATCCGCTTCTTCCACTGCTTCATAGCTGGACTCATCCTCACCACTGTTGTTTTCCTTGCTGTCCACAACTTCTTTCGGTGTGGCCTGATCATCTTCATTTTCTATTTTTGGGTCTTCAGAGGGATTTATTTCTTGCTGAAGCTTTACATTTTCTAGATTTGAGTTGGCTCGGATGCCTCGTGCTTCATCGAGCCTTACCAGCCTTTCCATCATCATCATCAGTGCCTTTCGATCCTCTCTCATTTCTCTGAGGATCGCATCAAACTTCGCATCACGATCGTGCTCCCTCTGTTTGGTGTTCCTATCTAATCGTCCAAAGCTTTTTTTTTATCGGGAGATTTCTTGAACACAACTTCGCGATCACTGGATGTGTCAGCCGTCTCTGCGCCAGTCGCGGATAAATTATTGTTTCCTTCTATTTCTGCCATTTTCTCTTTGTTTTCAATTATAAGTGTCCTCAGCATACGAATTAGTTTTGTAAAACAATTTTTATTTGTATATATAACATAAAGATACTGATCCCTGATCCTATTGCCAAATCCTCCCCCGCTGCTGATACTGTTTGTGTGACTTCCTTCCTTTCTCTTTTTTTTCGCCTACGTTCCGACTGGTTTCTGTTATCTAAACTTTTCACTGTTAATATTTTTTTTTATTTAGGTATATACAATATGACATGTTTAAATCATTACTAAAAGAATAAAGGGAAAAAAAACTTTATTTCACCCAGTTCGCACTGTTCTCCTCAGTCCTATAATATAAACATATTAATAATTGGTATGTAACACAATATTAATTTTTGTACTACTGTCAGTAATTCTCTATATATATGCCACCATTCTCTCTTTTGAACCCAACAAAACTCACCACTGCTGTATGGACAAACATATTTGCTGACAAATTTATTTGAAAGGCGCCAGCCAGCAACATGTGACCAATAGATAATTTAATCCATTGATCCCCGAATATATACTTTTTACATGACCTAGTAATCATTTGATTCAAGACTTAATGTTTTATATAGGGAACGATTAATATTAACTCTGACTCTGATAAGATTTTTATATTACAATATATATATATGCGCACACGTTTTTATTTTTAAAACATAAAAGTAATCCTACTTCTTTACTTTCTTTTTTCAAAAAAAAAAACATTTTTAAACAACAAAAAATATATATATATATATGCGTACACGTTTTTATTTTTAAGACCTGGAATTAATTCTACTTCTTTACTTTTTTTTTTCGAAAAATTTTAAACAACAAGAATGAACTCGCAAAAAAAAATTATGGAATAACACTCGTTTATTTTAATTAAATAAACGCACAAAATCGCTTCCGCTCTCTTTTCAAAAAATCTCACTCTGTTTCTTAACGATATTTGGAAGTAGTCTATTCACTGAAACTTGGTGTAAGGGAAAAAAAAACTTTTATATACTTGCTTTACTCAACTATAGTTTTAACTTGCGCATTTTAATACGCCAAATACATATCAATATTATGACAAACAAAAAAAATCGAATATTTTTATAATTTAACTGTTTACTCTCGTTCACTCTGCAGGGTGTGGGAGATTTCTTCATCGGAGCACCACGGAGGGCGTCCAAAAATTTAATAACTGTACCGGTATAAATCCACCACGCTTACTCATACACAGTACCCGAGTTCAAACCCAGTCCACGTTTAAGAATAAATTCCAAAACGCCAACTAAATTCAAACCCAAACCCCGGTATGACCAACCGATGATGACTTTATAACAGCACGGGGTTATCCCTTTACTAGCTCAACTCAGAACACAGACTAAATTACTTACAGTTAATTATATATAGATCTATTATACTCTGGATATCGGTACAGTCATTAATGTAATGTATATATTTAAGTTGCCAATACAGACAGTAGGTGACTAAATAGACTTCGAGAGTAATGAGGTGGAAGACACAAAATTAGATTAAATAAATTGTTTAATAATAAATAGAAAGCATAAAAATATAGTATTCAAAAGTACGGTAAGACTTCCATAAATATTCTATTATAACTGGCTACTAGTCTTTAGTAATCGTTTTACCTGGTAAACAAACTCATACCAATATTTGTGTAGTGAAATGATTGACGGGTGGCTAAGGGAATCAGAGCATTTGAGCATTGAAAATATTTATCTACGATTTTTATTAAGTTATTTTATTCGAATAGATTCGAACCGTTGCGTATACGAATAATTGGAGGGTGGTTTCGTATAACTATGATATCTAAGATTGATGTACTAGTGGTTGCCTAGATTGAAGAGCCCTACAGTAATCACTTGTGGTGCATCAAAGGAATACTGGGCGGCTTGTACTTTGACAAGGCTTAATGCCCCCAAGTAGCTCCGGGACACTACAACCAGCCGGGATCATTTCGAAACCCGGTGATCCAAGAGATAACCTGGGAAAGAATTGCTTTCTTCCCCATATGGTAGTATGGCGAGACGCTAACTTCGGCGAAGGGAAGGCATTGCCACAGTCATCGAGGACGAGTGCTTGAAGTGGATTTGAAAAGGAAATATACCAAACCTGAGTAATCAATTCGTCTATTTCTATGCAACAGGCTGAGATAACTATTCCAACAAAACATGGCGGAATCAAACTGTCCGCGAAAGCAATAATTAATAAAGTTTACTCTGAAACTCCTAGCTCCCCCCCAGATCGTTCAGGCGGTAGCGATTATAACAAATTATACACTGAGAATTATTTCTCATTTCATGTAGGAAATTAATATAATAAACTTAAAACCATTTACATATTTACGATTGAACTTTAGATTACAATAATATGACAAAATACGAATTCATTATAATAAAGTGTTTTAATATCTGCCAACTCAACATATGAAATAATCTTGAATTCAAAACAACGAACTTACTTTTAAAATAACTATAATCAATATTATAAACTAGCTTTAAACAGAGTTGGGAAATATTACTATTGGCATCGTTTGTTTATAGCATAAGTAATAAAGGAAAATATAAATGTATTCATTTGAATCATTATTACTATTAAGTACAATATTTATAAATTATTTCTAAAGACTAGAGCGGAGGAATAAGAGAAAAGAAAATTTACTGACAGGTTAAACAGTAGCATTATAAACGAAACAAAAACTTACATGTGATTCATTTGATTGACAGATTAACTTATAACATTAAGCTCGGGAGAAAGTTAAAAGTTCATGTAACACAGTTACCCTTCTTTCTTCATCCGGCTTGGATTCTCACGATGGTATTTCTGAAGAACGTAGGCGCGCATTTGAAATTTACTTGAAAGGCATAGTCAATTTGGAGATTGGAAGCTGGAAATTTTGAAGCACGTAAAGCATGATCAGACAGCGGCACGAAGATTCAAATTGGCAGGACAGAGATCAGCTCCTGGCACTTAGCCCATCGACATTACGGTTTACTGGTGGACTTCTTAACAAGAGTTGTAGCGATTTCTCTAGCAACTGCTGTGCTGTCTTGAGACTATCTACTCTCAACCACGTCAAAAGTTAGAATGTTAGTTTTTTCTAAGATGGCCACGGTTGACCTTTCTGCCTGGTTTTTGTTTTAGGCTCTGCCTACTTTTCTCTAGCCTTCAGCAATCCAGCTTGACCATACAATATCAATTATCCATTTCCATTGTTCCGTTTTCAGCTATCTTTAACTTTAATACGCAATTTTAAATTGACAAAGTAATTACAAATATAAATTCCTTATCTAATTTCGAATACAACTTAATTACTCTATACATTTGTACAATACAGATTTTAATTAAAAACACTGATCAAAGGAATGTGGCTTTTGATCAGTATTTTTAAACGACTTTGTATAATTCTAAAAGGCTAAAATTTAAGCAAATACACCCACAATGAAACTTTAAATTAAGCTGATATAAATTCACAAACCACGCACACACGAATATTATTTCATGATTTGTGATATTTATACACGGAATCTTTACATATTTATTTACAAAACATAAAATATATAGCTAATTTTTATATGACTTGAAATGGAAAAAATCCCATTGCGGGCAAATAGTAGTTCGAATTACCGTACTTAAAAAACACATGAAACTAAGATCGGTTCTTCGATCTGTCTGTTTCAGTATACATTTTTATTATTTAAGGAATATAATCTTCTCAGTAGAAAACATTAATAAGACTAAAATATGAAAGATTTTGAGTGGGTTTTCAAATAAACAAACAATCTTTAAGGAATTAATGATATATCAATTAAAGTTGATCTAAATATTGGGGGAAAAGTCTAAGAGAAATGTCAGCTTTTACAACTATTGTACATCAGAATAAATAATGGAGACAACTCAATCTTTTTTCTGCTTGCCATTACTTATATAATATCAGAGGAATACAGTTCATTTTTTTTCATGTATGTGTTTGTGATGGTGATTCTGTAAAATTTAATAAAAAGATATTTAAAAACACCTTATTTGCAAATATTTCTTATCTCCATTATCAATTTTACAGGATTGTCCAAAAAATAATATGAATCTTTTGGCAGTAAAAAATTAAAAATTTCAAATTTAGTAAACAAATATTTTTATTTTAAGATATTATTTAATTATCGTTTCAAAAAATTTTTTTTTTAAATTCTAAAATACCATGTGTTTTAATATCTGTGTTTAATTTATAAAAATGAATGTATAAAACATATAATTTATTTTCCAAACACTGTTAAATGACTAAAGCTATATTTAAATTTTTTTATTCAAAAGTACTAGGAGAATAAATGACTTTTAATTTACAAATTTCATTTCATAAAATGGGGGGGGGGTGCTAAAATTTATCTTTCATTAAATCTCTACTTATCCATGTGATGATGCTTATTATGTAAAAAATTCTCTAATAATATAGTTTGATTGATTGTCTTTAATTAATTTAAAAGAGACTTGCAATTATGTACAGTTACAGTTTCTCTCCAAAAAGTATGAAGTCTTTTTAATTTTAATGCTCAATTGAGATCAAAGATCCACTTTATTTAAGCTGGCTTTACCTGTAACATTTCTTATCATAGGATAATTTGGTATTAACTTTAATTAATCATAAAATAATTTTGTTAAATAATCATTAGATAGAAACTATGTGAAATAATATAATGCAAATTGACTATTCTTACTTTTAAATCACTTTTTTAATATATATATATATATATATATATATATATATATATATAAAAAAGTGATACTATTCTTATCTTTATATATATATATATATATATATATATATATCATAAAGATCAATTAACATTTTGTATTTGGAACATACTTTTTAAGTCTTTATTTGTTAAGAATCTTTTTTTTAATAAAATGTTTTTTCCAATCCCCTCCTTTTTCAAACCATTTTTTAGGAATATGGGATTTTTATCATATTTGCTCTTTCAAATCAACCATGTAGAAAGGTTTTGCCATAATTTTGCTTTAAACAGTTCTATTTTAAAGATATTGATTTTATATTTAGATCGTATTTTTATTCATAAGTGACAAGTATAATTAAGAAATTAAAGAAATCTAAAGCATAAATACCATCTTGCACATTTTACAAAGCCTTGTTTATATTATATTTAGGGGAAAAGGTACATTTAAAAAAAATTCTAGCTATGTGTTTAAATTTTAGAAATATTTTTATTAATATGAAATAAACATAATTATAAAAATGAAATATATATTTTATATTTAATATTAAAATATATTTTTAAAATATTTAAACTTGGGTGACAAAAATTTTTTGTGTTATTCTAGTAAATTCAGAAATGAAAGTCTTTTTTTATTTCAAATGAATAAGAGAAAACACACATTAAATTATATGTATATGTACTTTCTCAATTTATTATTGATAATTATATTAGTATATTTTTAATTTTTATTTATACTATGATCTTAATTTACATAATAACATATTATATACCTAAATAAACATCTGGGTTATGCATATATATTCTATTGCAGAGTGTCTCAAACTAAGTGCTGGGCTGGGACCTTCAAAGGGGTTGTACATCTTGTCAATAGGAGAGACAAAAATAAATGTAAAATTTTTAAATTAGAAGTACATAATTAGATTTATTTTATATAAAAATATGTTTTTTTTAAATTTTAATGTGAAATTTTACACATTATGCTATATAGCATGATCTATTAAACCCTCTGTTGATCTGCAATTCATATATGTCAATATTATAAATACTGATGCTACCCTTACTTTCACAGTTTATTAGTTTCATTTTTGTAATAAATATTGCTAGTAGTAGCAAACTCTCTATACAGTAGTTCCACCCAGGGTAAGCCTTAGTAATTAATATATGCAGGAAGGTATATGCATAAAATCCCCATTTACAGCTTAATCATTCAATATCCTCAGACTAATTTCTAGCTTGTGGCCTTGAACAATGAGGAGCTGTAGATCTGAGAGCGCTACACCTATATCTAAGGATCTAAGGCAACTTTCCAGTGGTGGGTGTTTTATATTTAGTTAACTATAAAGCTGGGAGTTCAAGATAAAACACATTAATGCTTTCAATCTAAGCTTATTTGCCTGTATTGTCATATATATTTCAGTGTTCTTACATCCCATAGGCAGGAATGATATAAAACTAACCAAAACATCACATCATCCCCATTACCTATGCTTTCACAAACTGTTATTAGCATTAGAAAACTCTTTATACAGTGGTGACATGAGGGGAAGCCTTAGTAATAAATGGATGCAGAAAGATTTGTGCATAAAATTCCCATTTAGTGCCTACTTATTCAATATTACCAGACTAGTTTGTAGCATATTGTTTTTATCAGTGAGGGGCTTTGAATCTGAAAGCACCTAGATCCAGGATCCAATGCAACTTTTCAGAATTCCTCTTTTACACATTTACTTAATTATAAAACTAAGAGCTCAAGACCAAAAACATTATTATTTCCAATCTAAATTTATTTTCTTAGATGCAGTGCTCTCAGATTCACAGTTCCTCATTGATGAAACCCATAAACTAGAAACTAGACTAGGAATATTGGATGAATATTCACTAGATAGGAATTTCATGCATAAAACTTCCTGTATTCATTTGATTACTAAGGTTTGCACTGGGTGGAACTACTGCATGAAGAGTTTGCTAGTGCTAATAAAAGTTTGTGAAAGCAAAGGAAAGAGTGATCATGTGATGTTTTGTGGTTTAATGTCACTAGAACTAATTTGTTTAACATTTGTTCATTAAAAATTTAACACCAAGATTACTTATAAAAGCACAATGTATTTGTGGAGTCAGTCAGTCAGAAGAAGTGAATATATCAATGCACTCATGTTGCAAGTAACTATATCTCCTATTTTACTAGAAGTTGTAGAAATACATGCATCATTTTAAACACAAGAGAAAAAGAGACAGAACATATCACATGAAAAAATTCATAAATATGATCCTTCTTACTTGAATATAAATTTGTGCCTTCAGATAATGATCCATAGAGCCTATGTGTATAATCTGTCAGGAACAAATGATTGAATTTGACTTATAAAATTTAGTTCCTGTTTAGATATTGTGTATAGTGAATTTAAAAATGAGACATTTAAATTTTTGAAAAAAATGCTGGAGAATTAAAATGACAAATTAACTTTTTACAAAACATATTAAACTAAATAATAAATTAGAAAAATCTTCTTTCAACAAACACATGCACACACACACAAAATATTTTACAATTGCTCTTCATACCAGTACCAATAAAAATGTATGAATCTATCCCTGATTTTAACATATCAAATCTTTTAAAATATATTGTGTCTAATTACACAATTAAAGAATAATAGATAAGATTGTTGATAATATTATCATAAATCAAATAAAATACTATATTGCTATACAATTTCTGAGTCAACTGGCATAACAAATGATGCTAATTTACTGGTTTTTGTCAGATACTTATATAATTTTCAAATTCATAAAGTCTTGCTGTTTTGTAGAAATCTCTTCAGCTCAATTAAAGACAGAGGTGTATTTAAGGAAGTGAATATTTTTTATTTTTATAAAAAATGTACTTGAATGGCAAAAATGTATTGAAATTTGTATCAATGAAGCTATAGCTATAATAGGCAGTATTTCAGGATTTATAGAAAAATTAAAAAAGTTTGTCCAAAGACAAGATATCTTTTTTGCATTATTCACAGATAAAATATAGTTTTTTAACATATGGCAGACTCGATTACAAAAGTATGTGAAGTTTGCAGAATGATTGATTGCATACAAAGTAATGTCATTAATACAAGTTTATTTTGATCTTTATGCCAAGGTATGAACTTCTATTAGGTATCTATTTTAAATCAAATGAAGTAAGATGGCTATTCTTCAAAAAATAGTAGAGTTTTAATATTAAAATGTAAATTACAAATTTTTCTTCTCAATAAAAATTCTACATCAGCTTGTCATTTTCTGATCAAAATTAGATATGTTTGCTGTCTTATCATCTATATTTTTTTCAAAAAAGTAAATGAAATAAATCTTTCATTGCAAAGATTTCAAAACAAACTTTTGGCATGGTTAAAAGGATTTAGAAATAATAACACAAAAATATTTGTTTCTCTTCATAATTTTTTTAAAGAAAATAATTTATATATATATATATATATATATATATATATATTTTAAAGAAAATAATTTATATATATATATATATATTGTGCCATTACAATTTGGTCACTAGCCAAATTTATAGTAATGTGCATGTAGAAAAGGTCAAACAAAATCATCATCACAATTTTATATAACCATAAAGGAAGTTGTAGGGCATCCAAGTTTAAACCCTACAAGGTCCAGTTCTAAAAGCTTTAAACAGAGAAAGAATGGGTCAACAATTACATGCTTTACTTGTTTGTGTGTTGATAGAAAGGTAATACACACATTTAAACTATTTAATATTTAAATTTTCTGTTAAAAAGCAAAGTTATAATGCATACATATAGGCAATGTATGTGTAAATTATTTATTTGTTTTATATTTCAAATATTCAACATTTTAACTTTCTTTAAAACTAAGCTATGCTTGATCAATTCTAACATTTTATTCTATACTTCTATTTTGCTTTTCTTTAATTATAAGTGGGATTTAAAAGTTACAGATTTAATTAAATAATTGGGTTATAATTACTAAGCTAGCAATTATATTATTTAAGGTTAGTTTATGAATGATTTGAAAGAATGAAGGATGTGTGTACATTACATACAAAATTTTACATTTCCTAAATATTGAAAGAAAAGGAAGTATTAAATCTGTTAAATTATTTTTTTTGTACAATTGTTTGTTAAAAGAGGAAATCTGTTTAATCAGATATCGATCTTTGTAGCAATTTTTTTTTGTAAATGATTGTTTCACTTTGGAAACTTATAATGAGTCAGAACTATAATTTTTGAAATTGTCTTATCAAGATCTAAAGAAGGAAGCTCAAAGATTTGAAGTGTTACCTGGATGTTAAAAGAAAAAAGAAAAAGAAAAGAAAGGAAATAAGGATTGAGTCTATTTTTTTTTTAAACAAAAGTGTCTGGAAAAAGGATTAAACTTTTCAGTTGAAAAATCATTTAGTTGAAAATAAATTAGAGATCTAATTAAAACAAATTTGTCCAAAAATAGCAAGTGATGCTATCTCTGATTGGTTAAGGTAGCTAAAAATTGGATATAAAAAGCTGTCTTGAATTATTATTAAGATGATTGTGATTGATTTAGATTATTAAACTATCCAATTGAATGCTGAAAATATAAAAAAATGGCTTGCTAGAAAAATTATATGTGTGTCCCATCGGTTCCGGACCATCTGGAGGAAGCTGCACATCACATAGGAAAGAAAAGATGTGTCTAAAATAATATTCTACACCTTTCAACTGACCAGATAAATAAGATGTTTTTAATAGAAGGAAGAAAGCATTCACCTGCATTCAAAGAAGATGAATTAATCTACTGATAAATATTAATCATCAAGTCCAATTAATTGTTCCAACAACTGATTTTAAACTCAAGAAAATTTATAAATGTGAAAACAACTGCTGTATTTCATCCACATGCTTGACAGGAAGAGAAGAAAAATTAATATAATGATTTCCAAATTGTCCACTAAAGCAAATAACCTCAATAGAGTCATCATCATTAAATAGTTATACACCTCAAGAAAGAGATTGTTCCCACATAGTAGCTGCAGAAATATAGACAAGTTTGAACCCTTGGAAATTCGCCACAAACAAAAGATCGGTAATATGACTTTTTATATCTATTTTCTTTATGATATCAGTCTTAAGAAACATTTTAGCGATAAAGTGGTATATTTTATTTAAAGAACTTTTAAAGACTATTCAGATCGATTAAAACAAGAATGTCTTACTAATAATAACTTTGAGCTTCATAAATGACCTTGAAAGTATGAAAATTATTTGTTTATTAATTTTACAATATTAATGTGTAAAACAATTTTTTTTTATGGTGTTATGATTTTAGTTTTAACTGATATATTATTATTATTTTGGTTTTTAATAATATTTTGTTATTATGGGATAAAACACGCACATACATAATAATATTTTTATATGTGTATAATTGGGAGTGAATGTGAAATAATGAGTAGTATTAGAATATTAGATTATTTTGTTTCAAGTTCAGTATAGCATTTCAGAGGTAGAAGAGAGGGGGGAGATAATGATTTAAAACTATTTTCTAAAACTTGCTCTTTCAATTTTACTAACATTTTTTTTTACATTCTATTTACATGTTGGATTTTTAAAGTATGTGTGCCAATGAGCAGATAATATTTTTTTTTAAATACTTTTCTCATGGAGTGAAAATCATGGTCAATGTGACGTTCAACTTAATACAAATACATTTAACGGGAAAGGGGGAAGAACTTAAAATTAATCTGAGGATTGTTATATAATCAATTATTATTATTATTATTCATGTCAATTTTCATATTTATCTAGAAAATTTTATGTATATGTTAAGAATGTAGTAATAAATATTAGTTTGTTTTATTAAACGAGGCGTATATATTTCATTAAGTGTAGTCTTGGTTAAGTGTGATTATTCATCATCATCAATGGTTGAATATTAGTTATTTAAGATATAAGTAAATATGCTAAAATTAAGCAATAATTATGAATTTCTTTATAAAATTTAGTTTTATGTTTAGGCTTAGTCCTAGAGCTGTAGTTGAAACCCTTGTCATTATCGTTATTATTATCATCATCATCATCAACGTTTTAATTAATGAGCTGTTTAACTGTTTAAAGGCCATAAATAAATATTGATTTTATAATATTTAGTGATCTCTTAGTATTATTATAACCACATCCCATCATCTATTTCATGCAAGGATGAGTGAATTGCCATCCTAAATTAGTTATATATAATCTGAGCTAGTGAACTTATAAAAACATTGAAACACATTTGTTATGCTAAGATCTGAGAAATGATTTATGTCTAATATACTCCGCTTTGGTTTAAAGATGTTTTACTTTTACCTAACTATTAGTGCTTATAGTGATATGGCTCAAAAAGCAAAATCTCTCATTTTTATTAGAAATAAAGTACCAAAAAGGGATTCAAACCCAGTACATGTGAAAGGTTATTAGATATAACCGTGTCTAGATTCAGATAATCTAGTGGCGCCCTGCTAGACCATATTCACTTAGTATTTGTTTAAACATGCACTTAACATCAAACCAAGGAATGAAAGGGGATAAAACCTACTGCCTGTATACCTGAGTTATATTTTATTGAATTACTAGTGTACTCACTTCACGTGATTTCATATACCTGAGTTATAATACTGGTTATTAACAATTTCCCCATAATTCTTGATAGTGTTATATTTGGACTCCTTTGCTCAGATATGGTAATAATATCTATTTGATCTCTTAATTATGTTACAATATATATATATATATATATATATATATATATATATATATATATATATATATATATATATATATATATATATATATATATATATATATATATATATATATATATATATATATAGAAAATAATTTATTAGTTGCAGAAAGTAAAATAATAATAATAATTAACCATATGCCAAATTTCATGATTCTTTTCAAAAATTACTTCTCACAATTACTTTTTTAATTTAAATTTAAATAAAGAATATGACTGAATAGGAGCACCATTTGCTCTATCCCTAAAATTTAACAATCTCCCATGGCCATCTCAAGATTAACTAATTGTCTTGGGACCAGTTTCAATCCCTGAATAGGAATTTGTTGATAAAGATTTGCCCAAATTTTGAATACAGCAATGAGAATATTCTTCATTCAAATACATAGCCTTAATCATTCTGATTCCATTTAATTTATATATCTTGTCAAAATAGCACTTTTATTGCTAATACCAATTAAACATAATAAAGCAAGAATCTTGTTTATCAATGTTAAATATGGTGGGGGGAAGAGTTCAGAATTGCTGTGTCAAATAGTTAATCAGATATAGATTTTTTGTGTAGCAATATTCAAATACATCTATCATATTAAATTATTAAATGTCTTTATATTAACTTAACTTGTCTGTGTTTCTGTCTGCATGTCCATATTTTTGAATTTTTAGCCATGAAAAAAATCTGTGTCCCTTTAGAACTTGAACTCACATCTTTACTTGTCCCAAGAAAATTCTTTAACAACCATGCCAACAGAAATATTATATGTGTAGAATAAAAAAAATGTTAATATTAATTTACTTCTATTTTAATTAATTAAATTAATTAAAATTTTAAAAAAAAATGGATAAAACATTACATTTGTAGAACAGATTTTGATAATATTGATTTAACTTGTACTTAATTAAAAAGCCAATGCATAAATATTTTTATATAATAGATGACTACATGATATTTAATAAAGAATAATATGTAAATATAACTACAAACTAAAAATATAATATGTTAAAAAAAGATTTTTAAAAAATAATGCTTTTATGTAAACAGCCAATTAAAAAGTAGAAAAATAACAAAGTAATCTGATTAAAAAACACGTGTCATTTCATAAAAAGCATTTGAAGATGTAAAAATCAGAAAGGCCTAAAACGCTTTTATGAAATGGCACATGTTTTTTAAGTCAGATTACCTTGTTAGCAAAATTTCTTTTGTTGCATTATTTATTTTTTGATCTTTGTAATATTTGTAATGTTTTATTATTTTGTATTATAATAAAAAAATGACTAATTATTTAAATAAACTAAACATAAAAGCAATAAAGTTTTATATTAACAGTATATGCCTCTATTAAGCATTTTTTCTTTCGAGGGGGGGAGGCATGGATGTTTTTTTAGATATTCCAGGAGAGCCTTTATATCAAAGATCTTGAGAAGCACTGTTCTGTAGTGAGCAAAACTTTTCAACAAAACGCGATCCAGTATATGCGATATATCTTAAGGCCTAGAAACAAAATATAGCGAATATCGTGACAAAACAGTAATTAAAGATATTTTTGATAGTATTTTATTTAGTTACTTAATTTAGAAATCATGAAATGCATTAATATGGCGTAAACTTTCATAATAAATTTATTATTATTATTAACAACAGATGTTTTTTTTTATTTCTACAGACGTTTTTTTTTTTTTAAAAAAAAAAAAGTTTTTTTCTATGCAGTCATATTTATGAAAATTCATTATTGCTTTAGAGTAAAGTTTAAAGGTAATGTAAAAGTCAAAGACGTAAACAAAAATAACCTTATAAGCTAAAAATTGAACTTGATAAAGCTTGCCATCTTGATCTTTTATTTATTTACTCTTTTACAAAAATGTATTTGGTAATAAAAGTTGAGATCTCATTGAAAGCTTTATTGCCTCTCACCGAATCATTTTACCAGATTAAAATATAAACCTGAAGTCAACGATATTGAACAGTGATTTCTTTCAAGAGGACTCAAAATAAAATGTTGATTTTTTCGATAATAAAAATAATTAATCATTTTTATTTAGGTAATAATAAAAAAAAAAGTATTAGAAAGCGGTTTTAAAAAAGGCAATGCGTTTTATATACAACTACAGTAATAGCTGTAGACGTTTCGGTGTAATCGCTTTTTTATTTATATATAATAATAAATTAATTTAAGTTTATTAATTTTTGAAATGTACTTATATAAATTGTAGCAAAAATACATATATATATATTATCATTATTTGTTTCAGACATCCATTTACACAAACACATCTATGAGTGAAACAGCTTTTAATTGTCCATTGCTGCATAAAAATCTCTCTAACAACACTCATACAGGTGTAGTGAGACAAAAAAAAATAACCAGAACTTCCAATTGTTTGGTGATAAAGGTTTAAAAGTTTTTTTTTTTTTAGTTAAGAATTAGATCTAGCTACCCTTGATTGAAATCCAAATCACGTGAATCGCAGATAATTTCCAAATAATTTTCTATAATTATAGCATAAGATTATTAATATATATATATAGACAAGTGCATTTACGTTTTGATGAGAAACTTCACTAAATGACATAAACTATCGTAATGATCATTATTGCCACATTCAACTTTTTTCTGAGAAGACATTTTTTTCTATACATTTCAGTCTTTATTTGAAACAAATTTATTGTTTGTCTAAGTAATCGTCGGAAATTAGGATAAGAGCTTTATTTATTTAAATGCAGAATATTGTTTCAACACAAAAAATTTAGGAGTTGGTAGTTGTTATTGACAGTCTTTGAAATACGTGTTTTGTTTTGTTTTTCAAAACCGTATTATTCAAATTATGAAAGTTTCTTTTATTGTTGAAAGTTGTATTAGCATAATGACATTTTAAAAGTAAATGATGGTTTCAATAGTTGACTAAACTAACTTTGAAAAAATAATTGGTAGCTGAGAAAAAATTAAGTCTTAATTTAAACATTATTTTCAAAATTTGTATTAGTTTTATAAACTAAAGTTTCTTTTAAAATTTAGGTACATGTTTTTTCCAAGTCAATTTGATTGCAACCAGAATTAGACAGAATAGAAGTAGGTATTTTATGGTCAATAATGTTTTTTTCATTTGTTGTCTTAGTGTTTGTCTTGTGTCTATTACACAACACAATATCAGTCTTTGACCCATTCTTTTGCTAAAAACTCAACTTCTTTTTTATGATTTAATCGGTTAATGTAAAACTAAAAAATTATTGTGTTATTTATAAAATCTTTTAAAAATCTACCTAATTTCAATTATTAGTAGTAAAAACTAAAAAAAAAAAAAAAAAAACACTGAAAATTGATCAGTTGTAGTAATATTTGCTAAAGAGCAAAAAAAAAAAAAAACAACATTTTATTTAATTTCTATTTGAGTAAAATATAATTACTAAAGTAACCAGGATCTTTATTTTTATAAAATAATAGTTAGCATTTTACAAGCTAAAGAGATATCACAACTATATTTATCTGCTTGCTCGATAAAGAAAATGTTTAAATATGAAGTAGTATGCAGAAGAAATTTTTTTATTAAATAAAGATATCAATAAATGACATTGGCAAGATATAATACATTTTAAAAAGTGCGAGTATATGTATACATTAATAAATATAAGAGATTTGAACTCAGACTTTCAGGCACCCTTTAACTATTCACATTATTTCATACCACTGGTACACATGCCCACACACATGTAGAAAAAATAAATAATTATCAATAACCAGCACTCATCAGTTTGCTCAGATTATCATCTACCACACGTATATGTAATCAGTGCTCAGTTTATATTAAAATAGCAAATCTTCATACTTTAACGGACAGGCTTCAAGATTTGCTATCTTAAGATAAAACTGAGCACTAATAATATATAATACATATTTTGTGGGTTCATCTGTGTTAAAAATTTAAATATTTATATACTGACGTTTCGACTTGATCGCACAAGTCATCTATTGGGTGATAAAAGGTAGAAATACGGTTGTAGAGGCGCTACAATCACTGATTTGAAAAAAAGTTAAAGTTCCACCAGTAGCATAAATGTCAAATTAAGAATGTTTTTAAAAATTTCCAAATAGGAAGAAGTTTGCGTGTATTATCTCACTTATTGATACAGTCTGGCCTTTTAAATATCTCAATGGCTTCTCTGATTTTGCACTGGTAGAGATTATCACATCTGGATATGATTCCCATACTAGAAAAATCAATTTTATGACCTAAATCTATAGTATGGAGTGAGAGTGCTGATGATGATGAGTGATGTTTAACTGTTTTATCATGTTCATCTTTCCTAACACTGATGTGATGATTACCCATACCTATGTAAGAATCTTTACAATTTTCATATGAGATTTGATAAACACCATGAGATTCAAGAGGGATTGAATCCTTAGGCTTGGTTATTATATTGCTGATCTGTTGATGAGTAGAAAATGCTGTATTTATATTATAGCATGTTAATATAGGTCCAATACTGTTTGTAGTTCCTTTTGCATATGGAACACAAATCCTAATAGCTGATTTATCATCTTTTTGTTTCCTATTTTGTCCATGTTGGGCTTGAAATACAGCTTGTTTAATAAATTTATAATTATAACTATTTGCTAATAAAACACTATTAATATGAATTATTTCTTCTTTCAGGTGTGACTTATCTGAAAGGTTAATTGCTCTATTTAATGGAAATGTAAATATCTGTCCATGGGTGTATTCTTTCTGTAAATCAAAAAAGATAAACTATTTTGTGTTCTGGTGACTAGAACATCAAGAAAAGAAAGTCTTCCATCAGATTCTATTTTCATTGTAAATTTAATATGAGAATGCATATTATTTAAATGTAAAAAAAATCATGTAATTTATTTTTTCCATGTTTCCGTATAATAAAAGTATCATCTATGTATCTGAGCCAAATGAGAGGTTTTAAAGATGATGATTCTAAAGCACAAGTTTCTATATTTTCCATGAATAAATCAGCTATTACTCCTGAGATAGGAGTACCAAAAACTTGTCTGTAATGCTGTCCATTGTATACAAAATGTGTTCAAGAGACAATGTTTAATCAAAGCAATAATATGGTTTGGTAAATAGCTTTATCAATTGGAATGTTTGTAAATAAAGACATGACATCAAAACTGACAAGAATGTCATTAGCATTATTTTTTTTATTTTTTAAAAAATTTTTTTAAAAATCTCTACCAGTGCAAAATCAGAGAGACCATTGAGATACTTAAAAGGCCAGATTGTATCAATAAGCGAGATGATACATGCAAATTTCATCCTATTTGGAAAGATTTTTTTTAAAAACATTCTTAATTTATTTTTGTTACTGGTGAAACTTTAATGTTTTTTTCAAATTAGTGATTGTAGCACCTCTACAACCATATTCCTACCTTTTATCACCCAGTAGATGACTTGCATGATCAACTCAAAATGTCAGTATATAAATATTTAAATTTTTATTATGGATGAACCTGCAAAATATGTCTTTTATATATGCAACACATGAAAATCTTTGTATCAACATGAATGCTGGTTCAGGATAAAATATGTATACTGGTGATTATTTATTTTTTCTATATGTGTGTGGTCATGGTATAAGATAGTGTGGATAATTGAAGGGTGCTTGCAAATCTGATGTTCAACCCCCCTATATATTTACAATTAAGCTCCAGGTTTATTAAGAATGCCTGTATTTCAAATATTTACATATATATTAATGTCTTTTTTACTGTAATGTAGAAGGTAAATAAAAAAAAAACTTCTACATAATTGCATGATTTTGACAATGCTACATATAAATCAATTGTTATTAAAAATAATACTGTTAATTTCTCTAGCTCATTTTTAATTTGTCGAATGAATATCAAATGTAAAATGAAAGACTTCTGTTATCTAAAATTTGCAATATTATTCTAAATATTAAATCTACATACTTAACAAGCATGTATGTTTAATTTTTATAAGAAAGCATTTGAAAATTTTAATCAGTAAATTTAGTAACATAATATAAGTATGTAAGATGTCGTTGAAATAGCTATTGTGAAAAACAGCTATCTCTAAGGAAAGATGCTCAGAAAATAATCTGGAAATCTATTTTGCACCAACATTCGATATCTATGGATTATTCATGTTTAGAATGTTGATAATAGAATTTAAAAAGTAATATACAGTGAATTATTGTAGTTAGAACAATAATCGATTTAAGCTCTAATAAAATTATTAAACGTTTTGTTTCATTCCTTGCATTCTTCCCAACATTTTATTCACTTTAAAAGGCTTAGATTTATGACTATGCAGAAGTCTTATTTAGATCTATAAAATTGTATTGCATTCAATTATTTTTTACTTAAACCTACAATAACCTTATTTTTTAATACCCAGATATATATTTACCATTAACTGCAAAAATTTGATATATATATAATTTTTCAAAAAAATAAAAATAAAAAACAACAGGGTATATATTTAATTAAAATATATTACTTTTTATTAACACAAAGAAAAATAAAAGAAGTTGTCTATATAAGTAAAATAAATTTAAAAATGAATAATGATTACAGAATAAAATTATTAATGTTTAATTAAGTTGAGGTATGTGTATACATATATATATATATATATATATATAAAGAAAAGAAGGATATATATATATAAAGTAAATAATATAATAAAATATAACTATATATATATATTCATTTTTTATTTATATTAGAATCAAAATGTTTTATGGAGTGAGAAGGAAATATACAATAAAACATTTGTGAATTTGTATAATTTATTTATAATATAAACTTAAATGTCACAGATGTTGGGAAAAAAAGTTTTATAGAAGGAGTTACAGAAAAGATTTAAATTATAAAAAAAAATAATGTATGTAAATTTGAAAAAGAAAGAATATAATGTAAATTTTAAAATTTAAAATAATATTGACATTATATTAGTGAAAAGCAATTTAAATTGGCGTAACATTTTAAAGTAAAAAATAAATTGATAATAAAATGATAATATATAGTAGGTATGTGAATATATACATATATATGTATGTTATATATATATATCTTTAATTTTTAATTTTTGAAAAGTGATATATACATATGTAATAATTAATAATATAGCGATTTATACACTTATGAAATATTATGGAAAGCTACTACTCTTCACATATGCACACTCTCCACGTTAGTGTGTATGTTTATAAATATATTAAAATAAGGTTATTGTATGTTAGTGGTGTAAATAATAATGTAAGCAATAGTCTTTTATAATTATAAAAAAGGACTAATAGATAGTTAAACACTATAGAACAATTATAAAGAACAAAGTCTGAAAATATATAATTTTATACAGATTTAATGTGAATAAATCAGTAACTATGTCTATATTCTAAATTACACACACACGTATATTTATGTACCATTCAGAGTGGAACAATTTAATAATATTAGTAATTTAGGAGACTCACATTGACTTAAGTAAACTGATCGGTTGATATTCCAGTGTATGCTCAGCGGGACACTAAATTTTATTATCAAATAATTAATATTGTCTGCAATAAGTCTAACTATAGGAAGGAAAAGATAAAAGAGGCTTGCTTTATTGCCAAGTCTAATAACGTTTATCTATCAATAAAGCACCAGTCTCCCTCTGAAAATGCACTGGATTATTAACTGTTCAGCTTAGTTAAGTCACCATGAGTCTAGTATAGAATATCAAAAGTGCACTTTGCTAAATATTACTAATGACATTGAATTGTTTCATTCAGTATGACACATGAAGATTTACCAAAAATAAATAATAGAAAATAACATTATTAAAACACATTAATATAAGCAATGCAAAAATAATGAAAAGGGTATTAAACATCTTGGAAAGATTTAAGTTTTTATAGCAGTCTTTTTTTTTTATTAATAAAATTAATTTTAATAATGCTTTTTTTTTTTTTTGATAATATGATAATCAAAACAAAAACAAAATAAAAAAAACCACTCAAAAATTAACTCTTATTATGACTATATCCAATTTATAAGCTGATAATAAAATTACTTTTTGTATTTTTTTTTATATCTCAATTCTGAAATTATTCTAATTTTTTTAAAATATTTTATAAAACAAATTTATAGCATAATCGTTTACTTAATATACAATATGATAACACAGTAAAGTCGTATATAAGAAAAGTATACATTATTTTGGACGCTAAACAATGGTTTATTATTTAAGATTTTCCTAGCAATGAATACCAAAAATTGATATTGTTTTATGTAAGTAAGTCCAAGTTTAAATTATTTTTTCACTTTAAAAAATGATTACCATTACTAGGACATATTGATCCTTTTAAAACAACTTGCTTGCAAAGATATTAATTTCTAGATTATTTATCCACTTCATCTTTAGTGCTTTAATTTTCATATGTCAGCATCGGCCGGGACGCGAACCCACACCCGTCTGCAACCAACTACTTGCTTGCAAGGCGGGTGCGATGACTTCTCGGCTAACAACGCTTGACAGTGCTTATTTGTTTGTTTTTTTATTTTTATGAATTTTTTTGCTACATTTTTATCCAAGTAAATTTTTTATAAAATACATTCTTACCACAATTTTAACGTTATATGCTTTTCTTAAAATCATTCAAAATTTTCTCAAAACAAAAAATAGTGGTAAACAATTTAAGCTAACATTTTTTATTTTGATTTTTGTGTTACAAAAAAAAAAAATCAACAGCAGAATTAAAACTAAGCATTAAATTTTAGATAACCATTTTTCAGTTTTTTATCCTAGAACTGTCTCTTATTTTTTACTAACAACACACACACATCCTCCAATTATTCCCCAGATAATGTTATACACTTCTTAAAGACTATGAACCATTCAAATATCAGAAGTGAGAGATTGACTTTCATTCAGGGATTTGCTCTCTAGTTTGTTATTTTACAACTGTGCTAAACTTGTCCAAGCATAACCTTCTTATTAGTCATACATACAACTATTAAAAATACGTTTAATTTCTCAGACAGACTAAGTTTACTTAATATAGATTTTAAAAAATGGCATTTATCTACTAAATATATGCTCACATGTACTTGAACACATGTGTGTACGTTTATATTATATATTACAGTTTTCATTATATTTTATTACGTGCGATAATATAATGACAATTTATACCCACATTTTTAATTTTAGACTTAAATTAAAAAAAGAAATTTACTTAAATGATATGTTTAATATTCGAAAAGAAGACGTTTTTTTTTTTTTAACATCTTTTAGTTTTACAAGTTATTTATAAAAAAAAAAAAAATAAATACATATATTGTAGTAAAATAAGCTATTTTTGTCAGTACTTGATTATGCAAGAAGAAAAAAGTATTGAATTCTTAATGCAGGAAAGTGCTTCCGGAAAAATCTAATTTTCTAGCAATAATTAAGTCTTTGCTTCTAATAAACGTTTAAAAAAATGTAAATTGACAACTGGCAGATTTTTACATTTTGAAATATAAGGATGTTAAATTTTCTAATAAAAAAGCAGATTGCTGACTGCAATAGTAGTTTGCAATAAAGCTAGTTATTACTGTTTTAAAAAAAAAAAAATCGTATAAATAAATAAATATATATACACACATAATTAACCATTATTTTATGAAATTTTCGTTGGCATGGGATAAAGTTGAATTCAAATACTGAGATATCTGCTCATCATAAATTTGAAATTTTTAACTAATAAAAAATAATATTTAAAAGAGTACTCTTACTTATATAATACTTTTTTTTCATCTTCAATTTGTAATAATAAGCGTTATTACGATAAAATTATATTTGTATATCACTTTTTTTTAGCTAAGCAACTGAGTTCAGAGATAAAACGGTAGAGACAATCTAAAAATAATGTTTTCTTTCTTGATTTCCTTTTTAATGCAAATGCCTTAATCAATCTGTTAAACTTAGCTTTCTAGTTTGGTATTTAAAAGTCGATTGACGTTCTAAGGAATATAAATTACTTATTGTGATCCAGTATAGTTATGTAATCAGGCTTGTTTATATTTTAACTATGGCAAAAGCTAATAATTATTATACAATTACATTTTTATCTAAAAAAAGAGGTGCATAGATTAGATAATAAATGTTAGAACTATATGTTCTGATCAGCTCAAATTTACTGCTACATCAAAAATTAATAAATTCTCTAAAAATGAAAGATGTATTAAAGTCATTAATTTCCCATCCAGTAAATTAAATCTACCTACTCTTCTAATATACAACTAATTTATATTTAAATATAATATGTAACATGTTTTTGTAAAAAAGTTGTATAGAGTTGGAAATAACTAATTTATTGTCAATTTTTTTCAATAATAATATATGAGAATTAATTTCAACTGTGGAAAGTGTTTTTTAATATTTCCAATTAGTAAAACTCATCTAAATAATTTGAAAAAAAATGTATTTTTTTTCCATATGTCATAGCATCGGCCGGGACGCGAACCCACAACCGTCTGCAAGCAACTACTTGCTTGCATGGCGGCTGCGATACCTCTCGGCTAACAACGCAAGACAAAAAAAATGTAAGTATTGTTACCTAAAATTTTAAAAAATGCAGAATAGAAAAGTATCTTCTTTAATTTTTATTTATTTGCTTTTGTTGCTTCTTGGACGAATCACTTTGCTTCTATGACTTACTCAGGTGGAAATAACACACTTCATTCTCCATAAGAAAATATTTGCTAATTATTGGCACTTTAATAGTAAATTACTTTCTTATTACATATACTTAAAACACTATTTATGACCTATAATAAAAACTAAATCATAATAAGTACAACACTCTACAATCTTGGTTCAATGTAGGATTTTATTAGTGATGTTGTTTTATTAGCTAATTTTAAATCAAAATGAACAAATTTATTATGTGCATAGACAAATGTATCATTAATGATCAAAAGTGTTATAGGTATAATGGTAACTCATATGTCTGCCATGCATATGATCTTGATTTAGAAATATAGAATCAGATTTAGATATTTTTTCGGGTAACTAGTCAATCACTAAACTAGTTAAACAATTACAAATTTCAAATAAATAGTTATCTTTATCTAAAAGGAAAGAGAAACATGTAAACTGCTCAACTACTCATGATTGGCCATTGCCTAGTATTTTGTTTCATTGTTTCTTTATAAAAAGGTTTAAAAGGCACCTGTATTCTGTGGTAGAATATTTATAATGTATTTTACATTTTACTCTACCTATATGTATATATTGGAAGGTTATGACAAGTTCATCCTTTGATGAAAAGATATATTAGTCAGCCAATTTAGTAGTAATGGTAGCTTTTAATGATAAATTTGAAGTATTGACACAAAATTACAAATTTATGAAATGAAATTACATTCTCAATTGACAAGTGAAAGGTTTTCTATGGTATCTCAGACCTTCATTTTTTGTATAAAAAACATTTCTAAATTATTAAAACACTTTTCCAAAGCACACAAAAAACATTTGATAATTAATAAAATATAATTTTAAAAATTTTTAAATACTTTGGAAAAAAAATCTTTTCAAGAGCACTTTAATAACATAATGTGCTAAAATATGATGGATAATTTATCCTGAGATATATTTATTTATCTAACAATGCAATGTTATGTAAATACAATTTACGAAAAAAAATGGTAAAGAGGCACCCAAACCCTAGGTACAAATTGCAGCAACTTATAGTCTATGTACAATTCATAGTCTTTAAAATTATCAACAGATATTCTTGACGCAAATATACCAAATGACAGACATAAAAATTAGTAAGAATTTATTGAAAAGAAAGTTAAATGTATTCTTCAAAAATTAATTATTAGAAAAATAAATGTACATTAATATTTAGGCAACTGCCTGTGAAATAAAATTACTTATTTACTGACTGATTTTTTAACAAACATTATAAAAATATATATTGATGACTATAAATAAAATTAATAAAATTAAAATCAAATTTTGGACTCCATTAAAAAAAAAAACAAATAAGGTAGAAAAGCTATTCTTCTTTGAATATTTATTTAACATAAAAATATATTTGATATTCTAACTTTAATTGTGAAAATTTATAACTTTAAAAATTAAAAAAAAAATTTGTTCTATGAATTTTAGTTGTTCAGCTGTAAAATAAATATTTTATGCAACAATAGCAAATACTATGTCATGTAGGGATAAACTTTTGGCTAACTAATTACATGAGCAAAAACATCTCCATTAAATAATATTTAGGATTTGAAACAATTACCTTGCTATTACATCAAAATCATGTGAAACAATAGAACTGCATATAAAGTACAAAATTACATTGTAATATATGAGAGAACAATAAAATTCTAGTAACTATGGAGATAGGCAGCACTGTTGTCATAATATAGAAGTCAAGTCATATTGCTGTGGGTTTTTTCTTCTTTTTTTGTGATTGTGAAATAAGATGAGGCTAAATGTAGTTAATTTATTAAACATAAAAAGGATAATTTGAAATAAAAAGCCTTCCTAGATTAGCAATAATTTCCTCTACTTCCCAGTGAAGTAAATAATCATGCCAATTGATGGCACGAGTACTAAAACAAACACACACACACGCACACACACACACACACACACATATATATATATATATATATATATATATATATATATATCCAAGTAGCAAAATAAAATGCAAGAACAAACATATAAAGTAAGTAATGAAGCAAATAATAGCAGCAAAACTAAAGCATACAAAGATTTCATTGATCCACATCAAATGACCTGATCAAATTGGATTTTTTGCAGCAATATTGTTTTATGGATTACAAGTTAAAAGAGCCCTGAAATTATGATTTATTAAAAAAGATATCTGAAACCTTTAATGGACTGATTTGAATAGAATTATATAATTCAATCAAATTTTTCTTCACTGAAAAATCATTAATCATTGTGATTAGAGATCATTTTTGTAGCCTATATAGATTCCCAAAATAAATATTCTTCAATCTACTTACAGCCAAAAACTTATGGGAATCAGTTCATTGTATAGCTGATCATCCAAATCCTAGATACATTGTTCTAGAATTTAAAACACAAGAGTTAAGGGATAGTTTTCAGAAAGAAATCAGGATCTTTGATTACTATGCATTAGTAGTAGTTAATCTGAATAGACACAATGTTATAAATGGTACACTGAAGAATACCTACTTAAACTACAAAATTGAAGACTTTATTAAATTAATAGATCCATTTGAGATAGTTCTTCAATTTCAGCCAAACTTACTGCCAAATACACTCATAGCAATATATGGAAACAGTTTGTATTTAGTTATGCTACATAAGAATGTAGAACCAAAAGACATACCATCTCAAATAATTGATCAGGAACCAACATTGTTTTTGATGATTAAAGGAATAAAGCACCAGAATTATCATCTCCCTTGCAAAGGCCTATCTCTCTATTTACTCCAAAGTTCAATTATTCAACATGCTTATTATTACAAAAATTGTCTACTGCCCCCCATAATAAAATTTTCAAAATGTTATGGGGCAGAAATCTGTTGCAATATCAGCTAAATGCCTTATTAGAACATCCACTCACAATGGACTAGGCTTTCACACTATTCACACATTTCATATGCAAAAAAAACCCATTAATCTCATAACATCAACCATAAGGCAGTTTCCTGCACTTTCATGCTTGCTTACAGTCACTCCAATAGATTGACCACTACCATAATGTGAATATATGCCATTCCTTATACAGTCAGTTACAAAAATATCTCGCCAAATACATATTAAATCTATCAACAAATACACATACTGGAAAATCTACAATTTATTAAATCCAGATGCCTCTACAAGAACACTCACACCAAACTAATAATCAACAAGCATCAATTACTCAGAAGGTTCAGAAATTGTCATTAGTGCCTAAATATTTCAATTTTATCTTGAAAATCAATCTCCAAGTACTACCAACCTTATATTTTTTTCACTTTCACATCTATCCACCAATATTGATCCTTTCTGCAATCTTTGTCATACAGCAGACAAAACACATCAGCACATATTTTACACCTGCCAAGCTCTATCTAATACTCATAAAGTCATGATGGATACTTATTGTTGGCAAAACATCTCAATAAAAACATTATGAATCATATAAAAATCTTCTACACCCACAGTTCAGGTAGTTACATTCCTATTATCTACATACTGGTGTACTCATTGCAGCTTCACATTCAGAAATAATACTAGACATCATCCAGCTACCTTTAAAAACAAACTACAATAATTATGAGCTGGATATTGCAAAAGTATTGCTTCAGACAATTTAGCTGCAACATAGTCACTTATAAAACAACCTTCCAATCTATAACCAGAGTACACTGGCTTAAATAAGCAACAATCAATCACAACTTCACAAGTATAACAATAGATATTGTTCAATCATCCAGATACTTTCCAAGTAATCACCTAATATTATTAATACATATTAATTAATAGACTACAATGGTCATACCTCAATAAAAATAACAAGGGCAATAAAAGCATGTGTGGAATTTACAAGTGAATTCATTACAAGTAGAACTATTGAAATCAAAAAACTATAGGCATGATTGCTCCTGTAATCTATTGCAATCAGATTATGTAAAATCTAATGTAACCTTTTTGAAGCCTTAATAAATATCTATCTTTGAAAATAATAATAATAATAATAATAATAATAATAATAATAATAATAATAATAATAATAATAATAATAATAATAATAATAATAATAATAATAATAATAATAATAATAATAATAATAATAATAATAATAATAATAATAATAATAATAATAATAATAATAATAATAATAATAATAACAATAACAGCACCCATGAATTAATATGGCCATTCTAACTCCAATGAGAAAATTAAAAGAAAAAGTAAAAAAAAAACTACTTTAGGAATGAGTTTTATGATGTCTTTATATATCAAACTCTGAACCATAAATTTGTCCACATATAAACATGCTCATCTATTTTTGTACTTATTTCATATTTTACAATGTTGCTTTTTAAGCTAATGCACATGCTCTTTGTGGATTTTTAACTATAAACGAATTCTCTCACTTCAAAACACAAGATAAAGTCTTTGTGAAAAGATAGAATGAATCCATCTTTCCTTTCTACCCAAACATTTATGTATGAGCAAATTTTAAGCATTTGGGAATGAGAGTGTGAAGATGTTAAGCAATCACTTTAAATTACTTTTACTATGCCTGAATAAATGATGCTTATGAAATTTACTAGAATTTACAATACATTTACCTGAAATTAAACATACATAAATGAGATATTTATTTTATATAGCACAATGTTTTTATAAACTATAATAGTAATAATCATCCATTAAGCTAATGCACATGTGCTTTGTGGATTTTTAACTATAAATGAATACTCTCACTTCCAAACACAGTTTATAAAAACATTGCACTATATAAAATAAATATCTCATTTATATATGTTTAATTTCAACTAAGAATGATGTATTGTAAATTCTAATAAATTTCACAAGTGTCATTTATTCAGGCATAGTAAAGGTAATTTAAAGTGATTTCTTAACATCTTCACACTCTCATCCCAAATGCTTAAGATTTGTCCATACATAAACATTTGGGTAGAAACGATAGATTGATTAATTCTATCTTTTCACAAAGATTTTATCTTGTATTTGGAAGTGAGAGTATTCATTATAGTTAAAAATTCACAAAGTGTATTAGCTTAATGACTGATTATTACTATTACAGTTTATAAAAACATTACCCTATATAAAATAAATATCTCATTTATAAATAATGATTTTTATTTTTTTCAGTCGAAAACTTTTTTCTGATATAGTTGAACACATTGTCTAATTTAAACTCTTCACTATACTCTATTTGCTCTCACTCTCTCATAAAAATTATGTTCAAGTCCAGCATAGAATACTTTTTAGGAAGTTTGCATTGTCTATTCATTTTACATGTTAAATCCAAAGTGAATATGATTTTACAATAATGAATTCTTTAGATACACATTCAGCAAGTTGAAAAACATAATGATTGTTTTTATGACCTTTGCTTGGTATTTTTAAATATTTGTGCAGAATCCTTAAGTGAATGTTCTTGAAGGTCTTTATATTAAATTGATTTCCATACTATAAATTAGAAAAAGTAATGGCCATATATATAACTAACTACTTCCAATAGTAATTTACTGTATAAAATAGTCTACCTTTTAACTTATTAAAAACACAGCAACATATTCATATCTGTGTTGTACAACATCTTCTGAGTCCATTTAACTGATTTGTAATATCAAGTTAATAATCATCCAAGTTAAAAGTTGCTAAAGAAATTTCTTACATCATTAACTGACAGAATTTTTGGAACACTAATTATTAAACAAATTCTTTACATGTAGCATTCAAACCATTACAGCCATTAAATACATTCTGCAAATTGTCTTTTGAACTGCCTATATAATAAATCCAGAATTTGAAAAAAGTACATGTTTTCACTAATAATCAATTCAAATTATAAATTCCATCATCAAACATGTACCATATTTTAATCCCTATTTTATTAAGTCTCCTATGTCATAAAAATTGAAAAATGTTTCAAAAAAGTGGATCTCCATTTAACATCACTTTTAAGTCAATATCTCCAAAGTTTTCATCTGTAGTAATAACAATATTATTTTCTTTCACTCCATCATGTAGAATCTGTATAATGTTAAATAAATTTGGGTGGATAACCAAATAATTTCAAACAATACTGAATTAAATCTCTTGATAAAATTAATAAAAACACTATATAAATCACTTTATAACTGCCACTTTTATAGTATTTCATTAGAAACACCTGTTCTCTTAACCTTTCTTTGGAAAATAAGTTTTAGTAAGATCAGTGATATTAACCTTAAATCTTCATAGCTCTTTGCCCATCAGGGTGGTTTTTTATTTTGGTTTTCATAAGTAAGCAACAAGTTTACAAATTTTATATATTTATATTTATGGGAAAATAAATGTATAAAGCTTAACTTATTTTACCACTGGCTCCTGCTCTATAATTATTATTGATATTATGTCTACTGTTGTTATTATTTTTATTGCTATAATAAGTGATAAACCAGAAATTACAACTTAGACTATGATAAAGGCCATTTTTAGACTATGTGGTCTAGATTCTATTTTCATGGAAAGCAGGGTGACACTTTAGTAAGGGTGGATAAACATACAATCTTTGTCAAATGAAACTCCTATCCCACCAAAATCCAATTTCATACAAACTCATTAGTGAATGTACTTTCTCAAAAAAAACAGTCCACAGCTAAGGACTTCCAGTCTGCTAAGTCTGTACTGCTTTCTTAATTAATGAGATTTAAGCTAACAAAAAAAAAAGCATCATAAATGCTGTACATGTAGTTAAATAATGGAAATGCATATGTACACACACTCAAAACTATTATCACAGTTATGGTATGATGGAGTCACAATGACCAGGTCCTACAATAATTTGTCACTAAAGAAGAAAAATGAGACAGAAAAGACTGTATTGGAAACAGTATCTAGCTTTTGATAACCAAGGATAGTTGAAACTGTAAGCAAATAAAATAAATCATATGTTAAACTGCATTGTAGAGTGTCATTTAAGGTGTATATGGTGTATTATATTAAATACAAGGTAGTATGAGATTCTTCTTTTAAGACACTATTTATTTATTATTCACAAAGGTCATTTGACTATCTCTGACTAATGTAGATTACTACTTCTGAAGATTATTTTCTGTAAAATTTATAGTTATTTATCTTGTCTTTTTAAATAAATGATTCATGAATTGATATTAAGATTAGTGGAGAAGTTAATAGATTTTATCAAATCACAAAAACACTTTCTGGAGAATAATTAAAGATAAATATATTAGGACATGGTGAATACATACATAATCTTAAAGATGTATAAAGGTTATTTCAAAACTGTTCAGTAGACATGTAATATATAAATATTTTGTATGCATATAAAACATTTTAAATCTTAATAACAAATAAGGAAATTGAGTAAATTTTTTAACATATAAGTAAATACAAGTTTATTTTACTATAACATATTAAAATATATTCATAAATATAATATATAAATAAAATAAACAAAAGGGAGATTACAAATAGTCCAAAACAAACGTGAAGTGTTTTTTTGATTATGAATGTCATCAATATTATCTAATTATTCAAAAAATCAAAATACATAAAAACTTACAGATTAACTCTATTTTTACAAATTTTAAAACATTTAAATAAAATACTGTGGACTACTAAAAAAAGTGAAAGTTGTATTTAATTGCACTAGAAAACAAAAATTAAAAACTCAGAATTGAAATTTTTTAAGCAATTTATTTGTTTATCCCACACTATTAAAGCTCTGCAACTTTTAATGTTTGTATATACATTTATACATTTTTTTTAATTTAAAAAAAAAAAAAGAAAAATTGAAAATTAAATATTGTTTCCCAAAAAATAAATTTAGTGAAAAATAATATTGAAAATGTCATGAAGCAAAAAGCTGAGAGCAAAAACAGCTTGTGACATGAAATTTATTGATTCAAAAATCTAAATCAGATGATTTAAATTGTTATAAATATTTTATATATAATAAAAATATATAATTAAGGTTTTATATCTATAAAAATAAATTAAATAAATTTATATCATTACATTTTTACTATCTTTGCCACATTACATAAAAACAGTGATAAAATACTTTGCAGTTTGCATATATTTTAAGAGTAACTTTTTTCTTCATCTTCTGCTTACATCATTCTAGCATCCACACCAAGAAATCAACTGCATAACTTATATTAATACCATAATAGTGACTAACCTGCATATTTTAGAACAATTTAACAATAATTTGATATAGTTTGGCAGTCATAGTAAAAATGTATTGCATATTATGATTGGCGTTGACAAATTAAAAATGTATTAATCTATTTATTATATATTATGTTAGATTTCTTAATTAACATTTTTAATAAAATGAGATTAGCCTTATTTAGCATGTATCAATATGGGAATAGGCTAATTTATAATATGAATTCCTCTAAATGATGCCAAACTGATCATCATTACAGTTGTGTTCTAATTCAGGTTGCTGTTATATTTGCCTAGATTGTTGGTAGTATTCCAAAAAAGCTTATGAAAGAAATTATTTCTGAAATGCATGCATACTACAGAGCAATTTGTCAAAGATTCATGTATTACAGGAATCATCATAAAAATATATTGTACATGATGATGAAATTGAAAGCTCATCAGATTTCTTGTTTATATAATTAAATTAATAATTAAAATTAAATATGTAATACGTTTTATTTTGTTTTAATCCCGACAACAAATATTTAGTGTTTTGATTTATTTTTTCATTCTATGAATTGAAATGAAAACTCTTATTCTAAATATGAATTTGTTTTAGTTAATTATATTCTAAATATAACAGATGTTCCCTACTTTTACTTTTAAATAATTAATGTTATTACTTAATGGCAATGTACCATTGTGCAGTAATGAGAAAATCAATAATTTCTTAATTCTGCTCTAATATTAGTCTTTTCCTCATTTTGAAAAATATCCAAATAATTTATAAAAAAAATTAAAAATTAGATATGTTTATTGACTACTTTCAACAATTATATCATCAACTTTCAATTCAATTATTGCCATGTCCAACTACCATGGTGAATAAACACTTTGATAACTGATCACAATTTTATAAAAGAATATAAAAATTTAAATTAAATAGTGTAGTCATTTTAATCATTATTTGGTTTTAATAAGTCTTCTCAGATTTAAGGTAAAAAGTTTCTACTTCTAAAACTACTTATCATTTCAAATAAATAAAAACATTTCATATATTATTAATAATTTTTTTTTAAAATTCAAGTAGTTTTAATGCAATAATAGAATATTCAACATATGATGTTGAGTTCAACTTATCTGTAATCATATTACAATACTTTAATCTGTGTTTTACTGGACAATAATTTAAATCTAGAATACGTATTTCGATTTAGCTATAGATTTTCTTTTTAATTTTAAAGGCAGATAGCTTTTCATGATCATTATTAAAAAATCTATTGAAATTCTAACCAAATATTATATTTATTTTTGCTTCGTTAAATGTATAAATATGCCATTATTAATTATGTAGTTCATAATTTTATTTGAACTGCTAAATTCTTAACATGGTCACCCTTAAACTGTCAATGATACTCCAGTAATGTCTATAAAATAAATTCCATCTACATTTATTGTTGGTTCTGGAAACAAAAATTTGAGTCCTCTCAAGCAATGTCATTTTATTCCAAAATATTTTGTCTGTTTCATGATTGAACATCCAGAAAGAGAATCTAGATTTGACTCATTCATAAAAGGATAACATTATGTTTGTAAGTTAAGCTCTGGTTTACTTAATAAGTTTTTATATTTTCTCTGTGAAGCAATTTGTTTTATGGCATCTGATAAAAGAACATGTAAAGGGAATGGGTCTATCACTGTAAGGAAATGGAACTTGAATATGTCAGCAATACTTTTTTCAGACTGATATTCAAATATACTTACAGAAATTTAGTATGAGCAGTTTATCTGAAAATTAGAATGCTTTATTCTGCAATAAATATATAAGACTTATGTAATCACAATTTTGAGTACTTTCATCCAGTTTATCAAAATAGGTGTTTCTGTAAATTATGTTAGAGCTAATTAGTAATAAATTAGAAAAATACACTAAATTTTAATCCAGAACCTTTCCAGAATTACATGAGAAAATGGCATGTGTATTTAATATATGACACACCCATCATGTGACTAAGAAGCACTTGTGTTCAAGGTACATTTTAGTGTATTCTTTCATTCTATCAAATAAAATTTTAAAAGACAATTTTTTTCAGAATTTTCATTAGAAAAACTTGAAAATATAGATTTAGTCATTTAACATGTTCAGTAAATAAATACCTTACATGTTTTATTCATTTATTTCTAAAAAATAAACATGGAGACTAAAACACATGCTAAAATAAAACATATTTTATTAGACTTGTCATGCCATTTTGATTAAAAATCTTTCTATTAAAATCTTTTTAAATAAACCAATTTCAATGTAAAATAAAAATAATAGCAATGAAAACATTGCACTGTTCCCCTCCTTTTCTCAGACTGGATCTGATATTTTATAATTAATTATATAATATATAAGTTACTTAGTTGGTTATTAAAAATATTATATACATTCAAAATATGATTGTTTGGAACCTTCATCCTTCATAGCAAAGAGCAAGAGAGCTTGGCACCTGGATTATCTCCATTATTCTTTCTTAATCAATATTTAGATCAACTTTAACCAGAAGGTCAGTAATTAAAAGTAGTTGTTTGTTTGCAAACAATTGAAAATCTCTCAAGCATAAAGTTATTAACAAAATTATATTCCTTCAATAATAATAATAATATATTTATACTAACACTACTATTTATTTTTTATCTGGTGTTATTCCACTATCAGAAACTATAATTTATGATATATATAATCCAAATTTTAAATTTTTTTTACATTGTTTATATTTTATTAGGACCACTGAACTAGATCAAGTTTAAATAATGCAGATGATATAATTCTTACATCCCATTAACACCTTCTTGTTAAAAAAAAAAATCCTTGTTTTCCAAATCCATACATTATTTTTACATCAGAATTGCCAGACACAAAACTTGTTTGCATTTTATATAAAGAAAGGAATAAACCCCCATTTATAAATATATAAATAGACAATGTATTACATAAAAATACTTTCACTTGTTTTCATTCAATAATAAAACTTTCTTGTAAAATTTGTTAAGTATTAAATAATTTAGCATGCAATAATATGTTTTTAAAAATTATGTTTTCTATTCATTTTGTTTTTCTTACATTTGAACTTTAGTGTGAATCAATTGCAAATTTTTACTTAAAAATGCATCCAAGAAAATGCAAGACCTGACATATCAGAAGTGGACATTCTACCAGCATTTCTAAGTTTACAACACATTTAAAACTTGCAAAACCTTATTGATAAAGATCATTTCATCAGATACATAATTACTGTAATTATAAAACAACATTTTTTTAAAATAAAATTTATTTTTAAGTAAATTATTAATAATATTATGTTACTTTTAATATAAATTAGGATTTTTAAATAAAAATGATTGGTAAATTTAAACATTTTTTACATATAAATTGTATTAATTATAGTGAGGAAAGAGCACCTGATTGTTCAGTTTTGTGCAATAGTAGAGAAAGTATGAACTATATTTTGAAGACGGAGCAACTGCCACAATAAGTTTAAATAAAGAAATATTTCTCTTATATTTAAATAATAAATATTTACATTCAGAATGTGTCTATAAATATGAAAATCTAAATGTTTACATATAAGTTTTATTACTTATCATGATAAAATGGTAATGATTTATTCAGTTTAGTATAATAATAAGAATATACATGTAGTATGTTTTGAGATAGCATTTACAAATTTAAAGGTGGGGTAATTGTCACAAATAGGTTTAAGTAAAGAAATATTTCCTCTTATATTTAAATTAAAAAAAATACATTCAAAAATAATTTGTAAACAATTTTATTTACATATACATTTTATTAATTATCTTGGTGACCCAGTAGTGAAGTGCCTTTGTGTCCCACACAAATGCATGACCACACGAGCAGCCCTGCTTTATGATATACTATCTTGTACATTAAAAGCTGAACATTATATATCACAGAATTAAAGATAATCTTCACAAAAAATATACAAACTTTTATGATCTTACTAACAGCAGGATATATTTGACAAAAGTGATATATCTGTGTCACCAGCACAGAAATTTTTTTTTTAATTTTGTTTTGGAAATCATTGATAAATAAAATAGATTAGAAAATTGAAGCCTGTGGAAGAGCATTTTATAAAACTTTATATATACATAATTATCATTTAGAGTTCCATTAGTTTTTTTAGGGGGGAGGACTTTTTTATTAAAATCTAATTCAATACTTTTATCTTTCAAAATAATTTTATTTGACCTATAGGCGAATGCAAAGAAAACACGCTTTAACTAGGTGAGATTACAAGATGATATATACAAAGGAATGATCCAAATGTTAGTAGAATATAAAGTGATAGTTAGTAAAGAACTTAATCTATGGGTACAATGTGAATGCATCATTTGTCTAGCCTATAACGAGATACTATTGTTAGTGAGCCCTGTTTTGGTGAGCTATAGTGGGAGGGTTTTATTATTTTTAATAGTTATTTTCATATAAATTATTTAGGGGATGGTTGGTCAGGTGTTGTTTAGGCAAGTTGTGTATTCCCAGATTAATATGGCTAGGTATGGATCTGCCTCTCTCTTGTCTGTTTCTTGGATATTTTTAATTATGTCAAGGAAGCAGTTATTAAGTTCATCAGATGGTGATTTTTGAAAAATTATCTTGCATCTGGTCAGCCAGATGGCAAAGTTTATGTATGTGGCAAGCTTGACTTCAGCAAAATACCTCTATTTAAAAGCCCTTGAAGTGATGTTAGATCCAGGCCATTATGTTTAATGTGTTTCTGGAAGCTCTGTCTCAGTCCCTGCCTGATGTGGCAATGGCAAAGGATATGGTCAATATCCTTCAGATTGAAAAGACAGAGACAGCAGATAGGATCTATTTGGAAGCCTCTTTTATTAAGAAATGTAGTGGTGGAGAGGCTACCAAGGTTAATTTTGAGAAGGAAGTCTGTATGTTTAGGTGCCAATTTCAATCTACGGGCTAGTTTACGCAGTTTATTTATGTCAATGGGGAAGTGTGCCCTCTGGGAATTTGAGTTGGGTAGGTTGAAAGCCTCAATAGGTTATTTTTGAGCTGAACATAGTTGCGGAAGGTATGATGTAAGCAAAAATGTATGAGATCTCTGAAGCCAGACGGAAATGAACGTTGGAGGGAGCGGTCTATCTGTGGGAAGAACTAGTTCCTGTGGGAGTGGGCATTGGAATGTCTTGCAGTCAGAATAAAGTTTGAAGATTATATTGTAAGTTCTCTGTATTGCAAATACTTTTATTGAATGAAGTCCCAGTCCATTCATGTCTCTCGGCTTTTGAATAGTGTGCAGACTGATAAATGATCTGCACCCACCTCTACAGAGTCACAGGCAGTGGGATTCTACTTTTTAATGAAAGCTTCTGTTGATTTAAAGCCCATAAGATAATATATGATCTTGGGAAGTATGAGGGTATTGAGGAGTGATATCTTTCCAAATGTGGTTATGTATATTCTTGAGTGACATGTTATAGTGATGTCTATTTTGTTTAGTAGTCTTTGTTGTATTTCCATCCTCATTGCCATGGGGGATAGGGACATATTGAATCCCAAGAAATGCTGAGGCATAGCTTGTCATGATCCCGTTGTCCTGTTAGCTGTTTTAATATTACAAATTTCCGATTTGATCCTGTTAATCTTAAGCCCATATGTCTGACCATAGTGATGTAATAGGCCTTCAAGGATGTTTATTTCTTCATGTGATTTGAGAAATACCACCACATCATCCATGTAGGAGATGTGGGTGATTTTTTCATTAAGTAGAGGAATCAAAATCCCAGGAAGTGTGTCCTCAAAGCTCCTAAGAAAGGGATTTATATAGATCCTGAAGAGGAGGGCACTTAATTGGGAGCCCTGTAGGATGGAGATGCAGGGGTTGAAACCAGTGGCATTTCTCCCATTCAGAGAGAAAAAAATTTGATGATTTTCTAGGAGATTATCCATGATCCGAATGCAGGCCAGAGGAACCTAAGAACCTCCAGTTCATCAAGTAGTACATCTATTCAGACAGACTCAAAAGCCCCGGCAAAGTCTAGTTGGACTGGACTCGCCGAAATTGTTTTGTTCTATGGATATGATCAATGAAGAGTCGAAATCGGCTGACATCATCCCTGGTTGATGACCCCCTCTTGGCATATTGATGTCTGGAAAGCTTTAGTATGATTTTTTCTTGAATTTTATCTTTTATAATGCTTTCGATAATTTTGATTAGGAGAGGAACCATGGATATTGGCCTAATGTTATTTAGGTCGACAGGTAGATCTTTCTTTTTTATAAAAGGGACCACTAATATAGGATAAATCCCAGGAAGATGTAAGATATCAGTGGCTAAGAGATTAATGATTCCCCTTGTAAATTGTAAGGTAAATTTTTCCAAGTGTATCAGAAGAAATCTGAGGATTCCGTGCATGCCAGGATAGGTGTGTTTGGGAAGGCTTTTAATTTTGGAGATGATATCGGCTTCGGTATTTTCATGAGAATTGTTTGAATCTTTCACAAACTTACATCGTTTGGTAACGGTTCCAATGGGTTGTAGTTTGGTGGAGTAAAAATCCCTTATTTTGTTAAGCATGATGATGCCAGAGTAAGTGATATTAATTGATAGACCTTTAGGATAAATTTTGTAGGACATTGCATAAAATAATAGGTAAAATAATTACTTTTTTTAAAAAAATTATATGTTTCTTAAAAAAATAAAGAAATATTTGCTTACTCAGCATAATAAGTACAAAAAAGTATACATGCTTTTAGAAGAATAAATAAGCTAAACTAAACAATAAATATATTTTTTTCTAATTTATCTAGTAATCATTTAATAGTGGGATTTTTATATTTCAGTCAATTCCAACTTTAAGAAAAAAAGTTATTATAAAAAATATTTAAAAAACAAACAAACAATAAAGCAATATACCAAGATCAGAGCCAGATGAAGAGTCATCAGCACCCTTATGCAAAATAGTGATTGGCACAGACCCTCTTCAAAAAAAATGTAAATAATATTTAAAAAAAATTACTACTACATAATTTAAATAGAAATATATTATATATACTGAACTTTAGATCATACCCACATTGACTTTAAGTCACTCTGACTTCTCATATATATATATATATATATATATATATATATATATATATATATATATATATATATATATATATATATATATATATATATATATATATATATATATATATATTAAATTAACTAAAGGAAAAATAAGAACACAGAATTACTTCTTTATAAAATTGCTTTAATATTTTAACCAGCAGAGTGGTTATATAAGATGGAGTGGATAGCTGAAGGAAGCTAGAAGGTCTATGTTTAATTTCCTCTAATTATTACATGATTATAAAATTTCTTTCTGAGTTTTTGCAGAACTGAATTTAAATACAATATCATCAGCATTTGGAGTATTACATGTGTCATTCTCTGTAGCTGTCAAATGTAAATAATTTATGATTTTTAACTTCAAAATTATTTCTCTCCACTAGTTATATTTGTAGAAATAATTAATCATATTTGTAATGACATGCTCAAATTTAGGAATGGAATAGTAAAATCATTTTAATGAATATAATTTAGAACATCCAATGGATTATTGAACTGATATAATTCATTTGAAAATAAGTTTTTAAACAGATATAGTTCTTTTGCAATTCTTTTCCATTTATGTCTTCATAATTATCACTGTCACTTAAATGAATTTGTAGATTGAAACATTCTTTTAACTTTTTTAAAAAATAAGATTCACTGAGTTATTTATAGTTGACAAAAATAATTAATTATATAAATATTCATCATATAGTCTTTAATGTATCTACATTTACACTGATTAACAATTTCTCTCCAAAACAAGTTATGCACCTACTAAGACATCAATATTGAAATAATAATAATATATAATTTAAATTATATTACCTGTAGCACCTTTTTTTTACTCCAGCTTTTCTCTTATAAGAACTTTAAAGCAACTACATTATATATATATATATATATATATATATATTTTACCTATTATATATATATATATATATATATAATAGGTAAAACAAATATCCTTTACAATCTAAAGTTCACTTAAAGTCTTTAAGAGTTTCAATTATTTTTATTCCATGGAAATCTTTTAAAATGCTTTTTTTTTAAAAAAAAAATGATTGAAAACCTTAGGTGCTTTAATTATAATATCACAGAGAAGTGTGGAGACTAATTTCAGTCAGATCAATAAATGATGATGAAATTTTATCTTTTGAAACAATTTTGAAGTAATTCACAACATGCATTTTTTTTATATTTTTAAGAAATGAAATTCCCATGCATTAGTCATTTCTTACTTAATTGTTTATAGAGAAATTCAATTAATTTTGAAACTGTATTTCAGATTTAAAATAACTTGACCTAATATTTTTAAATGATATTGTTTTATATTTAAATATATCAAAGAAATATTAACATGTATACCTACATCAGAATTATTACATTAAAAGTTTGTCACTATTTAGCTTGATCAATATGATGTATTCACTAATATAAATATGGCTTTAATTGATTCTATTTTAACTAATTTATCCACATATATATAATATTATCCATTTTATTAGTGTATTGTCCTTTTTTTATGTATGTGTATTTTTAAAACTAAACCAAAATTGCTACAAGAATTTTAAACACTATAAAAATATGGGCAAACTATCTTCATTTTTTTTAATATTGTTTGATCAAGTAAATTTAAGATGTTATTGTTATAATAAGTCAATACTTTCTTTTAGTTATGTTTATTAGTATTATTTAACAAATGCCAAAAAAAACCATTACAATATATAAACATGACATGGATATTAAAAGTAAGACAGAACGTTTCATTTTTGCATCACATAGCCATGTGATTTGAAATTTGTATCATGTAAACCCAGTGTAAGAAGATATAACTGAGATTATCATAAGAAAAAAAATATTTCAAGAAGTGATTTTTTTTTATTTTAATACATTTATATTTCCTTATTTTGCAGAAATAATTAATCAAGTCGCAATAATTAATTCTGCACCATTTTTACACCTTTCTTGTATCAGTGCCCTCATGCCTTGCTTACCAACTTTTTCTGGCCCTGATCAAGGCTATCGATGTTTACAAATATTATGACGTAGTAATGTCTGTGAAATTATACTCTTTTTTCCAAATTTAGAAGTCAAATGATGTTACTTGATTATTTTTTTTTGCATGTTTTTTTTTTTTTTAAATGCTGCTTTAACAATCTGTATTTAATACCAATATATTATGATAATAATATGATATTCAGATTAATAATTCACTTTAAATTATCAAGCAATCTAGAAAATGTATTTATTAAATTCAATAGCTTATTTTCCTCCTCTCCAAAAAAGTTAACCGTCAAAATTAGAGTGATCTTCGCAGGTAGTTTTAATTAGCAGTTAATAGGGTATACGCTATAACGTGCTTGTAAATTATATTTTCTGTCTGTGAAACAATTTTTTTCATGTAAACTGATTTTTTAAATTTACTATCATAAATAAATAATAATTTGGGTAATTATAGCTATAAATACATTTACATATTTAAATTCATAATTATATGCATATTTCTAGCATGCACACCTCAAAAGTATATATAATATAAAAATACACATACCAATATATATTAAAGGCATTGATAAACAACTTTCTTTGACTTTTGTATTTTGACTAAACTATGTTTAATTACATCCATATAGATGCACACTTATATAATTATCATTTAAAGAGCAAGAAAAAAAAGTTTGCTAGTTTATGTTACAAAAGAAAAGATTCGTTTCGTTTATAGAAAATTTAAAGCAATACGTTTTTTCAATTTATAAAATGTATTTTTTTTTCTTTTTAAAAATAGCAGTAATAAATGTAAATTTGTAAATATTAAAACTGTCTGTTGCCAGGCAACAATCTTTTTAATAAAGTTATTATTAAAAAAAAACCTCTATGAAATGTGTTTATTAAAACGATAACTTTGTGTTAAAAATATATAAAAAAAAAGTACTCAATTTTTCTTTTCGGATTCTAATAAAAGGATTGTTTAAAAACAAAGTTGTTTTCATCCATTTATCAAAATAAAATGTTTTTTTTTCTTTCTCTCAATAACTGCAATGTAAACGTTTATTAAAATATAAATTTATTATGATTTTCATAAATTACCGTTTTAATTTAGAAGAACAATCTATCTCAATCATTAAGAAGCAAATCGCTGATTTCAAAGAAACGTCTTATTACTGTCAATCGGAAGATGTAGAGAGAGAAAAAATGATAAAAAAGAAAACGCTGGTTTAAATAAAATTACTTTATTGCGAATCATCGTGACTACTTTAACAAAAAATAATATGTTTGGGAATTGGAAACTTAAAAAACTGAGTTGATTGTAAGAAAACAAGATGAGTGTGTTTATTTTAAAACAAGAAAATACTTTTAGCGTAAAAGTCTCTTAAAGTGGAAAAAACAATTTATTTCGTTGTCTTTTTTTTTTCTTTTTCTTCTCTTTTTCTGTATATATATAAAGAGTAAAGCTAAAAGTGTTTTTATTTTTTTTTTCAATATCATTTATTTATGTCGCGGAGCTGCAAATTTATAACTACAATATTCTAAGTTAGAAATTTGTTTATCATAATTCCATATTTTATTCTGACACATATATCTATCACTAATGAGCATATATGCAATATATCATAGGTTCACTTGTTTCACTCTTGTTCTCTCTTCTTTTTCTCGTTCTAAAAAAAAATCTCCATTTCTGTTTATAAACTTTTGACGGCGGTTTATGCGATTTATATACCAATGTGTAGTTTTCAAATTATTTCATAGTTTAAATATAACCAATGGAATTGAATAACGCTGTAATCCGTAGAAAACGTTTTCCTTAAAAAATTGTGCTTCACTAAAGGTCGCAAAGAAATATTATTTATATGCACAATCAATATGAGAAAATTATTTTTGTATTTTTTTTCCAATCTGCAATAACCTATAGCTTCGCATTTACCACGTTAATAAATATTGTAACTAAAAAACAATTACGTAAGTGAAGAGTACCTGCAATCCATATCTCTTTCAAGTACTCTATCGATTAGTAATTCATGTGAAGATAAATATAATAACTTGTTTATTTATATATTTCTGCGTAAATGGTGATATAAAATATTCAGAATTAATACAGTATTAATACTGCATTATTGAAACAGTAAACGTATATATGATCCCATTTTCTCTTTGGAATAATTGCACTAATCATTTGCCCTTTAGTTTATATACACATTTCTCAGTTTTTAAAATTAAAGAAGGACTAGAAACTGATACTTAAACATTAAGATTTCAAAAATAGTCTTCATAGACAAGTCATATTATTTATATGTATCAACTAATAACAAATAAATGAAAGATTAATAATCCAACTATAGCAAGATCACTATAAGTAAATAAAACAATAGATATATTGTAACGTATTCTAATTTTTATATTTCTCTTGCTATAACTCTTCATTAATTTATTCTTTTATACACCCGTCCATGCATGCTAAATAGAATGTGGATGCTAAATAGAATCGGTAATTTAAAGATTCAAACTTTAATATCAAAAAGAACATATTAACAACATTTGAATATAAATAAAGTTGTTATGTTTGTTTGATATACAATTAGCCTAATCTTATGACAGTGAAACAGATGATTAAATCTGAACTGTCTTTTTCCTCACTGTCCTAATGGATAACTTATAAATTGTAAATGGCATTTTGAAAAGCTGATATTTGTTCAATTTGTTATATATTGAAATCTTTAGTAAATATAGTTATATAAAAACAAAAATAAAAGTGGTAGCTATAAAGTTATTTGTAGTAGGTATTTTTTTTTGCTTGTATGCCAACTAATAACCAATATAAAAATTACCAAATCGAAAAAATGATTACAGCATTTAACAAAATACTAGACGATATACAGTAGAAGATTTTATTTCTGATTTTAATATTGTCATAATTATTATTGAACTGTTTTAATTATGATATAGATATTACAATCATGTAAAACACTTTTCGTAGATTTCCTACACAACATGTAGTTCATTGGGATATAATTTATGATGTGACATTTGTCTATTGCATAAGATTTGAATTATTTATTAGCAGAGGATAATGTATGTTTTACTATTTTGACACAAATCATATAAACTTTACATATAGATTTGACGATTTATGAACATAACAGTTAGTTTCCTTTAAAGCTTTCAGCAAGAAAATGTTGTAATTTTTTTCTTTGTTTATTATATTCATTTGATTTCAAGGTATTTTTTTATTATTGTTGTTATTTTTTTCTTTATATATATATATATATATATATATATATATATATATATATATATAAATATATATATATATATATATATATATATATATATCTCTCTGTGATGGGGAGAGATCCGATCTCTTATCATGCTTGCGAAATTTGGTAATAGTGGGGGTAATATAGAATGAATAAAAAACGATGTGAATTACTTTGAATATATTAATGATTATAATACACCTGGGTCTCTTTTTACATGGACTTATTTAACATGATTTTGAAGTTACGCAATTCATGTTTCACTGGAAATCGAAATGTTATATTGAAAGTAATAGCATATTATTGGAATTCGTCTTTCATCTTAGTAATTTCAATATTTTCAGTGCTTTATAATAGTAAGATTTTATGCAATAATGAAATTAAAATCATGATTTCCACATTTTATGTATACACACATTAAATTTTACAAGATTATAATGTAAATTTGTTCAAACATTGTGCGTGTTAATTTTGCATTTTAAATCACATTCTGTTTTTGCTTTTTAAAAAAGAATGTAATTAATTATTAATCATTTAGTGTCCACAAGTTTATTTTTAAAAGGTGAGTAATAGCAGTGGGCACAATTAAATTTGACAATTAAAAAATAAAATCTGATTTTTAATTGTAATTAACAATTTAAAAATTACTTACGGCGACTTGAAATTAATGTGATGTAAAACGAAATTTGATTTTTAAATGGAATTAAAAATTAAAAAATTAAAGATAAAAATAAGAATTTATTTTTAGTTGTTAGTTTTAATTAAATTTTTCCCAGCAGTGGTGAATAAATGTCTTTTTATTATCATAAATCTAAGTTCATAAACAATTAATAAAATCTGATTTTTTACCAGTTTGCAAACGAACATGTTTTTCAGCAAATAGTGATAATAATTAAAATGTGTATAAAAAAATGTAAATTACTGCACTGTAAATTATGCATAAAAATATATTATTTTGAATAAAATTAAATATTATAGTTAAAAAAACTTTGTCTTGTATCAATTTTTTTTCAAATTTGAAATTTTTATTAGTCATATTTTATTTCCTTATTTTTTTTTGCGTGAATTTTAAAGTAATTTTATATTTGGGCTTTGCTTTTATGTGAATTTTGAAAAATCACAGACTGCATCCCCCTTTTTCAATGTAAGTTATGTCTATTTTTGCGTGATTTCGTTTGCATGTGTTTTCTGAGGAACCTATCTTTCACATAAAATGAGACCCAGGTGTATATGAAAATGTGCAATATGTATATATATATATAATTTTATTATCATAAATTCTTTCATTTTTTTACATAATTATAAAACTATCTAGATATGATTTTATTAAGGAATGACTGAGTAGTGAAAAAAATTGCAATCTGGGAAATTCCTCTGCAATAATTACCATCTGTAGGAATAAAGATAAATCATCAATAGATATGCCTTTGAAGAGAAATCACCTTGAAAATGAAATGATATTCCTATCCCATAAATCAATTTAAGAATAATATAAAAACAATTGAAATTAATGTGTGATCTTCCATTGATTCATCTTGAGCTTAACTAGGATAAAAAGATACTTCAAGGAAATACTTTGAATGTTTTTAAATTCAAACATTTGCCATTAGATGTCACCTGACATATTAATAACATTTATGCAATATTATATATTTCAGACAACTATGAATTTCCAAAAGAAAGTATATTCAAAACGAAAAAAAAGGCTAAACTGTAATCAATCTGATTCTAATTTTTTATATATTAAAGTGCACCATTTTATTTTTATTTTAATTTATCATGATAAAATAATACATTACATATCATTTGTTAATTTTTATTCTTTCTTTTTTCATATGTCATAGCATTGGTCGAGACTCAAACCCACAACCGTCTGCAACCAAGTACTTGCTTGCATGGTAGCTGCGATACCTCTTGGCTAACAATGCAAGACTTAATTTTTATTCTTGTTTGTTTAACAAATACATTCTCTGTGCATCTGGTATACATATAGTATCTAATAATACTGAGCATTAATTAATTAATATCTGACTTCATGAAGATCACGTATATACACATACAGACATATTACAATTATCATTGCAGTTAAATTAAGTTCTTTTGATAAATTACTCATAATTTAAATGTAAAATATGTTTATTTCACCTAAAGATATGTTTGAAGGGGTGAATAATTCCATTAATACTTTTTTATGTGATATATGCACAGTTATATATATATATATTGTAACGAGCACAGACATTCGTTACATTGTTTTTTTTTTATTTATTAAACATGAAAGTAAATTAAAAAGTTCGCATTTAAAAATTTTCTTTAAGAATTAAAAATTGAAATTAAATATCATCTTAAACTCGTATATATTAAATCGCACAGAAATAAAAAATTATTAAAATAAAACTTTATTAAAGAAAAATGCACATAGAGAGCGTACCAATAGCTCTAACAAGCTCGTAAATTAACAAGTGCGGTTATGAGAAATATTTAAAATCTCTATCCAGAACACTCTTATCTCCAGACCATGGTTTCGGGCTTATGGCCCACGTCAGTGGAGAGCTAGAATATTCGGACACTAGACCTAAAATATCAACTCAAAAAACCAGCACTTATTTCAAACGTATATTTAAGAAGAAACTCTGAATTTTTCGGACATGAAAATGTCTTTAAATCCAGCTATCTAACTTAAATAGCTATATGGGACTGAAGTATATTCAGATCTACCATATTCTAATAGGCTCAGCATAGCCAAAGCCTTAAAGGTAAAATTATAATAATTAATAAAGCAAGTCATATATAACATGACATTACTTTTATGAGCTTGTAATTACAAAAATGCACATAGAGAGCGTACCAATAGCTCTAACAAGCTCGTAAATTAACAAGTGCGGTTATGAGAAATATTTAAAATCTCTATCCAGAACACTCTTATCTCCAGACCATGGTTTCGGGCTTATGGCCCACGTCAGTGGAGAGCTAGAATATTCGGACACTAGACCTAAAATATCAACTCAAAAAACCAGCACTTATTTCAAACGTATATTTAAGAAGAAACTCTGAATTTTTCGGACATGAAAATGTCTTTAAATCCAGCTATCTAACTTAAATAGCTATATGGGACTGAAGTATATTCAGATCTACCATATTCTAATAGGCTCAGCATAGCCAAAGCCTTAAAGGTAAAATTATAATAATTAATAAAGCAAGTCATATATAACATGACATTACTTTTATGAGCTTGTAATTACAAAAATGCACATAGAGAGCGTACCAATAGCTCTAACAAGCTCGTAAATTAACAAGTGCGGTTATGAGAAATATTTAAAATCTCTATCCAGAACACTCTTATCTCCAGACCATGGTTTCGGGCTTATGGCCCACGTCAGTGGAGAGCTAGAATATTCGGACACTAGACCTAAAATATCAACTCAAAAAACCAGCACTTATTTCAAACGTATATTCAGAGTTTCTTCTTAAATATACGTTTGAAATAAGTGCTGGTTTTTTGAGTTGATATTTTAGGTCTAGTGTCCGAATATTCTAGCTCTCCACTGACGTGGGCCATAAGCCCGAAACCATGGTCTGGAGATAAGAGTGTTCTGGATAGAGATTTTAAATATTTCTCATAACCGCACTTGTTAATTTACGAGCTTGTTAGAGCTATTGGTACGCTCTCTATGTGCATTTTTGTAATTACAAGCTCATAAAAGTAATGTCATGTTATATATGACTTGCTTTATTAATTATTATAATTTTACCTTTAAGGCTTTGGCTATGCTGAGCCTATTAGAATATGGTAGATCTGAATATACTTCAGTCCCATATAGCTATTTAAGTTAGATAGCTGGATTTAAAGACATTTTCATGTCCGAAAAATTCAGAGTTTCTTCTTAAATATACGTTTGAAATAAGTGCTGGTTTTTTGAGTTGATATTTTAGGTCTAGTGACCGAATATTCTAGCTCTCCACTGACGTGGGCCATAAGCCCGAAACCATGGTCTGGAGATAAGAGTGTTCTGGATAGAGATTTTAAATATTTCTCATAACCGCACTTGTTAATTTACGAGCTTGTTAGAGCTATTGGTACGCTCTCTATGTGCATTTTTGTAATTACAAGCTCATAAAAGTAATGTCATGTTATATATGACTTGCTTTATTAATTATTATAATTTTACCTTTAAGGCTTTGGCTATGCTGAGCCTATTAGAATATGGTAGATCTGAATATACTTCAGTCCCATATAGCTATTTAAGTTAGATAGCTGGATTTAAAGACGTGTGCTCTTCCGATCTCGAAAAATTCAGAGTTTCTTCTTAAATATACGTTTGAAATAAGTGCTGGTTTTTTGAGTTGATATTTTAGGTCTAGTGTCCGAATATTCTAGCTCTCCACTGACGTGGGCCATAAGCCCGAAACCATGGTCTGGAGATAAGAGTGTTCTGGATAGAGATTTTAAATATTTCTCATAACCGCACTTGTTAATTTACGAGCTTGTTAGAGCTATTGGTACGCTCTCTATATGCATTTTTGTAATTACAAGCTCATAAAAGTAATGTCATGTTATATATGACTTGCTTTATTAATTATTATAATTTTACCTTTAAGGCTTTGGCTATGCTGAGCCTATTAGAATATGGTAGATCTGAATATACTTCAGTCCCATATAGCTATTTAAGTTAGATAGCTGGATTTAAAGACATTTTCATGTCCGAAAAATTCAGAGTTTCTTCTTAAATATACGTTTGAAATAAGTGCTGGTTTTTTGAGTTGATATTTTAGGTCTAGTGTCCGAATATTCTAGCCCTCCACTGACGTGGGCCATAAGCCCGAAACCATGGTCTGGAGATAAGAGTGTTCTGGATAGAGATTTTAAATATTTCTCATAACCGCACTTGTTAATTTACGAGCTTGTTAGAGCTATTGGTACGCTCTCTATGTGCATTTTTGTAATTACAAGCTCATAAAAGTAATGTCATGTTATATATGACTTGCTTTATTAATTATTAAAGAAAAAGTATTTTAAAACTAAATTTTAAAAAGATTTGGAGATAAAATTATATCTTTAAATTTATCTTTAAATATATCGTTGATTTGGAAAACAGGTTAATTAATCAGAAATGGAAATGATAAATTTAATTAGTCAAATGTAAACCAGCCTTGGGCATTTAAATGTAAAAACATCGGTCAGATAGGAAAACAATAGAAACTTTTAGCAAATGAAATAAATCCATTGGAAAATCGGACCTCAACGAAAAGGATCATCACATCAATGACGTAATGTTAAGTCAATCTTTCAATGTAATATAAAAGGACAAGTTTGGAAATTATTAGTTAGTGATTATTATTGATTATTTACGATGTGACAGATATGTGTTAGTGCGGAAGTGAAGGAGAAGGGAATGAAAAAGACGCACGTTCAATCCCTTCAGTTGTTATAAAATGGAAAAATGAAACATCGCTTTTCTTATATTCAGAGGACCACAGGATCATTGGAAAATTTAATGCTGGATTTCAAATGGCAAGCAACTGTAAAAGATGAACATTTCTAAAACTGTAAGAACTTTATAAAATATAACGAACAATATTAATTTGAAAACACTAAGAACTTTAAATTTTAAACTTTCCTAGTATTTAATTGTTACAAATAGAATCCTATCTGACCAAACTAAATTCTTTATTAATAGTGTTATTTGATGCATTTTTTTTCTTATTAATGTAAAATCATTTCCATTTATTTATTTTTTGTTCTTTAAGTTTTTATCATGATTTTTTTTTGTTTTTCGTTAAATTAATTATATAAATGTTAAACTTAAGTCGGGCGTGAATGGCTGTATAGATTTGTAAAGTTATATTAGGGGAGGGTAATCTTAGGTTATTTGTGTCGTTGTTAAATTGGGTCAATGGATTGGATATATTGATGTAGTTAGTAGATGTAGTCAGAGTTTCGCTACTGGCAGAATCGCTTCATATGCTGCACTCTCCTGTTTTGCCTATGGAAGGAATTATAAGACACAAAGCGCAGTTTCTTTCTATGGACTTTTTTTTTATTGCTCTTCTTATCAGATAGATGTCATATTCCTATTTGACGAGAGGCAATTTCTTCTCTTAACTTTTGGTGCCGCCGTATTGCGTATTACATTGAATACATCAATATGTCAGATGGATTGATGCCAGTTTGACTGCGAATTTTAGCCTAAGGTTAAATAGGGATAGAATGTTTATTTTCAAAGGCAAATTTATGTAGTCTATTCATACTCGACCCTAAATAAAATGCATTAAATTTAAGTTGTTTATGGACGCTTGCATGGATTGGTTATCGGTTAAGTATGTTTTGGGTTTTCATATTTGATCAAAATATATAGACATTCGATAAATAATGATACCTTACGGTGAGTATCTAAAATGTATTTATTCGGATGTCTTTTAAGTCATTGGTGACAATGCAAGTATCTTATGGTGAATACTATTGGGTTACTTATAAATTTCCCTCTGCAATTGTCAGTAATCAATAATTTTGTATTTTGATCGTTTATGTTTATTTTGAAATGTTTTTGACCGTGAAATCTATGTAACCGATCTTTATTCAACATTATAAACAAGCTTTCATAAATTTATCTGTGCGAACTTAATTAAAATGTAAAATTAGAATATAATAGTAATTAAATGTAAATTAAAGTCAAAAATCAAAGTTAAAAATGTAGGTTAGATTTTGAAATGTAAAACTAATACTAAAATAATTTTAAATCTTCTATATATGTGAAATAAATAAATGTTTGTGTGTTAATTACTGGCAGTGGCTTATTTTATTCCTCTTATATATATATATATATATATTCTTATATTACATTATTAAATCTCTGCTATTCCACTGAGCTAGTGACATGGGCTAATGATCGGATGCAAAAAAAAAAATATATATATTTTTTTGACTTACGTATCTGCCTACTCTATAAATTTTTCTAGGTTCAAATGCCTAGATGGCACCCGTAGTGCAGATCACGTTAAGTTGTATTCTCCGGATCATTACAATATATATATATATAACTTGGAATCATTTATGTCATGAGGGCTTGCTTTAAAAAATTAGGATTACTGTAATTTGATGATAACATATCATTACATTCTCATAATTAAGTATAAAGTAATTGGATAATTTAATTGCTTAGACAGTAACTGAAGGGATTAACTTGAGAAGACATACTTAACATATCAAAAGAGAGTGAAATTTAAAATACCTAAGCTTATGTATATATAAAAAAATGTGGCTTGCATAGTGTGAAAAGAATATTGATACTTATTGATTTTTTGGGTATAAGGTCAATGTAACCTTGTCCTTGAAAACATATCTATGATTATAAACTGATTTAGATAAAATTTTATTATTACTATTTTCACTATATTATTGCACTTTTACATAGTTAACAGTTACAAATACCTTGGTCAGATTATTAATACAGATGAAAACATAATGGAAGAAATTAATCATAGAATTAAACTTGGTTAGAGTGCTTTTGGTAGAAATAACTTGATACTAAAAGGAAATATGCCTATGTGTTTGAAAAGGAAGGTTTTTAACAAATGTGTTTTACCAATTTTTACTTATGGATCTGAGACTTGGACACTCAATAGAAGAGCAATACAGAGGCTTCAGACCACTCAAAGAAGTATGGAAGATGTATATTGGGGGTAACAAGAAGAGATAGAAAACACAATGTATGGGTAAGAGAACAAACAGGTGTTACTGACCTCATTGAAAAAATTAAAAGATTGAAGTGGAGTTGGGCTGGACATATTGCTAGAAGAGATGATAATAGATGGACAACTGAAATTTTAAACTGGATTCCAAGAGATTGTAAAAGACCCAGAAAGAGATCACATGTGAGATAGATGGATGAAATAAGAAAGTGTGCAAAGGTGATGTGGAGAAGAGAAGCTAAAGATCGAAGAAGATGGATTAAACTTCGAGAGACCTTCATCCTGCAGTGGATTGATAATGGTTGATAATGATGATGATGATAACATAATTTTAAAAAACAAGTAGTCTTTTCGAAGATATGAATATGTCCCAGTAGATTTGGCTAACTAATGTTAGGAGTATCAATGACTTTGAAGTCAAGTGAAAAACTTATAAAGAAGCAAATGTTGTACTTTGTATTATTATTATTATTATTATTATTATTATTATTATTATTATTATTATTATTATTATTATTATTATTATTATTATTATTATTATTATTATTATTATTATTATTATTATTATTATTATTATTATTATTATTATTATTATTATTATTATTATTATTATTATTATCATCATCATCATCTTTCAAAAGGACTTTATTGAATATAACATGAAAAAGGTTACATTTATAACTATTTTATCACATGCAGATGAATTGAAGTTAGTATAAATAAGTTGAAAATTGTAATGGGGGGGGGCAACAGAGACAAAGGATACACATGTGGTGTACAAATTTGAGTTTACATTTTTTTTCTTTAAAATCTACACATACACTTAGCTTTGTGCACTCATAAGGCTCTTAGTTCTGTTTTTTATTAGTCTTTTTTTTTCATCTATAATTTTGAGTGCTGTTGTAATATACACCAAGTGACTGTGTACATCTTTTGGGATACAATTTATTCATCCCTTAAGCAGAGCTGTTCCATTTTGTTCCAGAATGTATTTGGATGTCTTGTTGAATAATTGTTGTACATGAAGGAGCATCTCAATCACTATAGTGAAAATAATATAAAAGTACTTGCTTGAATATATGGGTAGCTACCCTTAACAAATGATTGTAAAAGTGTTTGAATGTCACAATTTCTTTGTTTGTACAATGATGGTATGGATAAATGAATATTATCAAATACAGGGCAGGTAAAAAGAAAATGCTTCTGTATCTCAGTTTCTCTATGACATAACCAGCATATGTCTTCTGTATTTATGTAATGCCTTCTATATCTACAAAAGTGTAATGTTGGCAATGCTTCAAGATTTAATTTGAGTAGAAAATCATAATATTTAGGTTCTAATGACCAGAATTTAAATTTTTGGGTTAGTTGTCTATTGTTAATGTTTAAAATTGGTATTTTATCATTTAGGGGAGAGCAAATTATCTGATATACCCCCCAATATTTAAATTTATCTTGAGGTGGTGAAAAAATAATGTTTGGAATGTTAAGAATTAGTATAAGCAAGGTTCTCCAATATCCATTGGTTTGTGGTTGTTTCTCTGTTGGGGTAATCTTGAATAACACTTTCCTGTATGGAAATAAATAAACACATGCAGAAATGAGATTTAATGTCTTTTGAATGTTAAAAATATGTGTTGAATGTAGTCCTAAACCATTTTGTATTTGAGGAGCTTGAATACATTTTAGTGAAATGGAAATAATCTTTTTCCCCACAGCAACTTTCTACATAATGAGTTTGTTTTACTAGTAAAAGATTTAGTGTATAGTATTATTGGAGAATAGTATGTGATTCGAGTCATAATTAATAGATTAAACAGGGATACTTTTGAGTACAATGAAAGACAAAGATTTTGAAAGTGAATCAATTATATTTTCTATTTTATTTTTAATTTTGTCTTGTATTTGTTGACACATTTCTAGGTTGCTCAAATAAAAGGGGAATCCCACAAAAGAGCTGGATTTTCCTTTAAAATGCTGTATGTGAAATTGTCCTGTATATATTGACCATGCAAAAGATTTATCCATGTTAAACTCCAGCTTTTATTTATTAGTGTATGAATTAAGAATTTTCAATAGAGTTGGGATCTGTTTTTTAGAAGTTAAAAAATTGAGACATCATCCATGTAGGCAATACAGGACATGTTTGCTTGCAGACCAGGTATGTATATGCCTGATAATTCTTTTTCTATCATATTCAGTAAGGGGTTGATATAGAAAGTAAAAAAGAGCACTTAGTGGTGAACCTTGTGGAATTGAACAGTAAGGTACAAAAGAGGGGAAATTCTTACTATTAAGTGTAATATGTATTTCTCAACTTAATAGCAGATTGGTGATTAAATATATTAAGGATCTTGGTATTGTTGTGCCTGCTAATGCATCAACAAGGAGTTCAATTAGAATCATATCAAATGCTGATTTTATATCCAGTTGATTACAACTGGACTATATTTTTTTATTATTTCTGACAGAATCAATAATGGTTTTGAATAGAAAGGCTGCTTGCATTGTAGATGAGCCTTTCTAAGCAAACTGCATTTTAGATAGTATAGGTATAATATAGATTTCTATTTTGTATTTAATGATTGACTCCAGCAGTTTGATATCCAGAGGGCTCATTGATATGGGCCTTAGATTGTTTAGTGTGGTTATTTTGCCATGTGTTTTGATAAATGGTTCTAGGTACTAGTAAAATAGTGTATAATCCATGTATATGATGGACATTTTTTGTTATAAAGTTTGCTAGATTACACAGACACTGAGCAGTAAATTTTTCTAAATGCTTGAATACAAAGAAAGGTATACCATGCATTCCTGGGTGACCGGAGTTTGGGGTTGATGCTAATTTTTGAATAAAGTCTTTGGGAGTAAATACTATATCTTCTTCTGGCTCACCAAGAAAAAATGGTGCAGGCCTGAATTTTTTCTTCTCTTGAAGTTTGTATTTGAAATGTGTGTAAAGAGATAGCAATATCTTGTAACCAGAAATTATATCTTCTTGTATTTTAATTGCTATTGGTAGGCGAGTTGATGGCTTTTGTCCCAATGCCCAGTGAATATAGTGTCTGGACCATGTGTGTGTCTGTGTCAAAAAGAGTTTTATTTTTTAAATCCAGGTATTCTTTAAATCCAGGTATTCTCTAAGTTCTTCAGAAAATGATTGATAAAATTTCTTCAGGGCAATCACATTTAAACAACCTTGTTTATTTGTTGTACTGTTTGTGATTCTTTTGTGTGTTTCATCTACAAGAGCTAGAAGCCTTGAAAGGGCTGGGGTAGCCCTTGTTATGACATCAATTGTATATGAAATAATGTTAACAAAGGCAATCCATGTTAGCACTGGATCCATTTCAATGTCTTGAAGTTTGAAGATATATATATATATATATATGAAAAACAAAAACAAGTTAATCACGTAACCTGCTATCACTTGTTATTTATGTCCAAAAGATGGCGCTATACCAAAACCGCCGAACAAGTGTAAGATTTGTTTTACATAAACGAAAAAAGAATCAGAAATTAACTACCTCTTTCATTTGCTCACCCCAGATCAGCTGATTTCAAGCTATATATATATATATATATATATATATATATATATATATATATATTTATATCTCAGAAATATATATATATATATATATATATATATATATATATATATATAATTTCTGAGAATAAATATTCTGGGGTTCGACATGGAAAGAGCACTCTAATTGTGTTTCCAATAGATGTTATTAATCTGTGTATAATATCATTCTTTAGTGAAACAATAATTTCAGAATGATCTGATAATGATGAGTTTTTTATTGTTAGGCTGATCATGTTATGTAACACTGGTGAGTAAAAGACCAGGTCAATTAATGATGAAAACCTGCCATTATTAAATGTTACTGAATTCTGTGGGAGATTGTCTTCGCCACTCATGAGTGGTATGGCTAGTAAGTGTGACCATATTGTGATAAACCCATTGTATGACATGTTGAAATCACCAAGTAAAATTAATGGATGTTATGAGCATGCTATTTTGGAATTTATAATTTGAATGACTTTATTAATTGCTGTATGAGTTGGAGGTAAATAAACAAATGCTACATTCAGTGTAATTGGTTTATCATATAAGGTTATAATTAATATATATATATATGTCCACAGATGGCATTCTACCAAAAACACCGATCAAGCGTATGTTCTGTTTACATAAACGTCAGAGTAGCATTCACTATCTCTAACTATAATTCCACTTTCAGATCATGATTTCAAGCTATTTGCTATCGTCAGTGAAAGACAGGAATAAAGAAACTAGATCTAAATACAAACTCTGAGCGTTTATGAAACAATTTCTATTCAGCTTGCAAGCGTGAATTTTTTAGACACGTAATGTCTTCAAACTCAGCATAGCAAACCAGATAGCTATATGGGTCTGATCTCAGTTCAGCATCACCACATAGTAGAAGCCTCTGCAATCTATATCATTGCAAGAAAGACCTCAAAGGTACATTTATGATAAACAAAAATGCAAGTTAAAAAACTTGCTAACGCTTGTATTTATGTCCACAGATGGCGTTCTACCAAAAACACCGATCAAGCGTATGTTCTGTTTACATAAACGTCAGAGTAGCATTCACTATCTCTAACTATAATTCCACTTTCAGATCATGATTTCAAGCTATTTGCTATCGTCAGTGAAAGACAGGAATAAAGAAACTAGATCTAAATACAAACTCTGAGCGTTTATGAAACAATTTCTATTCAGCTTGCAAGCGTGAATTTTTTAGACACGTAATGTCTTCAAACTCAGCATAGCAAACCAGATAGCTATATGGGTCTGATCTCAGTTCAGCATCACCACATAGTAGAAGCCTCTGCAATCTATATCATTGCAAGAAAGACCTCAAAGGTACATTTATGATAAACAAAAATGCAAGTTAAAAAACTTGCTAACGCTTGTATTTATGTCCACAGATGGCGTTCTACCAAAAACACCGATCAAGCGTATGTTCTGTTTACATAAACGTCAGAGTAGCATTCACTATCTCTAACTATAATTCCACTTTCAGATCATGATTTCAAGCTATTTGCTATCGTCAGTGAAAGACAGGAATAAAGAAACTAGATCTAAATACAAACTCTGAGCGTTTATGAAACAATTTCTATTCAGCTTGCAAGCGTGAATTTTTTAGACACGTAATGTCTTCAAACTCAGCATAGCAAACCAGATAGCTATATGGGTCTGATCTCAGTTCAGCATTACCACATAGTAGAAGCCTCTGCAATCTATATCATTGCAAGAAAGACCTCAAAGGTACATTTATGATAAACAAAAATGCAAGTTAAAAACTTGCTAACACAACTTGCATTTTTGTTTATCATAAATGTACCTTTGAGGTCTTTCTTGCAATGATATAGATTGCAGAGGCTTCTACTATGTGGTGATGCTGAACTGAGATCAGACCCATATAGCTATCTGGTTTGCTATGCTGAGTTTGAAGACATTACGTGTCTAAAAAATTCACGCTTGCAAGCTGAATAGAAATTGTTTCATAAACGCTCAGAGTTTGTATTTAGATCTAGTTTCTTTATTCCTGTCTTTCACTGACGATAGCAAATAGCTTGAAATCATGATCTGAAAGTGGAATTATAGTTAGAGATAGTGAATGCTACTCTGACGTTTATGTAAACAGAACATACGCTTGATCGGTGTTTTTGGTAGAACGCCATCTGTGGACATAAATACAAGCATTAGCAAGTTTTTTAACTTGCATTTTTGTTTATCATAAATGTACCTTTGAGGTCTTTCTTGCAATGATATAGATTGCAGAGGCTTCTACTATGTGGTGATGCTGAACTGAGATCAGACCCATATAGCTATCTGGTTTGCTATGCTGAGTTTGAAGACATTACGTGTCTAAAAAATTCACGCTTGCAAGCTGAATAGAAATTGTTTCATAAACGCTCAGAGTTTGTATTTAGATCTAGTTTCTTTATTCCTGTCTTTCACTGACGATAGCAAATAGCTTGAAATCATGATCTGAAAGTGGAATTATAGTTAGAGATAGTGAATGCTACTCTGACGTTTATGTAAACAGAACATACGCTTGATCGGTGTTTTTGGTAGAACGCCATCTGTGGACATAAATACAAGCGTTAGCAAGTTTTTTAACTTGCATTTTTGTTTATCATAAATGTACCTTTGAGGTCTTTCTTGCAATGATATAGATTGCAGAGGCTTCTACTATGTGGTGATGCTGAACTGAGATCAGACCCATATAGCTATCTGGTTTGCTATGCTGAGTTTGAAGACATTACGTGTCTAAAAAATTCACGCTTGCAAGCTGAATAGAAATTGTTTCATAAACGCTCAGAGTTTGTATTTAGATCTAGTTTCTTTATTCCTGTCTTTCACTGACGATAGCAAATAGCTTGAAATCATGATCTGAAAGTGGAATTATAGTTAGAGATAGTGAATGCTACTCTGACGTTTATGTAAACAGAACATATGCTTGATCGGTGTTTTTGGTAGAACGCCATCTGTGGACATAAATACAAGCGTTAGCAAGTTTTTTAACTTGCATTTTTGTTTATCATAAATGTACCTTTGAGGTCTTTCTTGCAATGATATAGATTGCAGAGGCTTCTACTATGTGGTGATGCTGAACTGAGATCAGACCCATATAGCTATCTGGTTTGCTATGCTGAGTTTGAAGACATTACGTGTCTAAAAAATTCACGCTTGCAAGCTGAATAGAAATTGTTTCATAAACGCTCAGAGTTTGTATTTAGATCTAGTTTCTTTATTCCTGTCTTTCACTGACGATAGCAAATAGCTTGAAATCATGATCTGAAAGTGGAATTATAGTTAGAGATAGTGAATGCTACTCTGAAGTTTATGTAAACAGAACATACGCTTGATCGGTGTTTTTGGTAGAACGCCATCAGTGGACATAAATACAAGAATTAGCAAGATTTTTAACTTGCATTTTTGTTTATCATATATATATATATATATTATTTTGAATGAATAGAAGGGACATGTTTTCATTACTACTACTCCTGTTCCTGCTGAGGGTGAAAATGATGCTTGGGAGAATGCTGAGAATCCTTGATTATTAAGATAGTTAGATGGATTAATCTGAGATTTATTATAAATTTTTGTTTCAAGTAGCCCTAGCAAATGAGGTTGTATAATTTCAAGCCATTTTATTAATTGATAGTTTTTTTCCAGTGAGTTTAATCCATGGATGTTTAATGATGCTATTTTTATTTTCATTACAGTTTCACACAATAAAAACAGAACACACCTTATGCAGTAATTAGATTGTAATTTAATATAGTTTAAATAACATGCTCAAATTATGACAAACAATTTTTATGTCTGGAGGTTCTACTTCCTCCCTCCTGTGATAATTTTTTCACATTTGCTTTTTTATTGGTGCTAAGGTCTTCATCTGAAGTGTATTCAAACTCGGTATCTGTTGAACTCATATTTGCTTTCCTTATTTTTTTTATGATCTAATGTCTGGGGCATGTCATCACTGAGATCAATAAACACTGCTGCATTTTTTCTGCTTCACTTGCTTCCAGTCTGCCTGGTTTTCGGTTGGCAGTGACATTTATATCTGGCTCTGTGGTGGCAGGCAAGGCACTAGATATTCTATAATATCTTGTAAAGTTTTGTTAAGTGGTGTTCTTGATTGTTTGTGATTTTGGCAATCACTTTTTAATATTTCTTGTTGAGATGAACTATTTTCTTGTAAGACTGGTTTATCCTCATCATTCCATGATTGATATTTGGGTAAAATTGATTCACTTTCATCATTTACTGATTGCTCTCTGGTGATGTTTAGACTATCTGTTACATCATCATTAATTGGATTATTTTGATAGCAAATTGTAGTTGATTCACTTATCGGTTGAGGACTAAATTCTGTGTTATTTACTGGCACATTTCCACATTGATGACTTGAGGTTGCTCTCATATCACAGTGTTCACATTTAAGTTTTGGGCATGCATTTATAATATGCCCTCATTGTTTGCAATGAAAACATTGTGGTTTAGGGCCATGAATTATTAAGAGTAGCGTCGCTTCATGATCGGTTATAAGTGTGAGAATATCAGATGGATTTATGTTTTGATTTAATTTAACTTTAAAATAATAACTGTTTCCATAGATTGATATCAGAGTTTCTTTTAAATACATAGGTTGAAAGGCAACAACAGCTCTAAATGGTTGCATTAATTTATTGAGGTCATTTATTGTATAGTTAAAGTATGTATTTTTGATTGTGCCGGTAACAAAATTTTCTCTATATTGATTAACTTTTACTAAAGCATATTTCCCTATTTTAATTGTTTTACCAAATTTGTTTTTTTGTTCTTCACTATAGAATTCAATAGCAAGATAGCGAGGATTTGGATGATCTGCAATGTGCAATATAGAATCCCATAAATTATGTATGCTTAATTCTTCATATAGCAAGTCCTTAGGAAATCTATACAGTGAACAATTTATATCTGTAATTGCAAGGATAACAGACCAGTCAGTAAAGAAACATTTAAATGATATAAATAAATTATATGAGATGGTCATATTAAGGCATTCAAAATTTTTTATTAGACTTTCATTTGTCCAGATCTCTTCTTCTATTGTGTTAACTTGTAATGGATCAGATTCTGAAATCATATCTACTTTCATTAGATCATTCATTGTTGAACGTAGAAATCTTGAAACTGGAGTTTGATTTTTTTCCACACTCTGAGGAAAATCTCCTTTTTTAGTAGATGCTTTGATTGTGTCAGCATAAGAAATGCTTGCTGCGTTCAAAGAGATTGTTGTATTGTAGTAAAAAAAATAACTGCTTGTACACAAATTCCTCATAGGAGGAGTTTTCTTAAGTTTAAAAAAACTATATATATTGAATATTGGGTTGCTTAATGTCAATATGGTTTACTTTAAATAAAAAAAAAATTAAGTGTTATTATTACTAGAAATATATAATGTATCCTACCGATATCTACGATCACCAAACCAACTGGTGCATGCACACTATATATTATTATTATTATTATTATTATTATTATTATTATTATTATTATTATTATTATTATTATTATTATTATTATTATTATTATTATTATTATTATTATTATTATTATTATTATTATTAATATTATTATTATTATTATTATTATTATTATTATTATTATTATTATTATTATTATGTTTCAAAGCAAAACTTTATTGAGTCTAAAAAGTTACAGAGTCACATCTAGTAATATATTGATTTTTTACAAATGAAAAACAAATTACAACTTTCAGTATATAAGTCTTTATCTTTTCTGCATACTTTTTTTTTCTTCTTGTTTTTAAATTTGTCTTCTATTTAGTTCAGTTTATGCTTGCATTTTTTTTAATGTTGGCAAAAATGCTGATGTTGAAAATGTCATCATCTATCTTATTGACCTTTATATTTCATAGACTGGATCTTTGTTTCAAGTGTGACCATGTGGCTGCAAATACATCTGGTTGAGCTAGGATGCTGTCTTTTTTTCTTAACAGTTCTAGTTTTATTGAATATGTTGCTGGATGGAGTCTAGGGTTATTGGCAAGTGCAAAAGTGCATCTGGTACACCAGTAGGCATAAAGGCTGTATGTTGCTGCACGAATAGCAGGGTTGTTGCCTTTTTTAAATGTATTTATTATTTCATCAATTGAAATGATAGCCTTTCTGTATGTGGTAAACATTGTGCGATGTATTGTTTCTAGGGCACTGCAGGAATGAAGAAAATGATCTTATGTCTCTTCTTCTCTATGACATAGCCCGCACATGGGGTCTATATTTGTATAGAATCTACGAAATCTAAGGAAATGGGTTGTGGGTAGAGCATTGAGATTAAGCTTAAGTAGAAAATCAAATAATTTTGGTTCTAATGACCATTTTCTGAATTGTTGCAGTAGTTGACTGTTGTCTATTTCAAGAACTGATGGATGTAGATTAGGTGTCTGGTTTGGATATAGTATATTATAAATATCCCAGTATGTATACTTGTTGTCATTATTGAGTGATATTTTGTTGTATATTGGCTTTAGTTCTTCAATCATTGTGGATAGATATCCATATGAAGGGGGTGGTCTGTCTGTGGGTATTATACTGATTACACACTCCAGGTCTGGAAATCTTTTTATGGTTGCTGTTATTAGATTTACTGATTTCTGTGTGTAAAAAACATTGATTGTATGTAGTCCAAGTCCATTGCTATGTGGTGGTCTGCTCAGATTTTTTAAAGAGATTGCCACTGTATTTCTCTTCCATATTAGTTTGTTACAGATTGATGAGATTTTAGATATGAATGTTTTTGCATCTTTGATTATAGGTGTGTAGTATGTAATTTTTGTAATTATAAGTTGATTAAATAGTGCTACCTTTGCGTATATTGACAGGTATGACTTTTCAAGTGAGGTTGTAATTTTTTCAGCATCTTTTTTAATTTATTTTGAATTTTTTGCCTCATTCCATTGGTTCCAAGGTAGAATGGGAAACCAAGGAAAGCAGATGGTTTACCATTAAACATCTCTGTACAGTGCTTGCCTGTGTATATTGACCATGCAGCAGTTTATTTTGTGTTAATTTTAAATTAAAATTTGAGGTATAATTCTTGATTATCTCTTGTAATATGGGGAGGTTCTTTTTAGAGGGGAGGAAAATGGTTACATCATCCATATAGGCTATGCATGATATATTTAAAGCAGTGTTTGGAATTGAATGCCTTTTATTTTTTCTGTATCTCTATTAATAGAGGATTTATATATATTGTAAAGAGCAAGGCACTCAGGGGGGATTCTTGTGGGATGGATTGACTCGGTCTGAAGGCCCTTTGATTTTTTCCCATTCAATGTGATGTGAATTTCACGGCTGAGTAGCAGATTGGCTATTATATATAGTAGGGATGGAGGTGTTGTTGTTTTTTTCAGCACATCTAATAATTTGGCTATAGGCACTGAGTCAAAAGCTGCCTCAATGTCTAGTTGAACTATAATTGGTGCATATTTCTTTCTTTTTTTTACTACTTCGTTAATTGTTTTGTACATTAAGGCACCCTGGCCAAGGGATGATCCTTTTTTGGCATATTGTGCTGATGATAACACAGGGAGTATGTGTTGTTCTATTTTTTCTTTTATCATTCTTTCAAGAATTTTTATTCCTAAAGGTCCCATTGAAATTGGTCTTAGATTAGATAAAGATGATATTGCTGTTGGTTTTTTGTTAAATGGAACCATTGCAATTGGGTATAGACTTTGTATGTTGTAAATTTTTTGGGATATGTAATTGGCTAGATCACACAGGTATTTTGCTGTGAAGTGACTAAGATGTTTGAACACAAATTTGGGAATTCCTTGTGGTCCTGGGTGACATGTGTTTGTTATTGTTGCAAGTTAAAATACAATGTCAGTTGTTGTTATCGGTGTGTCTGTTTCAGGGTCTCCAAATATGTCTTCATTTGGTATGTACACTCTCTGTTTTTGCAGTTTTTTTAAGTGTTGATATATTGGGTTTATCATGTTATGTCCAGCTGTTATAGAGTCATCTATTTCAAGTGCCATAGGCACTCTGACTGTGGATGGGTATCCCAATGCCCACCATATGTATGCTCTGGTCCAAGTATGTTGTTGTGTAAGGCATATTTTTTTTTTATTGCTACATATTGCTTTAGTGTATTGCATGTATTGTTGTACATTTCTGTAAGTTTTTTAATTTGTGTTTGATTATCTGTAGTTGGTCTGGAAATGGTTATTCTTTTATGTAGTTCATCTGCCAATGCTAATAATCTGGTGGGGGGTGTTGAGTTGCAGGTAATATGATTGATGTTGAAAGAAAGTATATTGGTGAATGCTATATACTTTTGTACTGGATCGAGTGACATGTTTTGAAGTTTTTGGAGCATTATATATGTTTCTGAGTATAAGAATTCAGTTGTTTGTGCTGGAAGAAGTATTCTCATAGTCTTTTGGAGGGCTATTGTTGTATTCTGTATTTTTGTTAGATCGAGGGTGATGAACTGAGCAGCATGATCTGAGATTATAGATGGACAGAGTTCAAGATTAAAATAATGATGTAACATTGGTGAGTAGAAACACAAATCAATAAGTGACTTATATCTATTGTTATTAAAAGATATTGAGTTTGATTGGAGAAAACCCTCAGCACTCATAAGTGGGATTGTTATTTGATGGATCCATTTGGTGACAAAAAGTTTGGTAGGTCATGTTGAAATCTCCCAGGAGTATTATGGGATTTGGTGTTGCAGTAAACATTGAATTTATTGTTGCTATTATTCTAAAGATGATGACAGGGCCTGGTGATATATATACAAATACTAGGTTAAGTGTGATATTTTTATGATGGAGTGTTAATATGATAAGATTAGAGTCAATATATATAATTTTAAAAGAATCGAAAGGGCAGTTGTGGGATATAATTATGCCTGTGCCACCTGATGGTGATGATGATTGCCTTGAGCAGGCACAAAAACCTTGGCTGACTAAATATTTTTGTGGATCAATTTGAGAGCTGCTGTATATTTTTGTTTCCAAAACCCCAGTATGTGTGGTTGTGTTGTATGTAACCATTTTTTGAGATCAAAAATTTTTTTGGCGGCATTTAAGCCTCTAATGTTGAGAGATCCAATTTTTATCTTCATGTTTTTAATAATTTTTTAACAGGGTATTGATTTTTATTTATTTTTAATACTAAATTTTGTTTATATTGCAGTAGATGATACTGATACATATTTAAGACATTGTTGGGTTTATTATCAGATTTTCTTTCATTTAATATTGCTTCAGACTCTATACAGGCAATTTGTGATGAAACCGAACAGGTCTCCATTTGTTGTCGGCTTACATCCATTTCTATTTCATCACTTTCTAAATTGTATACGTCTGATGAGTTGTGCTTTTGGTCTGTTTTTTTTTTTGCCTTTTTGGATTCGTGGTTTTTAGGTGGTCTACCTGGCTTTCTTTTTCCCTCTGGTGTATTCTCTTGAATAGGTGGAAGAGGGGCTTCTCTTGCATCCATTATGTTTGATGCAGTTTTGTTTATAATTGTAGTTTTTTTTTATTATTGGTATCTTTATATTATCTGGATTTATATTTTCATTATATAGCTGTGTGTGTATACTTTCTGTTTGTTGATTTTTACTTGGTACCCCTTTTGTTTTATTGAGATGCTGATCCTGTGATGTAATTGCTGTATTTTGTGTTGTGGTTTCTTGCGAGTTATTTTCGTTTGACTCTTGGATTTCTGTGTTAGTTTTTGTGTTATTATTTTTTTGGTTGGTCTTTGGGATAGGCAATTCTGCTCCATTATCATTTTTGTTTGTGGGTGTTTGAACCTGTTTTTTCTGGTTTCTATTATTGGGTTGTCAATGGATGTAGTGTTATTATAAATTTTATTTTCATCATTACTGGGTTGTTCTGGGGAGAGGATTTTAGTTTGTTCACAGTGATTGCTTTTTGTGTTATCGCACTGAGTTTCTAGGTGTCCTCTCTGTCCACAGCCAAAACAATGTGGCTTTAGACCTCTTATGTGAAGAGAGATTGTCGCTTCTTGATCTGTAATCTGTGTTGGAATCGTTACATTTTTATGTAGTTTTATTTTAAATTCAAAACGATTACTACATATCGGTATAGGTGTGTCTTTTAAATATATAGGCTGTAGGGCAATTACTTTTCCAAACGGGTTTATCATTTTTTGAAAATCTTGTACGTTGTATTTAAGATAAGTATTTTTAAGCACTGCCGTAATTATATTTTTCCGGTTTTCATCTATAATTACAAGTGCGTAATTACCAAGTGCTAAAATAGTGGATTGAAAACGTTCTTTTTGCTGCTGAGTATAAAAATCAATGGTTATATATCGAGAATTTGGATGGTCTGTGATACAAGAGATTGTTTCCCATTGTGCATTTTGTGTGATTGCTTCATATAATAAAGGTTTTGGGAAACGATATAATGAGCATTGATTATCGGTTACTGTGAGTATTAACGATGTTGGTGAAAAAAACCTGCGAAAAGTTTCAAATAACGTACGAGGCACCGTATTACTGAAACAGTCCATCACATTTTCAAGTGTTCCTTTTGTCCAGATTGCGGCTGGGGGTTGATTTTTCTCTCGAGTGTTTAGATCAAGATTTTTTATATCATTTGTGTTTGTTCTACGGAAGCACGTTATTTGGGTTGGTGCTGTAGTATTGCTATTACTTTTAAGTACTTTTGCATACGAAATAGGCGATTTTGAAACTAACGATGTTGTTAATTTCGTATTGGTGCTTAATTCACTCACGCTTGACTGGGCAGTAGCCATGATTTATTCTGACTCAAGTCAGTATTTTTTTTTTAAAAAAGATACTAAAACACACCGATATTTTTCAAAAAAACACTATTAATCTATTGTATGATTCGATTTTTCCTGTATTATGTTTGTTTTGCGAATAACAAGTTGGAACAAAAGTCAAAAAATAAATACTTACATTGGAGAACTTAAGGATGGCTGCTTACCTCTATTATTATTATTATTATTATTATTATTATTATTATTATTATTATTATTATTATTATTATTATTATTATTATTATTATTATTATTATTATTATTATTATTATTATTATTATTATTATTATTATTATTATTATTATTATTATTATTATTATTATTATTATTATTATTATTATTATTATTATGTTTCAAAGCAAAACTTTATTGAGTCTAAAAAGTTACAGAGTTACATCTAGTACTATATTGATTTGTTACAAATGCAAAACAAATTACAACAACTTTCAGTATTTATCATTTCTGCATACTTTCTTTCTTGTTTTTAAATTTGGTCTTCTATTTAGTTCAGTTTATGTTTGCATCTTTTGAAGTTGGAAAAAATACTGATGTTGAAAATGTCATCATCTATCATATTGGACTTTATATTTTATATACTGGATCTTTGTTTCAAGTGTGACCATGTGGCTGCAAACACATCTGGTTGAGTTAGGATGCTGTCTCTTTTTCTGAACAGTTCTAGTTTTATTGAATATGTTGCTGGGTGATGTTGAGGGTTATTAGAAAGTGCAAAAGTGCATCTGGTACACCAGTAGGCATAAAGGCTATATGTTGCTGCATGAATAGCAGGGGTGTTGCCTTTTTTAAATTTATTATTATTATTATTATTATTATTATTATTATTATTATTATTATTATTATTATTATTATTATTATTATTATTATTGTTGTTGTTGTTGTTGTTATTGTTGTTATTAAAAAAAGAAAATAAATATTTAATCATAAATAAAAGATATATCACTTACTTGATTTAAAGTAACTTTACAATTCATTTTCCTTTTAACCCTTTTCCCGCCTCTTACGAAGCTCCTCGTCGACATCTGACATCACTCTAACTCTGCCAGTTCTTATGCTAAAATATTCGTTTGATAGGTTTTGAATAGGTTTTTAAAAGTTCTGTAAGATGGTGCCCTCTTCCGAATTATTTTACAAGTAAAAAAAAAAAAAATGCATTTAAACCTAAACAAAGAAAGAACATCAGTTGTAATTGGTTGTTAGTGAGCTCTCAGCTGAAAAAGACATTCTGATTGACTGGAAAGAACAAAGAAACCGCCTGACCAAAGAAAATAAAGAAAAACGCTGAGATTTTCATTTCGAATATAATTTTAAAGAATATTAAGTATATATTCAGTAATTACAAATGATTTTCAGAGAGAATACTAAAAAAACAAAATTATTTTCGAAAAATATTGAAGATTTTAGTAAAAATATTAAAGATTTAGTAAAAAGAAATATTTACTTTTCTATAATGTAAAAGTCGACCTTTTTGTTTATATTATAGCTTTTATGTTGCCGAAATTGAATATTTTAGGATAAATAAATAGCAATTTATTTTTGAAAGAACTTTCATTCTCTTAATAACCTGAAAAATTAGTAATATTCTTTTTATAAACGTATCTGAGTTGAATTTAATATTATAGGCGAATATGTTTTAACAATAGGCTTTGTCTTCAGTTCGTGAGTTGGCCAATTAAAAGATTTGATTTTACCTCATACAACCAATAATATAATTAGTGGTTAAAAGGTTAATCATTTACCAGTACACAGGGTCATTTTGCCATTGGACATCATTAATTTAATCATTTTCCTGAAAACATCTGAATGCTAACAATTGACTGCACATATACTAATAAGTAGCTACATTGTCCCACATTAGTAAAATTAGACATGCTATCTTAATTATCTATAGTTAATTGTTGGAAAATATAAAGTAGATTTATATAAAGTAGATTTAATAAAATATTCCCTTTATTTTTATTTTATATTTAGCAGGTAAATCAGTCTCTTGAGTTATTTTGTTTCACTGAGAATAGGCTATTTGAAACATTGAAAGAGAGTGTATGGTTAAACCTATTCTTTTGTGCACATCTTGAATCCAATTTATGTAATTATAAGTCATTATTTCAAAAAGTTAGGTAATTACATATTAACTTTATGGCTTATACCATTTACCATTAAATTTTGGATACCAAATCTATGGGGCATAAAAAATTTCTCATTAAATAATGAAAACTTTACACACACACACCATATATACCATTACATTTCAGCATCCAACTGGGGCCTGAGAAGAGGGCAATTAACCAACATTAAAGTAATATGTTTTGAGATTTATTTTTGACCGATACTAAGAGTTATTCTGAAATTAGTGGTTTAATACACAATAGATCTAGAATTAATATTTAAATTAAAAAGGCAATAGATGATTATCATTCCTATACAGAGAAAGTAACATATATTGTTAAATAAATTTGGCTTGTTTATATGTGAGCTTATGTAACTTATATGAATGTGTAAGTTTATTTCCATTATATAATGTTATCACAGTTTGACACCTTTTAACCTCAATTATCAAAATTTTTTGACTTCAAATTTCATAAATACAAATGCATTATTATATATATTTTTTGTAATCTGATACATGATTCACATGATTTGAAATGTCAATAAAATATTTTTTTTTTGTTTTTCAATACTAGTAATGTTTGACAATGTGTAAAATAATAAGAAAGAATATGAAATTATTAAAGTAATGAGTTTAATCTTTGGAACAAATACAAAATGTTTTTTAAGGATAGGGTTGTCTGTCATCTCTATTTTATGTTCTCTGCATTAAATCATTTTTGGATATAGGCAGGAGATGATAAGCCCCAGGTAGTATGTAAGCATAGTTCAAAATATATGTTGAATTTTTTATATATTTCAATATCTAGATTTGTAATATAATAACTGTAGCATAAGCTTTATGAATAATACTACTAAAATGTTGGATGGGCCTAGCATTAGTTTGTTTGACCTGATGAATATGATGAAAGCCATGAAAAATGAGTTGAAAGCCAACTCTGCTGAATTGAAGACAGTAAATGTGAAAATAGATGTTAATTGTGCTGAATAAAATGTGAAGATGGATAGTAGTTCTACTGAATTGAAAGCAGAAATTGCTGAATTAAAAGTTGAATTAAGTGTGGAGATAGATACTAATTGCACTGAATAGAAGGCAGAAATAGGTAATAAATTTATGGAATTCATGAACAAATGCACATAGGTTTGAAAGAGCATAGAGCTGAAGTCATCACAATAAGAGAAGAATGTAAGGCATTCAATCAAATGATGATAAATGATTTATATAGAGACATTGAGAATATATAATTCACTCTCTCAAAGGTATTAAATTGTAATTTGAGTTTGAGAAGAGAGGAGATGAGAGGGATAGTAATAGAACTTTTTCCAATAGTGACTCACCTTATTTGGTTTATAGAGACAAGAATTTTAGAGATTCAATGAATTTTATTACTGTGAAATGCATGGCTGTGAATATAAAAATTTCAGTAACAGAGAGGGGTTAAAGATAATTGAAAACCCAAGATTACTACCTGATATTAAGTTTTACAAGAAAAAATATAGACAATCTTTATTATTAAGACAGTGCTACAATGAATTTAAAATATCTTGACAAATTTTATATGTGCAATAGTCATGAATGTAGTGACTTTTATATGAGTATAATTAATTATTGAAAATCATTTGAAAGTCAATACATTATGAATAAGTGTGGCTCTTGTAATTCCATAGCCAATGATGGTAGAGCAAAGACAAGATGCTTGATATAGATAACACAAAGTATAATATATGATAACACAAAGTCTACAAATAGAAGTTTTGTCCAAATGTGACAAATTAGGAAAACTATGAGACTTTATTTCATAAGGAACAAGGTTATTATAGTTTTGTATGGTATATAGAAGGTATATTTTGGTTGAACTAAAGTATAGATATCCTGAAAGAAATTCATATCATTGGTGTGATAGTATAAATGTGTTTTATACATATATTGCCAAGACAAAAATGAAGAAAAGTATAATGATAGGGTATAGAAGAAATAGAGAATTAGAGACAATTATTCAAACTTTTATCTATTAAGTAGAATCTATATTTTTAAATATTGTAAAAGTTAACTGTTTTATTCTTGAGCTATCTGAACTGTGCAGGATTTTTGACTTATTTTTCATATATCCATTCAGGATCATATTTGAATCATATGTCACAAATTAATGCTCTTCTTTTAAGAAATTCTTTCTAGTCTCAATTTCTATATTATTAAGAGGGAATATTATGACATTGTAAACCCTTGCTTATTGGGCTGTTTTAGTTAAAACAATTTATTATTATTATGCACTTGGTAGAATAATTTTAAATTAAGACAACTTATTGAGCACGTTAGTTCCTATATTTAATATTGGTTCATATCCCAAGTTAGCACCCACTGAAACATAAATATAAAAAGTTTTCAATATCAATGAAAAAACCCTTCATGATTAAGAAAAAAGTTGGAGTGAATGCCTATATGTTTGGTACATTAGAAGGGATAAAAAGGGCTTACAATGCCCAGAGTGTCCACAATGTATCATGAAGGACCAGCATTGACTTGACACAAAACTGCCCCCAACAATCTTCATATTCTCATAAATTCTATTTCAGCATTATTAAAAAACATGAAGAATACTAATGATGGTTAAACATTGACCTATGATGGTTGACTTTTTTATCACAAGAGAATTGTAAATGTTTACAATTTGTATGCCAGTCAGCTACATACTATGTTTTTAAAAGGGATTTGCTGTTGTTGTTTTGTTGTTGTTGTTGTTGTTGTAATAAATTTAATTAAATTGTGAAGATTGCCCAAAATAAGTTAAATGTAAAGACTTTTGTTTTACTTGGGGGATTTTTGTGTTGTTTTATTGAGTGTTGTATCCTCCAAACAATAGTTAGGGTAATGTACTGTATTTCTTTTATTAGGCAGGGGGGGATTATATTAGCTGGAAGGATCAATCATTTACCACTGATTATAGTATTATATATTTATTCAGAAAAAAATTAAATTGCAACATATGTATATATAGGAAGAGAGTGAAAGAAAATAGGGATTCCTTTATTATATTGCATAAGATTTGGACTGTCTATTAGGAGTGATTAACAGATGTTTTATTATTTTGAGGCCTGCAAGAAAATGTTGCAATTATTTTTTCTTGGTTTATTATCTTTATTTTATTTCAATATGCTTTCTTCTGCTATCATTATTTTTTATTTCTTTATTCTCCTTCTTTTGTTGTATATATGCTTATTCATAAATCTAAAATTTGGCAATAGTGGTGATAATAGAAAGTAAATAAAAAAACTATGTTAAAAAAATCTTGTGAATCCCTTAAACATATTATTTTACTTTCTCTATGTTCACTTTGCTGTGCTTTGGGTTAGTTTTACATAAAAAAAAACACAAAAAAAAAACATATTTTCTCATACTTTTCTATGCAATTCTTGACCTCTAAGAAGTAATATGAAATAAAAAATAATCAGAAAAGTTTCTGCCATCTTCTAAATACTTGTTACTAAAAATCAAGCATTGCTATTTCTTTTTTCTGAATTTTAAATTGTATATTTTCAGTGATTCTACCTGGATCCACTTTCACAATAATCATTCTCTTTTTCAAAATCTTTATGAATAACTACTAGTTGAGTCTTTCTTTAATGGCTTTCCTTCAACATCCATGGCATTTTTTTCTTTTGTAATTATCTTCATTTTATAACAGAGCTCAAAATAAACATTATTTTTAGGTTCTCTCATGATCTTTTCTTTATGTGTAGAATTCCTATGAAACATTTCTAAAACTTTCATATTATTTGTAGTCACCTCTATATTATTAATCAGTTTTTATACTTTTCTGAGCCATTTAATCAAAACATCTCCCCCACCCATTTTTTTAACCTGTATTATATTCTCAGTATTATTATTTACTTTTGTATTAATTTTTGTTCCATCTGATTTTGTTACATGAATAACTGGCACATCTAAAAGTTGATATGTCATTGTCTGTTTTTTTTTTTGTCTAATTCTGGAAATTTTTGTTATTCTTGATTTTTAATTATGATTTTTTATGTTTCTTGATTTTCTAGTTCTTTAATATAGTGTGCTGATTATGTTTTATTCAATCATTGTTCCATTTATGTTTTAGATCTTGTAAGCAATTATAATGATTTTTGCAAATATTCATTTTCTTTATTGTCATAATTTTTCTTCCAATCAAAAATCTTCTCTATCATTCTTTTTAAATATTTCATTAAATTTGAATTGCTATTTGTTTTGCTCCAACAATCCTTTTTCCTTTTCTGGCTATCCAGGACTTTTTTTTAATGTCCTTCCAACTTGTCATTTTAGCTAGCCTTATTTGAATCTATCATGTTTAAATTAGCTAAATCTTATATTTCCTAATTATTGACCATTGTTTACTCTCTCATTCTGCACTGTTTATAGTTTTGTTATTGTTTATTTTCATTAAGTATTTTCATGTGATTTGAATTCTTGGCCCAATAGTCAACACAATAATAACTAAATATATTTTAAACAATTTATGCATAATTTCTTGAAATAATGTAATGTACTGGTACTTATACATCCAGATCTTTCATGTAAGAGTCAAATTATATGCTGCTATAAAAAGAAAATGGATGAATATATTCTTTTGATTTCAAACTTTACAATAAGACATCACCTTATAACAGTTCAAAATAAAATACTTTTTTTTTTTTTTTATAAATAATGAATTCAATAATAATTTTTATTTTCATTCATGTAGAACTTTAATTTAGCAGAATATTAATATTATATAACAGATATAAATTAATTATATAACAAATATAGTTTAAAGTATTTTAAATTAATATACCATTTTTAGTAACAATATTATTTTGCATTAATATTTTCTTTACAAGAAGCAAGAACTGCTAAACATGCTATTAAATTTATTTAGTCTCTAGAAATATTGAAGTTTGTTTGTGTTACATTCTTATTTTTTAATGGAAATTAAAATGTACCTATGCAGATAATTATATAATTATAAAACGATAGTGCTTAATAAATATTTGTCATATTCATATCAACAGGATTTCTTGTTACTTCCATTTTAGATCCATATCTAGTGTATCTGAATTCTTAGGATCTAAAACATATTTTATCTAGCAGTTACCTTCTATTATTTTTTGTATTATCATTCTACTTGCATGGAATTCAAATATATCTTATTGCTTTGAACACAAGCTAGTTGACTTGCACAGTTCTTGTAGCTTGATAGTGCAAACAAAAATACAATTTGACTGCCAAATGTAAGATGCATTAAATCCTAAGAGTTCAGGTGCACTAGACCTTGAGTCAGAACTTCTCACTAATAAAGGGTGGGGCTAAATGCATATCTGAGGATATTATAAGGAAGTACTAGATAAAGATTTTATAAGAATCTAGCAATTACTATTTACTGTAGCTTACAATAAATGGAAAAACTTCTAACAAAATAAATAACATTTGTTCCAAGAAGACTATAACCTGGGGCCCCTGTGATGTTTTTTATTTATTTTTTTAGAATCATAAAATTAATATCCCCCTCCCCTCATTTCCATTTTGAATTTTATATTTTCTTCTTTATGGTTTATTTTATTAAATAATTATTTACATATGTTTTTACTTCCACAGAATAACTTGAAATAATCAATTATACATTTTTTTTAATTTTAAAAAAAAAAAAACAACAGATCTCTATTTTAAAGTAGCAAAATATTTATTTTAAAAAATTTTCATATCTAGGAAATATTCACTTAAACTATTATCCATTCATGTTTATACGTTGAGATTTTTTGTAATATTTTTTTTTAATATTTAAAAATAACTTTGGTAAAACATATTCTCTAAATAATTGTCTTTGAAGACAATTTAAAATGTGTTTATATCTAGGCAAACATATACTTCTTTATGTGTGTAAAAATTCATCATATATTGCTATGTTCTGAGTATAAGTTAGTGATGGGCCCAAAGTTGGAGGATAATAAAAAGTTTTGCAAATCTCGGAGTTAATTGCAAAAAATCAATAAAAAATGTTCAGCTAAGTGTATCGATTTTTCGATTTGTAAAATGTTTTTTAATAAAAATAATGTTTTGTTTCCAGTATCAATATAATGCCTATTGTTTTAATGCAAAAGTCTTTTTTTGTTTTTAACCTTTTTTTTATTGTCTCTCTTTTTTAAGTTTTTATATTACGTATTGTTCTTAATCACTTACATTTGTATAGGTTTGGTTATAATGAATTTATAATGATATTTATTAATTTTGTGCATGCACTAATTGTGACATTAAAATTATGTGTTTGTGCAACCACATTGGCATTGTTTAATGTGCATGCACAAGAGTCATATTGCTATTTCATTTATTTTTATTTTTGGCATAGAAGCAAATAGGAAAATTTAAAGTATACAAAACTATTAGCAATTGAAAGAAATTCTTTAATATAAATCATTTTCACAAGGCAGTACAATAAATAATTAGTACGTTATAACTGGATTTAGGATACAATTGTTTCCAGAAAAGTGCTGTGTATTTGATTTCTCTATTTAGATACATATTTTTTTCCCACAAATTTGAAGGATCTAAAAAATAAGGTGTAAACTTTATTTAAAAAATCTGACTAAATGACCTTTCTCTTAAAAACTCGTGAAATTAGGAATGATAATGAAGATAAACTAAAAACTAGTGGTGTTAATAAAGAAAAAAAAAACATTTTTATTTAAATACAGGTCATTGTGATGTCTAAAAAATTGACATGGTTGTTTTAATAAAACTCATTTTGCACACACAACAATCTTAATTGAACAAATAAGTATATTTAAAAGCGGTATTGTTTTGGAGATATCATAATATTTTTTTTTTCATATGAATGAATAAATAAGTAATTTAAATATCAAGATATGCTATATAATCAATTGGTCAGAATGTTTTTTTTTCTTTTTTGAAATGGTATTTTATTTTATCCACTTCTGTCGGAAATCGACAAGAACGTTTTGTTCTCTAATAAGTTATCTTTAAATTCAATGAACTGCTCAAATTAAGTAGGAGCAAACGAAAAAAAATAACAACTTAATAAGATGAAAATTTGTTTCTTTTTGGAAAACAAAAGTAAAATTAAAAAATCTATAAAACTTCTGACTACATTTTCTTTTTTGATATCTTATTTCCTTATATAACTTTCAAAGTTATGTTTTATTCGGCTTTTTAAAAAAAAATGTAAATATTTTTTAAAATATTTTTTGAAAGATGAATTAATTCACTTCACACTGTGATTTGGCTCCTTCTTAATAAAAAAATCAATATAATAGAAGAATAGCAATTTTTTTAAAACTGATTTTTGGTCAACTTTTTTTTATATAAAAACAAATCAAATTATATAATTTCTTTGTATCAAATATATACATATGTGTGAGTGTATGTTGATACTGACTGTATTCTGCTCGTTTTCTCTGATAACTTCAAATCAGTCATAAAGAAATATCAGATTTCAGTAGAACATGTTTTACACATTTCAGGCTTAAAAGTATAAAGATTCCTGGTCTCAGGTTGGTTGAGTGAAGAAAACTAAAGTGTTTTTCTACTTTTTTTTACCTTTTTCTTCTAGAGATTTACGCGGGACACACTAATTTACAATTGGTTGTCAGTGTGTCAAATATATATACATTATGAAAATAGATTTATATGTAGTAAAATAAAACCAGAGTTGTCTTCATAAAATTTAACAAACTAATATTAAATATATAAATAATAATTATAGTCATATTAAAATATGCCTGCTATTTTCACTAACAGAAATATTTTATTGTCAAATAAATTTAACATCACAGCAAATTTACATATGTTATCATTTACTCTTGAGTTCATATAACATTTGATAATTTGCATTCAATTGCTTATTCATCAAATTATTCAACACTTATTTATAATTCATTTTTCCATAGTTTTTTTCTTATAACATCTTCAATTTACTAAATAAATTATAAAAAAAAAAAAATCCAATTAAAGGAATATTTTTTAAAAACTGATTTGACTTTATTTCTTTATATTATTATTTTTCATAATGTTCTATATGCTATTTCCCAGTCAAATAGATTTATTTTGAAGGTAAATAGTTAAAGAGTCTCTTGTTTTCTCCCTGACCTTAGCTAACTGTAAAACAAAAAGTTGGTAATCTGTGACATCAGAATGTGTTATTTACACAGGGATTGTCCCCTGGTTATTTACATATACGTTGTTCAATTTTATCAGTTACTGTATGTATATATTATAAACCTTAGCATTGTTCTTATATAAAACTGTTCACACACCTATTTCACTTATTAGTTTAATATTCTTTTAAATAATACTTAAATTATCTCTTTGTCCTCCAATCAATGTTATTTTAAAGAATAGAAATAAATAAAGAAATCATTTTTTATACTTTATTATTTACACAAGATGATACTTATTTATTTTTTTTATTTTTCTTTCATGAAATTATGTTTAAAATTATTTAATGTATTAAAAAATATTTTATTATAAATACATATGCCCACAAAACACACGCACGCACACATATATATAAATAACCCACCAGGAAATGGATTAAATCGCAAAAAAAAAAAGCTAAAGCATGGAATCATTTAGTCAGTATTCACAGTTGAGATGTCTAATTATACAACAGAATAGAGAGGTGACTGTCAACATTTGTGAATAAACATTCATACCAACATTTTTACATTCAAACATATACTATCACTATAATTTTATCTCATTCATATATATATATATATGTTGTTGATGAACAGATCTCAACATTAAAACTCAAATATAAATTCAGTTTTATGCAATAAACATGGAAGATTTTGGTTATGAAATAAAAAAAAAATTGCTTAAATAAAAAATAAGAAATATTATTAGTATAACTTCTTAATATCTATAAAACCAATTTTTTTAAGATTTTGTTTTATCAATATTAAGAAAAAATAGCTTTAATTTATTTTTAAATAATGTAAATTATCTTATAAAGTACATAGTCCAAACTTTTAGATTCTAATATATGCATTTTTTCCAAAACAATCTCAGAGTTTGAAGATGTATTGCAGATTCAAAAATGATCACACATAACCATATATATATATATATTGTAACGTTTATTTATATACGTTACAAATATATTGGCATTGAGTAAAAAAAAACTAAAAGATAAAAGTGGATTTAAAATTTTGTTGAGTAATTTTTTTTTAAAAAAAAAAAAACGTACAATGAGGGTTGAATTATTCTTCTTATTTTTTTTTATGTGATTAGTAATAACAGTAATTGGAGAGAACAAAAGAATTCCAAAAGCAAGTAAAAAAAGATAAGCTGAAAGTAGAAATACTCAAATTAATTAAAGATGGCTGAAAACTTGAAGAAAATAAAGACTTTATTACATAAAATTTATAAAGACTGGATAAGATTAAAAAGGCATGGTACTAGCATGCGCAGAAAGTCCTGAAAACTGGATATAAAAAGGAGGGATCCAGTTGAAGGAAGGTCTTGTTCATTTTGTTTCTCTAGTTGGTCTTGGATAACATTAATATATCCAAGATCGCTCTTCGCTGAAGGAATTCGGCATGTCGCAGTGAACAGGAGCTTCTGAAGACATCGGACCTAATGATGTACACCAGGAAAAGCCTTCGTGACCGACTGGGGAAATGGACCACAAGATCAAGCAATAACCAAAAGGCCGAGCTCATTATAACCAAAAAACTATGCATAGTTATCTACTACTGAATTCATGAAACTTACCGGTAAGAATAATTATCCTGATTGTGACAAAGTTAACTATTTAAAACTACTCGTAAAAATATACGTATAAAAGAATCCCGATAGTGACTTTAATTTTTCTATATGAGAGACTCTTATTTAGCCAAGAACTTTTTGTTTATTTTAACTGATATTTATATTTTCTGGATATTTCCCACCTGAATTAAATGTGTTCTCTCCAAGGTATTAATTAGCTACTTAACATGAAGTATTTTAGTTTGTCAAAATTAAAAACATTTCTAATATCAATTCTCATTTGTGCGTTATTAATAATAGTTATTATTTTTTATTATTAAATTTATTTTTAGTGTAATAAGATTTAAACGTAAGTTACCTTTGCCAATATGTTTCTATATGCCCAGGACTAATAATCGTAAAAATCATTAATTCTCATTACTGTAGAATTACCGCCCCTTAAAAAAAAATATAATAAAAATATTTTTATTTTTTTTTGTTTTACAACTTGCGAGAGGTGCTGGCGACATATTTCAGCAGATTCTTAGGAATTCTGGCGCCCATAGTAAATAAAATTAAAAGTTGATTTTGTCAATAGCACAATTCGTAACAATTAATAGGCTGAAGTTGATCAAGAAAAATTGCTATGTTTTTAGAATAGAAATACAACTTTCTTCTTTTTTGACATAGCTTGATCAACTCACGCGCAGTTTATATTAGCGTGTAAAGGCCTAGCAAAATGAAAAACGTTACAATGGCACCCAGCGTTTATTTATATACGTTACAAATATATTGGCATTGGGTAAAAAAAAAAACTAAAAGATAAAAGTGGATTTAAAATTTTGTTGAGTAATTTTTTTTTTAAAAAAAAAAACGTACAATGAGGGTTGAATTATTCTTCTTATTTTTTTTTATGTGATTAGTAATAACAGTAATTGGAGAGAACAAAAGAATTCCAAAAGCAAGTAAAAAAAGATAAGCTGAAAGTAGAAATACTCAAATTAATTAAAGATGGCCGAAAACTTGAAGAAAATAAAGACTTTATTACATAAAATTTATAAAGACTGGATAAGATTAAAAAGATATGGTACTAGCATGCTCAGAAGTCCTGAAAACTGGATATAAAAAGGAGGGATCCGGTTGAAGGAACATCTTGTTCGTTTTGTTTCTCTAGTTGGTCTTGGATAACATTAATATATCCAAGATCGCTCTTCGCTGAAGGAATTCGGCATGTCGCAGTGAACCGGAGCTTCTGAAGACATCAGACCTAATGATGTACACCAGGAAAAGCCTTCGTGACCGACTGGGGAAATGGACCACAAGATCAAGCAATAACCAAAAGGCCGAGCTCATTATAACCAAAAAACTATGCATAGTTATCTACTACTGAATTCATGAAACTTACAGGTAAGAATAATTATCCTGATTGTGACAAAGTTAACTATTTAAAACTACTCGTAAAAATATACGTATAAAAGAATCCCAATAGTGACTTTAATTTTTCTATATAAGAGACTCTTATTTAACCAAGAACTTTTTGTTTATTTTAACTGATATTTATATTTTCTGGATATTTCCCTCCTGAATTAAATGTGTTCTCTCCAAGGTATTAATTAGCTACTTAACATGAAGTATTTTAGTTTGTCAAAATTAAAAATATTTCTAATATCAATTCTCATTTGTGCGTTATTAATAATAGTTATTATTTTTTATTATTAAATTGATTTTTAGTGTAATAAGATTTAAATGTAAGTTACCTTTGTCAATATGTTTCAATACGTCTAGGACTAATAATCGTAAAAATCATTAATTCTCATTATGGTAGAATTACCGCCCCTTAAAAAAAAAATATAATAAAAATCTTTTTATTTTTATTTTTTTTTGTTTTACAACTTGCGAGAGGTGCTGGCGACATTTTTCAGCGGATTTTTAGGAATTCTGGCGCCCATATTAAATAAAATTAAAAGTTGATTTTGTCAATAGCACAATTCGTAACAATTAATAGGCTGAAGTTGATCAGGAAAATAGCTGTGTTTTTAGAATAGAAATACAACTTTCTTCTTTTTTGACATAGCTTGATCAACTCATGGGCAGTTTATATTAGCGTGTAAAGGCCTAGCAAAACGAAAAACGTTACAATATATATATATATCATTTTCAACAATTATTGATCTATTGCAGGATTAAAGCATTTTCAAGTTCAATCAATTTTCTTCAATCACTAGCCTCTTTCCTCCACATTATCCAATCACCCTTCATTATTTCTTCCATCCATTTAACATGCGGTTATCTTCTAAGATTTTTACAATGTCTTGGAATCCAGTTTAAGATTTCAACTGTTCATCTATAATTATCTTTTTTAGAAATATGTTCAGTCCAATTTCACTTTGGTCTTCTAATTCTTTCAATGATGTTGGTAACACCTGTAGTTCTCTCACCAATGTATTTTCAATCTCTTCCTATTGAACCAAAGACTCTGTTATTATTCTTGTGGTAAGTGTCCAATTATTATCACAACCATATATATATATATATATATATATATATGGTTGTGATATATATATATATATATATATATATATATATATATATATATATATATATATATATTATAAACAATGTTTTCAGTATTAATTATGTTTATTAGAAAAAAAGAAATTTTTTATCAATGTTTTCATAACATAGTACATATCCTTAACTGGGTAAAAAAATGTATAAAATAATAATTACATGAATATACTATGTAGAATTGTTTCACATGGTTGTTACATAATGTGTTTGGTGAATAGCCTGATTTACATTAAGCAATATATATATATATATATATATATATGTGTGTGTGCGCGTGTGTAAGTGTGTTTTAAGAAACTTTTGCAAATAATTGGTAATTTTATTATTTCATCGCATTTATTGACACAGTTTTTTGTTTTTAAAATTTCTATAGCTTTTCTAAATACTCTTTGATCATGGTTATTGCATGTGGATATGATTTTGATATTTGGAAAATATATGTGATGGCCAGTATCAAAAACATGGAGAGCAAGTGCAGAAGATATTGAGAAGTTTTTTATTTAATTAGTGTGTTCATATCTTCTAATATTTACTGCATAGACTTCCAAAATACTTAAATCATATCCATATGCAATAACCATGATCAAAGCATATTTAGAAAAGCTATAACACATTTTAAAAAGGCAAAACTACATTAATAAATGTGATGAAATAATAACTTAACTATCTAGAAAATTTTCTTAACACAAATAATATATATATACAAATACACAAATTGTATTAAGAGCAAAACTTTATTAATTTTAACAATAATGTAGAGCTTAGCATGCTTTCAACTGACAATCATCATAAATGTAGCAATAATTGTAACATAGATGGAAGGATAAGAATCTGTTTAAATCTTTGCTCTGAATACAGTTATATATATATATATATATATATATATATATATATATATATATATATATATATATATATATATATATATATATATATATATATATATATATATATAAACAAAAATAATAAATTTAATGGTAACAAACTATTACAAACAATTCTTAAATCTGCAGAAGTACTTTCAGTTAATTTCTTAAACCTGCCTCAACTGCCATTAAATAAAAAAATAAAAAAGAAGCGGAATCAAATATCATCAATTTACATCCCATAAATCTCGTATTTTAATGTTAGCAGCTTGACTATTTATTAAGTGCATTTTATTCCTATTTATAAAAATTGCCTTCTTCATTTTTCTTTTATTATGGTTTCTTTCTTCATGAAAAATTTTCACATTTTCTAAATCAAATTTAAACTTATATTTACATGTTTTTTCATGATCAAAGAAAACTGAAGGAGACATTAAATCATCATTATTTTTACTTTTTACATGCTTATATAACAATTCATGTTCCCTCAATCTTTTCTCAGTACTGCATCTACATTCATTTATATATGATACATACAATCACAAATAATTTGATATATGACATTACTTTCCTGCTTGACAGATATAACATCATTAGAATTATTGACTAATTTATTAATATTGTTTGGAATGTAGAATGAAACAAACACACATTCTTATATAAATCCTTTAAAAATTTCACTTGTGGATTTGAAATAAATGGAATAGATATTCATTGTTTACTATTACTCTTCATTTCCTTTAAACCATTATAACTTTTTTTTTAATTGACATAAAGTATTGCTTATTTGTTCCATTTTATAACCAACATCAAGCAATTCTTTGAAAATATCTCAGTATTTTTCAGTTTATCACTTTGGTAATGACATAATTTTTCATTATGAAACAAAAAAGATCTAAAACTTGTTATCTTATGTATAATTGGTACTTTTGATTTACAATTTATATATCCCCTTTTTTACAATGGCTTAATTATTAATTTTAATTTAATATACTGTTATCTCTTGTAATAATTAAATCTAAAAATTTAATATTTTCGCCTTGTTCCTTTTCAATAGTCCATTTCAAGCCATTCAACATATTTAATTCCTCTACTAGCAAATTTATAGTATTAGTATTTCCACAAACAAAAACATCATCCACATATCTTTTGTAAATTTTAATATCTCCAAAAGTACACATATTTAAAATACTACTCTCATATGTAGATAAAACAAAATTACAAACATGTACAACTATAGGCAGACCCCGAGGCCAACCTTTAGATATTTTATAATATTGACCTTCAAAAGATGCAACAATGTTATCATTAAAAAATTTTAAGGAATCAACAATAAACTTTATCATATATTTTCAAATACTTTTACTTTTTATTGTACATTCAATTATTTTTGTGGAAATCATTCTGTCAATAGATCCATACATTTCTGTTACATCCAATGAAATAATAACATCATTCTCAATGTGTGTGTGTGTGTGTAGTGGTCCCTTCTTATAAGTGAGAATAGATTTCAAACTAGCAATTTGTTTTTTTAAAAACAGCAAAGAAATATTCTACTGGAGAGCTTCTAATCATCTCTTTCTAAAGATTTATATTAATTCTGCCTGATTTGAAATGATGACATATCATTTCACATAAATTTAAAATGAAATCAAATAATTAATATAAAAATTAGGCAGGACCACAGATTATAGAAAGGTGAAGTTAATATGATTTAATTATTATGATTTTAGAAACTCATTTTAGAAATTATATTGATCCAAGCTTTTACACTTACATTAAAGATTTATTTCAAACAAAGATTTAATTATTTAACAATTATTACTTTATGAATTTATGAACATTCATAGTGAGATGAGTTTAAATATTAAAGTTTAAATAGATTTATAGAACTTTGCAGTAAAAATATTACTGATTTCTTCTAAAGGCTGAGCTTTTTGGAATTTGTAATAGGCACTGTCACTTCTGAATAGGTTGTCCTCCCCCGATGTCTTCTCTCATAGCTGATAGTACTAGTCTCCGCTATTCTGCATTGCTGATGATGATGAAGTGTAGCAGGTGGAAGTTCACCATTCTTCCATAGGAAGTTGGCAAAGCTGGAGTCTTCTTAGACACTCATGCTAAATTTTCAAATAGGCATGGCTTCCAGCAGCAGGTGCTTCAAGTATTATCAGAGAGAGATTTTGAGTGCTGAAAATTGGAGGTTTTATATTAGATTTCTGGTCTCCCTCTGTAAAACTTATTAAATTGTTTACCAATTTTAAATTTTTATCTTTCAATTTAACATCATTTTATTAACTTTTAAATTTAACATTCTCATCCTAGTATAAACAAAAACAAATCTCTAGCCAAAAAAAAAAAAATAGTGCTGCTTGGTTGCATTAGCTTTGTCCAATATATAGTTTAAAATTTGTTATTTTTAAGATCTATATTTGCCCTCCACACAAATCTAAAACAGGTGAGTGTGGTGTGATCTTTTTTTACTAATAATTATTTAATATTTTTTTTTAAAAATGAAGTTATTTCTGTGTAAACATTTTGCTATATATGTATGCTGGTCACCTATGGAATTATACATATATATGAATCTTAAGACAAATAATGCACTAAATTGATACACATTAAATTTATGACAAATTAAAGATTTAAAATATAAATGTAATTATACTGTAACTTTTCTAAATCTATTACAATACAGCTTATATTTGCATGCATATATATACAATGATGTTTACACAAATATATATTTAAATAAATATACATATATGTAGATACATACATTTAATTTAATATATGAAATATATCCTGATATATATATATATACACATACATACATACATAGTCATACCTGTACATATATGTATATACATAAGTTTAAACCTAGAATAATTACTACTATGGAATACATAGTAAGTGAAATGAGATGTGTGCTAATATATACTGTTTCATTATGTATAATTTTCTTTAACTTATATTATTATATTTACTGCTAAATTCAAACATTTAAATTTTACAGTTATATTTTAGTAGCTCCCTCTATCGATTGTTTATATAATTAATTTTTTTTATGGCAACATTTTTTTCAGGCCAAATGTCTATCTAATACCAGCTTAATATTATTAATATAAATAGCTTCTTTTATTTTTCTATCCTTTTATTATTTGTAAATTAAACAATTCTTTCGAAAGTCATGCACTGTTTCTAATGTGGGTAAATATATCTGCAGATTTTTATCATATTTATATTGTAATAGTTTTCTGAACATTGAATATTTGTTTCTTGTACATAATTTACTTTTACATTATTAATTTGATACTCTCTACAATTAATTTCATATATTCCATTTATTTGATTATCTGAATTTTTATTATAATTACTAATATACTTGTTTTCTAAAACACTAATCATATTTTTTTCTCTTTTTATTAAATCTTCTAACATTTATTATGTTATTTTTTTTATTAATTTTACCTATAACTTTATTTAAATTCTTAACTACATAGTTATTTCTTCTCTTTGTTTATCTATATGATTAATTTTATCTATATTATTATTACTATTTTTTTCTTCGTTATTATTTATGTAACATATCATATTTTCTATTAACCTAATATTATCATTTTATAAATTTATTTGGATAATCATTATTTATAAATTCTCCTTTAATAAAATTCTATTTCATTAACATAATATTATTTACATGAACAACAGTTTACTGCTCTATGAATTCTAAAATATATTGTATTTATTTTATATTTGTACTTGTGTGCCTCTTAGTTATATTATTATCTATATTACTTTTCTTATGCACTGATGTTTCAATCCTAAATTTCTCTTCTTCATATGACTTAATCAACTTTCTCTCTAAATATGTTAGTATATTATTCTCTTTTTTTTCTATATTAAATCTATATTTTTATCCATCTTATTAATATTCTCTATAAATAATTTATCTGTCTTTGTGTTTTACTAAATGTCAATAAATAATAATCTATATATTTTTAAATAAAAATTCAAGCATTATTATTTACTAACATTAATTTCTTCAATTCTTCCATGTAAATGCTCAATATTTCATTTAATGCTCCTCCTATTAGTAAACCTTCTTTTTGTTTATAAAACTTCATTAAATTGAAACATTATTTCTTTACAATATATTTGTATAATCTCATTTAATTGTTTTATAGGTATATTTATTTCTTTATTATCATCCTTTTTATATTTATTAATTATAATATCTATTGCTAACTCTACATTAATATTTGTATACATTGATGCAAGATCCATTATAATCATGGTCAAATAATAATTACTATATTTATTTATTACATTTTTGAATACACTTATTAAAACTTTATTCTTTTTATATATGATATACAGTAGTATCAACATATTTCTTTAACACTTTTTTTGCTAACCACTTAGATACTTTATCATAATACGAACAATTACCATTAATAACTGGTTTTAATGGTACAATTCCTTTGAAAATTTTAGGTGATCTGTAAATTTTAGCTGCTATACAACCTTTTATCCCTAAATAATAAAATATATTATAATCAATTATACCCTTTTTATAAAAATAACTTATTATTGTATATACTCTTATATTCAATAATTTGTTACCCTTTTTTTAATTCTCCCAAATATATTTATTATCTTTCAACATATTATTCATTTTTTTCTATACAATTCTCTTTATTTATCATTACCAATTTATTCTTTTTATATGACTGTGTAAAAACTATTTAATCCTTACATTTTTTCTTTATTTTTTTTAATATCCTTTATTTTAACAACATCATCCTTATTAATTCCTTTATTTTTATGATTCTTTTTTATTCTATAAATCATATTATCAAATTCATTATTAAATTCTTCCATCCATACTTTAACTTTATTATTAATAATTTTTTTTTACTATCTATATTCTGATAATAATAGATTTTGTAATTCTCTTCTATATTCTTCTGTGCTATTTTCTCTTTTAACATTATCAATTCTACTATATCATTATTATCATTATAGCCATATGATACATATTCAATCTCTTTATTTATAATTTTGTTTTCTTTTTCTGTTAATTCTATACACATCATATTATAAATTTTATTTTTATAATTATTTCTTTTCTTTTCATCTTTCTTTAGTCCTTTTTCTTCTTTTCACTTCCTTATTTTTTTATCATGTCTATTCTCTGTATTCTTATTTATCAAATACCTTTTTTAACCTACATAATTCTCTAAAAAAATTCTTTTTCATTAGTTATTTTCTTTGTTAGCATTGATTCAATACTTAAAATATCTCTATATAACCTTTATTTTATACTACAACTATTATTAATGAATACTTTTAATATCCAATTTTCTAATTCTTCTATAAACCTCATTTTGTTTCTTATCACTTTTCTATAACTATTAATTGTTATAAAATTTGGTATTATATTCAATCTTCTACAGTCTTTTAAAAATGTTATATTATTATTAATATTATTTAATTTAATAACCAATGTCCATCTCTCATTTAAATAGTCCACTCCTTCTTTATTTTCATTCTCTTTAACATAGTCTATTAAATCCTTGATTGTTCTTTTTATTTGATTCATGCATCCATTCATATTTCCAGTATTGTTTGTCTTTTTTATGAAGAATTATAACTTTAATCTTCTTACTGCATTGTCAAATCCATATAATACTAATATCATCTATTCTTTATTACTTTTTACAAAGCTTTTTTAAACCCACTATTGAAGTTTTGAATGCTCTAGCAATTTTCTTTAGAACTATAAAAGCACAATACAAATACATGTATGCATAAACACATAAGATTTCATTTTCTGAAGAAGATTCACAATAAATTAGGTAAGCTTGTTGTATTTATATTAGTTCCTACATAAGTAAATAATAATGATTCTAATTTTTTAATAAAATCATTTTTAAATTTTTTCCCAATTTTCCAAGCTTAAAATCCTTCTTTAGGAGAAGTTTATATTCAAAGTAATATGATATTAACTAAAATAACAACTAGTGCAAAGTTATAACTTATTATGCTAGTTCTGTTTTTAAAAATTACATTGAAATGCCTAGGTTTGCAAAACATTTATAGGCAGACTGAACGTTTTCTGTTACATGGACAAAAAAAAATTACTTAAAAAAAATCCAATTTATTTGGATTCTATTTGTTGAAAATACATCAGCCAGAATATTAAGGGTTTTACATATTAACAAAGTTTTTTTAAATGGTTGTATTTTTTTAGCATCAATGATATTTTCATTGCATAATATTTATCTGAATAGTCAAATGAATTTTTATTACTATAATAAGCAAAATGTTTATCTAGATTATTTTCTGCGATAAATTTTAGTTAGTCAGTGTGTTTCCTTTTTATTAAGAATAATTTTTTTTACAGAAAGTTTAACTATAGACAAAAAGTGTACCAAGCCCTCATGCCAGTTGTGCCATGCAAGATAAGCCATAGTAATCAATAGATGCTAAAAGGTTTGTGCATAATATGGCCATGTAGGGCCTGCTCATCCAAGATTTACAGGATATTTTCTATATTATGCCTCTCATCAATGACGAGCTTTGGATTTTCTGGATCTAATTAAGCCCTTCAGTAACTACCATTTATCTATTTAAAAAAAGTTATAAGTCCAAGATGAAAGCACAGTAGTGTTTTCAATTCAAGATAATTCACTTGTATAGTCTTACAGATTTATACATTTGTTCTCTTTGTTTTTTAATAACCACCATCACTATCAACTTATGGGCAAGTTTGACACAAATCAGTAATAGAGATATTATACAAAAATCTTCAAACATTAATTGATTACTATGGATTGTACTGCATGTGTAAGAATAGGAAATGGTGATCATGTGATGTTTTAGTGGTTTAATACCAATTCTTCCATAAAATAATGGTTATTACTAAACATCACATGATCACAATTTCTTATGTTTACACAAGCTGTTTATAGAAAGACTAAACTCTCCATACAGTAGTACCACCAGCACAAGCCAGAGCAATTAATGGAATCAAGAAGATTTGTGCATAAAATCCTTACATAGTGTCTATTCTTCCAATATTACAAACTTGTTTTCAGCTTGTGGCTTTCATTAGTGAGGAGCATTGGATCTGAGAACACTGCACTTAGAACTCAGGATCTAATGCAACTCTCATGCAACTACCTTTTACCTTATAATCTAATTATAAAGCTTTGAGTCCAAAGTAAAAAAAAAACACAATAATGTTTTTAATTCAAGCTCATTACCTCGTATAATTGTACAGATCTGAACTCAGTTCAGCATCCATGTTTTTGGTGTCTTTGGTTCTTTAATAATTAGAGTCACTATAATCCTATTGGACATGATTGGTTTTTACAAATAAACATCACTTGATCACCATGTCATGCTTACACAAGCTGTTTACACAGGTGCTAAACTCTCTATACTGTATAGCTATCAGTTAAACCAGAGTAATCAATAGATGCAAGAAGGTTTGTGCATAAAATTTCTATCTACTGCCTATTCATCCAATATCTGCAGACTAGTTTTCTGCTTGTGGATTATAGTGATTCTTGTTATTAAAAAAACAAAGATACCAAAAAAGTATAGATGATGAACTGACCACATCTATATAACTACATCAGCTAATGAGCTTGAATTGAAAACAATATTGTTTTCATTTGGGATTTAAAGCTATATAGTTAAATAATAATGTAAAAGGTAGCTGCTGGGGGATTGTGTTAGATTTTAAGATCTAGTGTCAGTTCTTTCAGATCCAAGGTTCTTCCCTCCTGAAAGCCACAAATTGGAAACTAGTATGGGGATATTGGATGAGTAAGCACTAGATAGAAATTTTATCCACAAATCTTCTGGCATTCATTGATTATTCTGGCTTGGGCACCATTGTATAGAGAGTTTAGCCTCTGTGATAATGGTGACTGTGGTTAATAAAAAAACTAAAGACAACACAATGTTTAAATAATGAACTGGGTTTAGACCTGTATGACTATCATCATGTTTTCATCTTGGACCCATTGCTTTATAATTATCTTGGACCCATTGCTTTATAGTTATCTATATATGCGAATGATTGCTTCTGGAAAGTTTCTTTAGATTCAAAGATATAGGTGCAATGCTTTCATATTCAAGGCCCTTCACTGATAAAAGCCACAAGCTAGGAAGGATATTGGATGAGTAGGCACTAGATAGATATATTATGCACAAATCTTCTATCATCCATGGATTATTATAGTTTGCTGTGGATGGTACTGCTGTATGAAGAGCTTGCTACTGTTTTAACATCTATTGTAAGCAGAAGATATATTTTTGTTAGGCAAAATGTGGATGACTTTAGCATACTTAATTCTAGTAACAATAAACTTTAAAATTGAAAATTATTTCCTGCTTTTATTTCTTTTTAATCAAAGTAATTTTTGAGGGTAGAGGATAAATATCTATTATCATATTGTTCTGGATAAATATACTTTATTGCATTGCATCTCATTCACAAAATACGTGTTTGACTATAACTAGATTTAAAAAGTTAGGATGCTGAACTTCTGCAAGGCCTAGTAATAAGCAGCCTGTGATTGTCCTAAATAAGCATATATTTTATTCAATATTAAAATTTAATGGTCAAGTGCATGGTTGATATTTAAATTCCTTGATATGTATATATCTACGCTGATGGTTTTTTTTTAAATGGAATAAGTGTTGGGTTGGTAAAAAAATCTAAAGAAAGCATAGTTAATTGTTAATCCCAATAGTGTATCCAATCAAGAAACATCATATATATATATATATAAACAAAAATGCAAGTTAAAAAAAAAAACAACTTGCTAACGCTTGTATTTATGTCCACAGATGGCATCCTACCAAAAACACCTATCAAGCGTATTTTCGTTTACATAAACGTCAGAGTAGTTAGTATTCACTATCTCTAACTATAATTCCACTTTCAGATCATGATTTCAAGTTATTTGCTATCGTCAGTGATATATATATATATATATGATGCAAAGCATGGAAGTTGAATGTCTTTATATTATAGAATGAATGTTCTGTAAGTATATCAGTAATAATGAATGAGTATGAGAACCCCTAAGCGTGTTTGAGAAAATTGTAAATTATTTTAAAATTACAACACATGATATATATATATATATAATTCAAAAATTATTTTAAGGTTAGATTCTGAAAAATCAAAAACGCATAAGGCAATGTAGGCATTAATGGTCTTAAATGTTTTTTGGCTATTATTTTATTATTCTTGCAGGATTCCATTAACAGCTAATAACCTTATTTCACTATCCAAATTAATAAAGTAAAATTATAAACATTTTATCGTTTACAATTTTAAATAAGTCCAGCAACTAAACAAATTTAGATACATTTATAAATAGTAATTTGAGATGACTAAACTTTCACGGAATAATGGTATATGATAATAAGTTATTGCAACACACTTGTTTTATCTCTGACTAATCCTTATTTATATTATATACATGTGTTTTTAATATTACTCAGTAAATATTATCATAGATGTAACAACTGATAAGTTTTGAAGCTTGACTTCTCATTAAACGAGTATTTTGAAAAGTTTTGTCAAGCATCGATGGTCGAGAGGTCAGCAACAGCTGCTTTACAAGCAGTTGTCCCAGGTTAGCAGGTTCACTTCCCAGCTGATGCTATGACACATGAGAAAAAAAGAGAGTATTATGAAAAGTTTTATTTTTTCAAGAATTTACTTATAATATAGGAAGTAACACATTTTAAATGAAACATTTAAAAACAAACAAACAATATAAATATTATATTTGCTAACCAAATATAGTTCTTGAATTTCTTACTTGTAAATAAATATATGTACTGCATAAAAATTCAATAACAATCCTTCATTTGAGTTTAGAGATTTATTATTATTTTTAATAATATTAATCCATAGTTTATTGTTCCTAATTTTAGGGGGAAACGTTCTTGCATTGATTTTATATAATGATATTAAGTAATAGGAATAATAACTTTTATGAACTTTCTGCATAGCAAAGATACTATTGCTTAACCAAGTTTTATTATTTTTAATTTTTGATTGCTACTTTTTAAAAATAGACATTATCTAGTTAAACATTTTTCATTTAATGAATTGTTATTAAGAAGGTTTGACTACATAACTACATACATGTTTTATTAATTTATTTTGATTTCAAGGTAAATGTTGCTAAGAGCAGTTTTATCAGTCTCAAAACTTAATAACATATCTTTCAACTGCAAGTGTGGTGTAATATTTAGGTTTTGAAAAAGCTACAATAAAAAAAGTAGTTTGCATATTGTATGCATCTATACTTCAAATAAATCAAAGTATTTATATTTATTAGTAAATACTACCTGTGTTGACACATTATCATTATTGATGCCACTATTATTTCTACTTCAGTGAATAATTTGTTGACAACCTAACTAAATTTTGAAAAACAATTCATTTTAGTCTACCTTCTGTCAAATTATTTTTAGAGTGAAACTGATTGTACTGTCTAATGCAGGATCAGAACTAAGGCCTACTGGCTACTAAACATATCTTAATTTCCTAATTTTATATGAATCGATCAACCTTTGAACAGTAACTACACAGTAAAAACTTCTCCAGTAGGCCCTTATATAGTAACTGAAAAAAAAAAATTCTTCATTAGGCTTTACAATTGCTAGATGGTATGTGTACAACAGTTTTTACTCTTGTTTTATCTTCTAATTAAGAATAGCCACATAGTTATTGATTGTAAAGTAGTAGATAGTTAGCTGGAGAGCTATGAACATATTAAGTAAAAGATAATCTTAAATCGGTTTGGAATCAGAAGAATTCATAGTGGATTCAGATTTTATATTATGGTCATGATATATTATGTTTTACCAATATATCATAAGATTTATGGTAGCTATAGAGCTATGAAAATATTAAGTAAAAGATAATCTTAAATCGGTTTGGAATCAGAAGAATCCATAGTGGATTCAGATTTTATATTATGGTCATGATATATTATGTTTTACCAATATATCATAAGATTTATGCTGTTTGCAAATGTATTTCAATAGTAGATAACTCTGACAAGCTAATATTGATAAGGAGTAAAAAGTTTGTGTTTAGTCATATAATTCTTTGATATGAGACTCTGTAACATCAAAATTCATTTTCAACAATTATGCATAACATGTGCAAACTTATATATCAATTCAAATACCCATTTTATAACGGTACTATGTTAATTAGTATCGTATTATGTTTTTTTAGAATAATGCGTTATTTGTAGATAACAAAGTGTTTAATAATTTCATAACACCAAAATAAAATCTTTTTTAAAAAAAAGTTTTAATAAAACGTAAAAGTTAATATTGATTTTTTTTTCCATCTATTATTTTGTCCAAATTTGATGGAAGTATTTTTTTCTTTTGTATGTAATAAAAAAAAAAATCTATTCAAGTAGATTATATAAATCGCTTTTGTTGAAAGTTAGCTTTTGATTTAAAACTTGTTTTTAATATTTTATTAGAAATGTCTATTAACAAATCTGAGTTTATGTATCATACATACATATGTATATATGTTTACAATATACATAATCATTACGTATGTGGGCAAATATATATATAAACAAAAATGGTTGACATATATAGCATTTTTGTAAATCACGTGAATAAATATTATTAAAAATATGGTATTCCTAATTATAATTTCACGCTTCTTTAAGATATACATTACAATATGTTTATTGCTTGAAGGCAAATTTAAGAGTGATGATAATAAATTATATTTTCATTACGCTTTGTCACCTGGTTAAGATATGATTCTACTCTTTTTTTGTTTTAGAATGTCATAAACTTTAATCTGATGAGCTATTTTGCGAAGACATTATGTAGTGATCGTAGACCAAGTTTTTATTAAAAAATTTTAATCCCTATTCCACCTTTAAAATATTTTTAAACGGAACCAAAAAGACAAAAATCGCAAAATAATAAACTAGAGTAAATAAAAAAAATTCATCCTTCTTAATTAATCTATTTCGTCTAGAAATAGATAATAGTCATGTTATGCAAGTGAAAATCAGCATTGAAATAGGATAATTTTGGGAGAGGGAAGATTTAAGCTACTTAACTTTCTTCATCAATAAGGATGTTTTTCAAGGCAGAAGTGGTTATTGAATTATCATAATAGTATTTTAATGCAGTTTTAATGAAATTTAGTCAAATTATTATATCATCATATGGAAAAAGTAAATATGAAAATCTTGATCTTGTTTTTTTAATTAGTTAATTCAGACTTATTTGAATTGATCAGAAAATATACGATAAGATCATGTCAGTAAAACCATAATTTTAAATACAGATGAGACTGATTAAATGCTGATCAACTTTCTGAGTATAAGGATATCTTGTCAATTATTATAGATCAACAAAAAAAAGTGATGTGTTTGGATGTGCTGCAGGAAGGCATTGCAAAAATGTTTTTAATTAAAACAAGTAATTTTTCTTCTATATTTATTGCTAATTGATGTAATACTTTACAGCCCATATAAATACTAGATTATATATATATATATATATATATATATATATATCTAGTATTTATATGGTATTATATATATATATATATATATATTAATTCTAATGTTTTCACGGATAAAAGATGTCATATTATTATTACTATTTGCGGGATATTCCGTGTAGTGAAAAAGCTAAATGCTGACGTTTCAGTACAATATCAAATACCTTCCCCAGAGTGTCCTCTTTCGCAAATCATAAGAATGCATGTGAGATTTAAAATCGTTTTTATTGTTTTCTTTCTCCTCATATTTAAATTCTATTGGTTGAGAAGTTTTAAAATTTATTTTCTCTTCCAATAGCTTCTTCCAAATGTTGTTAAGCTTCTTTAACTCACACCTTTCATTTATGCTCTTGGGCCTTTTAAAAATCTCTATAGCTTCTCTTAGCAATCTCTGGTCATATTGTTCAAGTTTTGCTAAAATATTTGTTTTTCTAAAATTGATATCATGATTTGTTAATTTAATATGAGAATAAATAGCTGATGACTTGGATTTTTCTCTCACTGCCAGAATGTGTTCTTCCTTTCTAATATTTATTCTATGATTAGTCTGTCCTATATATGTATGTGGACAGACTCTACATGGAATTTCATATACACCATAACACTCCAAAGCAATTTTATCTTTAGGAAGAGGAAATATTTCACTAATTTTTTTATAAGTAGTGTAAATTGTGTGAATATTATTATTCTTTAAAATGTTACCAATTCTATCAGTTACTCCTTTAATATATGGCAAAATTGTCTTAATTTTTGATGCATCAAAATCTTTTTTCTTTTGATATGTATAAGCCCTATTAATAATTTTGTAATTAAAACCATTATGAAGAAGCATTTTATTAGTAGCAAAAAGGTCCCGGTGAAAATGGCTATCATCAGAAAGTCTCTTTGTTCTATTCAATAATGTCTTTGCCACTGAAAATAGTTGTGCAGGATGGTGATGAGAGGAAAAATGCAGATATCTCCAATCCTGCACAACTATTTTCAGTGGCAAAGACATTATTGGATAGAACAAAGAGACTTTCTGATGATAGCCATTTTCACCGGGACCTTTTTGCTACTAATAAAATGCTTCTTCATAATGGTTTTAATTACAAAATTATTAATAGGGCTTATACATATCAAAAGAAAAAAAGATTTTGAAACATCAAAAATAAAGACAATTTTGCCATATATTAAAGTAGTAACTGATAGAATTGGTAACATTTTAAAGAATAATAATATTCACACAATTTACACTACTTATAAAAAATTAGTGAAATATTTCCTCTTCCTAAAGATAAAATTGCTTTGGAGTGTCATGGTGCGTATGAAATTCCATGTAGGGTCTGTCCACATACATATATAGGACAGACTAATCGTAGAATAAATATTAGAAAGGAAGAACACATTCTGGCAGTGATAGAAAAATCCAATTCATCAGCTATTTATTCTCATATTAAATTAACAAATCATGATATCAATTTTGAAAAAACAAATATTTTAGCAAAAATTGAACAATATGACCAGAGATTGCTAAGAGAAGCTATAGAGATTTTTAAAAGGCCCAAGAGCATAAATGAAAGGTGTGAGTTAAAGAAGATTAACAACATTTGGAAGAAACTATTGGAAGAGAAAATAAATTTTAAAACTTCTCAAGCAATAGAATTTAAATATGAGGAAAAAGAAAACAATAAAAATGATTTTAAATCTCATATGCATTCTTATGATTTGAGAAAGAGGACGCTCTGAGGAAGGTACTTGATATTGTACTGAAACGTCAGCATTTAGCTTTTTACTACACGGAATATCCCGCAAATAGTAATAATAATATGACATATATATATATATATATATATATATATATATATATATATATATATATATATATATATATAGAGAGAGAGAGAGAGAGAGAGAGAGAGAGAGGGGGGGGGAGAGAGAGATTATGTATATAACTTTGAAGAAATACAGACACCAAATAAGAATATCATTAAATATATACATATATTGAAATAATTGTAGGAAGGAATTTGCTGTTAGCTAAAAAAAAAGACCTTTTGATTTCTCTTGGTTTTCAAGCAGGATAAATTCCTAATATCTAATTCATATATTATTGACATTGCAGTTGTTATTACTATGTTATTATTCTATATTATACTAATATGGATAAGATGCTCAACTACATAATTAGCCAGAATATTGAGTTTATTGATTTTTTTACCTCTGAGTTTGATTTCAAGAAACACTATGGGCATTTCTCTCAGTTGGCTGATAGGTCTTAGCCATAATCAGGTGTTTTCTTGAAAACAGAAGTGTGTGTAAATTTGTGTGAATGAATTTTTTTCTAATTATTTACAATGATGATAGACAAAAATAAATCATGGTCCTTAATCACAGAATGCTATAAAGTCACCAGCTAAGGAATGGTTGGCTGCCAAAGGCCAAGGATGTTAAGAATTTTCTGGATGTTAATGGAGCTTGCCATCTAATGATGAAATCCTATTTACATACTTACAATTACAGATCACTTTCAAATAAAGGAAGATTTCAAGAATTTGAAGAACTATCTCATATTAAATGGGACATTATTGAACTTTATGAAGTAAGAAGAAAAGGTGAAGATACAATTGATTTAAAAGCTAGATATATACTATATTACAAAGGCACAAACATTGGAAGTACAAATGGAGTAAAATTCAGTATAAATAAAAAGTGGAAGAACAACATTGTGGAGTTTCATGGTGTATCAAACAGAGTGACAAGATCAGTTATTCAACTTAATAAAATATATCAAATGCATATAATTCAGGTTTATGTCCCAACACGTTTTCACTGTGATGATGAAATAGAGAATTTTTACATGGATGTACAAAATACTTTGGATTAGACAAAGCGACATTTTAAAATTTTCATGGAAGACATTAATGCTAGAATTGGTAAACAATTGAAAGAAAAATGTGATATATGTAAATTTCGTTATAATGATTAAATGACAGCGGTCATAGACTTTTATTAGTTTTCAGGAAAAAATCCTTTATATTATGAATTCTATTTTTCATAAAAGGTTAAATGAAATAGACATGGAAACACCTAAGAATGTACAACATAATTGGATTATATTTTGACTAACAGAAAATATAAATCTGAAGATGGAATGTTCTTAATAAATTCCACACAGAAAGAGATAATTTATTATTGAGATGTAAGATACATGTTAATGCAAAGCTGATAGAGACAACAATAATAAACAAAAACAATATTCATATTTGATATTACCAACCTTCAAAAACATTTCAATAAATTAAAATTAGAACTTAAAAAAATGATTTTAAATAATAACATATTTTAAACAAAATTCAGTTTTGAATGAAATCAATAGGAAGATAACTGATACACTTTTAAAAACTACAACAAGGATAACTGCTACAAAAGAGCAATAATTTCCCAGTAAAATTTCTACTAAAACAAGACAATTTATGAAGAAAAAGAAATATATAAAATATATAAAATGATACATAAGAAGGATTGATAATCTCGCATTTTGTAAAATGGTGTTAAAAAATTGATTATGATATAAGAAAGTATAATTATGAAATAGCAAGAAAAGCTTTAGAAGAGAAAAGTTTCAAGTGTGTAAACCAAGATCTTCATATTGGGAAGTAACTTATATCTGCAATAGAGATGGAACTATTACCAAAAAGAGAGATGACATTGTAAAATTCATAGAAGGGTTTTATCATGAATTCTATACAAATAAAGAAAAGGAAAAGTACCTCCTACAACTACTATGTCTCCTGAATAGTGCACATATGAAAACTCATTTTGTCCACAAGATTTATATATATATATATATATATATATATATATATATATATATATATATATATATATATATATATATATATATATATATATATATATATATATATATATATATATATATATATATATGATATTGCTAATACTATACTAATAATGCTAAATAAAATAGAAAATCATATAACATTACAATACTAGATAAAAACAAATTTATACTGAAATTCTTCAACAACCATGGTTTCTTTTATTAACAACTAGAACTTTTTGAAATTCAAATTAAATACAAACATAGCCACACCATAAATCACTTTAAAAACACTCAGCTTTAATGTCAAAGGAAGTGGCCATCAATTTCATGAATAGATCTTTTAACATTATAGGTAGGTGGATTTAAGTGATTAATAAGAAGGCTATTTCTGTTTATATATATATATATATATATATATATATATATATATATATATATATATATATATATATATATATATATATATATATATATTGTGTGTGTGTGTGTGTGAGTGTTTGTGTATGTTGTGTCTAGTTATGAATATTTCATGAAAAAGTCTATTTGTTAATAGATGAACTATGCTCATCAGAGAATTTTAGTATAAATTTGATTTTTAGTTAGTATTCTAAAGTTATATCAATATATATATATATATATATATATATATATATATATATATATATATATATATATATATATATATATATATATATATATATATATATTATAGCCCTTGGATTTGCCCCAAGGCTCCATTTTTTTAACTGGCTATGTAAAATAATGTTTAATAAAAATTTTACTCATAGTTTGTATTTTTTTTTCAATAGACAAAATTTTTAGCCAAGGCTAGGTTTAAACCCATATTCATAGAGATTGCATATATTTTACTTGGTAAGCAATCTATACATTTGTCATTAATAGATTTCTAGGCAAAAGATTGTTTGATTTAATATTGATTTATGGGGACAATTTATTATTACTGATGATTTATTAGATAGGTAATATTTATACATCATGTGGTAGTTAGATTAAAAAGAAGAGAGGGTAATGCATGATTTAAAAACTACTTTAGAGAGAGTAAAAATAGATAGCCATAGTTTTACACGGACAAGTTAGAATTAAACAGTTCATGAAATTAAAATTATAAATTGTGAAAAATAATAATAATTAAGGATTAAGATATTGAACAATTAGTTTAATTAAAGAATTATATATGTGAAACATGTGTGTGTATTTAATCTAGTTGTGGATTTTAATTATAAAGTTCACAATTAAATAATCATTATTTCTTGTCATCTCATGGGGAGCTCCTTAAAGAAGAAATTAAGTCATTTTAATAGTTTATTCATAGCAGCCAAAATTTCTATCAAGATTCTGGGTTTGAAGTTGGGCTGCTATACATTTTTTATATTATTATTGTAATGGAAAAAGTAAAAGGGGGGAGAGCTTTCTGTTATTTATTCTGAGGAGAGAGAGCTTTCTGTCATTTGTTCTTTAATGTGGTTTCCACAGTGTAAAATTACTAAAGTAATTTCTAAAGTGATATCTATAATGACAAGAATTTAAGTTTAGAATTAATTGTTGATTATCTATTGGAATGCAGATATGAATGGGGCATGTGTTCTTTTTTTGAGAGAGAGCAGACCTTTAAAATGATAAAAAAAATGATAGGCTATTAATCGCAAAAACATTGTCTAGAGACATTCAGAATGGTCAATGTAATGTCATATTAGGGGGAGGGAAGTGAGATGCCAGACTATAAGAACTCTATCTCAATAACTTTAACTGCTGGTAGGTTTTATTTCAATCTCTCACAAGTTTTCTCGTTATAGGCTTTAGAGAGAACATGGCTAAAAAAGTTTAAAAAGAAACTTTTTTTTTAAGAAAAGAAAATTGTTTATTATTATTGTTTTGTCTGTCTCTTGAAGAATGAGCCTCACCAAATTTAATAATATAGAAAAAGCAATGACTTTTGAGTAAAGTTTAAGTCAGGCATACATCAAATCCCCAAAAATTAATCAACATCATAGTTGTCTCTACTAATTAACAGAAATCAGCAAAAGGTAAAAATTTAAACTACAGAAAATAATAAAATCTAAATTTTGATTATTTTGCATATAAAGCTTTAAATCTGAATGCTATAAATTCACTTAAAGTGGTAAATATGAATATTAATTGAACTAAGAAAAATGCAACAAGAAGTGGTCTCATATATTTAAAAAAATAAAACAAGTTCTACTCAACTGTAATCCCCAGAAATCAAGATGAGGATATCTTCACAGCAGCTTAAAAACTTTATACTTCTGAACATAGGAATTGAACTCGATCATAAGGACTCTTTCAACATAATGTCATATGCGCACATAAACTGATCAAAGAAATGAAAAACAGAAAAAATGGAAACCAGAAATCTAAAGGATATTCCCAGAGAATTATTTAGGTATATTGTTATTATTATTGCTATTCTTGTAGAACTTTTAATTTTTAAAAAAAAAAGAAAAGAAAATATTTTTTTTTATTATTTATTATATATATCCATTTAAAATTAATCCATGTATGTGCTTATTAAATGCTTTCATTATTATCATTATTATTATTTAGTGGTAGATAAAATTAATATCAAGTCAATCTGTATGTATCTATTAAATGCTTTCATCATCATTATCATCATCATTATCATCATCATCATCATCATCATCATTATTATTATTATTATTATTATTATTATTATTATTATTATTATTATTATTATTATTATTATTATTATTATTATTATTATTATTATTATTATTATTTTGGGGATAGATAAAATAAACATCAAATCATTTTGTATGTGCCTGTTGAATGCTTTTATGATTATTATCATTTAGGGGTAGATGAAATTAATGCTAAATCATTCTGTATGTGCTTTGTTTTAAATGTTTTACGTTTTTTTTATAACAGTGAGAGATATTGTTGTGGGAAATGTTTTTTGAATCGATTAAGGGATTTTGTCAAGTGCTTAAACCTAATGCTATGTTTTATGAAGGTTGCATCATTATCCTATAAAAGTGCAGAGAAGTAGTTTTGAAATTTTAATGCGCATTTCTTATTATTATTATCATAAAGTTAAATAAAGTTAAAGCTAGATACAAGCTAATTAAGGTTTGGGAATATCATTGGCTCCTGTTCTAGTATACTATTTTACAAGTGTAATGTAGATATAAGAGTTTTACTTGTACAAATTGATGTTAGACCTGTATATCTGTGGGTGGACAACTAGTTCCCACCAAGATATTGGAGTCATAGTTTAGCTCGCTCCCTAAAATATTTATACTATATTTATAAAAATATTTAAACACAGTGGAAGAGTTTTTCCACTTAGTCATTCACCATGAGATGATTTCTTTGTTGATGGCCAGAGGTTGATTGGTAAACCCAAGTCTTTTTATATGACAAGCAATAAAAATCCTAGCATATCTCACCTTTAGTGAAAAGTTTTTCTCTTATTCAGGTCACTGCCTACCTCATGTTAATGTTGAAAATCCTTATGGGTGTATGAAATCTAGCTATTACTAAGCATTACTTATAAATGTTGGATGCAGGATCACAAACTCAATTTGATATCCGAATGAGTGCGGGTATTGTGTGTGTGATTGGTGTACTTGCACATTGTTGTTGATATATTTTAATTTATCAATATGAGCCAAGAGTAAGAACATCAATAAATATTCAACTTAAGGGTTAAATAAAACCTATGAATGTCTAAGCAATGTGTATCTAAAATTATTTAATAAATATATCCACAGCCAGCTGAGAACTTTGCTGGAAAGGTAATATTACTAAAATATTATTATTATTGTCATAAGAACATGAATATAGTGTGTATGTATGCATGTACAATGATGATTGAACTAGATAGCAATTCATTGACATTTGAAAGTAACTAAAATTAACTTAGTCTCACCATACGTATAATGTCTCTTTTTTTTTAGCATTGGGCAAGGAATATTAGATTAAAATCATTAAATAAAGTTATTAAATTTCATTATTGGAAGCATTGCCCTAAGAAACAAATCAGTAACTAAAAGCATTAAACATTGGGGAGATGAATTTAATATTCACTATATCTGGAATAAAAATGAGAAAAAATATAATAGATTTGCTAGTATATAGTATTTTAACTGTCTTATGTTAATATTACTCCATGGTAATTGTGATTCCCTAATAATTAAAAAAATGAATATTTATATTTTAAAACCTCTTGATATTATTTATTGATTTAGGGATGTTTATGTGTTTAGAATTTTTTTATATACCATAATATGGTTGTAGAACAGGGGAAAGCCATGTGATTCATCAAGTGAATGTATATATTATGTATTGAATTGTAGTATGTTAATAAAATTTGTTATTTGTTTTAAATAAAATTTCCGTATGTCTCAATGTTTTGTGGGTTATTATTATCCAGACATCTCAAATCCAATCGTGCATCAATATATTATTATTATTAATAGTTGAATCATCATTTTCGTGAATAATATCTAGTAAAATTATTTAAAATGGTTAATTTCCGATACTTAGAATTACCAAATAATTTAATATAGTTGAGGTGTAAATTGTGAATAGGGATAGTTATTAGGTGATAGTGTATGTAGGGGGTGGGCATAAAATCCTTGGACCATCCATTGTATTCAAACACCTCTCTAGATGCACTTCTTTATAATTTTACTTTAATTGGGAATATGTTTATAATGTTATTTTCTAAAAGATTTGATAAGCTTAAATTATTAGAACTTTAATGTAAATAGACATGTCACTCTAAATTGGCTACTTTTTATCCCACGTATACATATTATACGTCATCAAAATAAAACCAAAAGTTCTGTAAGATGGTGCCCTCTTCAGAATTATTTTACAAGTAAAAAATCAATAAGAATGACCATATATGTCAAACAAAACCAAAGCACCGCCTCCTCACCACCTTTTCTTGAATCTTATTTGCTGTCCAACTTTTGTCAGAAAGGGAAATGGCTGCCAAAATGTAAAAAGTTATGTTCGTTTTGATTTTTATTACGAAAATAATAAACAAATGTTTACAACATTTTAAACAATATTTGAATTGAATTACAAATTATTATTGGTAAAATAATACTAAAAATCAAATTATTTTAGAAAAATAGTTAAGATATTACCAAGAATTATTTATTTATTGCTACATATTTATCATAGCGTTAAAGTGAAAAAAAAATTATTATGTCAGCAATCTTTTTGGTTGGTCAAATAGCGGTTACTTTTATTTCACCGCAATTGAATATTTTTTAAATTATAAATCAAATTTTATTTTTGAAAAGTCTTTTGTTTACTTTCATAATCTGACAAATTAGTAATATACTTTTTACAAACGAAACTAACGTATTTATATTATTAAAAGTGAATCTATTTTAACAATAGATTTTATTAAAGTTGTGAGTTGGCCAATTAAAAGTTTTGATTTTAACTCATTTGGCCAATTATATAATCATTGGTGAAAGTGTTAAACTACATTAAAGACAGCCCAAGATCACATTGGAGGTGATCATGAGAGGGGTGTTTATCACCAATAATCTATCACAGCTTGTTCAATTTCCACACCTAATAGTTCTAAAAACCCTGAGAAGAGATTGTAATGGGAGAAATGAGCTAGCACAAAGGAAAATTTAATAAGTAAAACAGATAATATAATAGACCTATGAATGTGAGGATGATAGGAGTGGTGGATCAAGAAGATGGAGATGGATATGGAACTATTTGTAATCGGAACAAAATTTTAATTGTGACTTTAATGACCGTGAATGGGGAGTGTGCTGAGAATAACCAAGAATTTCCAAAGATATTAATATTATCGATTTTAATGCATTCTCAGTGTTCTCTTAACCGATTGATTATTTATTAACCCATTCATAAAATATTATGGCTGAAATTTAATGATAAATTATTGTTACGAGGTTTAACCTCCATATTTTATTAAAGTTGCAATTTGGCACCCTGACAAATAAGATTATGGATGTTCTATACCATCATCATCATCATCCCAGTAGGCTTTAGAAATAATGTTAGCTGGGAATGATGAAGCATCCATCTATCCATCCTTAAAATGTTACAACTGGCATACAACTTAGCTGCAAGGGTTTAAATGACATATAGATTTAAATATAGGTTATAATTAATGCATAGCCTGGTCACCCGAGCTGAAATAAAGAAATATTACAATTAAACCATATCATGGATGTGCGACCATTTGAAAAAAGTTATAATTATCCTAAGCTCTCCAATATATATATATATATATATATATATATATATATATATATATATATATATATATATATATATATATATATATATAAGTTGTAGCTTGCTCTCTATAATTTCATTTTGTTAGATTTGATGCACAACATGGTCACCTCGAAGTATGACTGCAGACTCCATTATTTTATTGGTTAGAATATATATATATATACTTTCAGTTCAACATTTCTTTAAAGATAACTGAAAAATTTGTGCAGCACAATTTTGATAATTACATTGCTGTACTTGTTAAAATTTCTATCTATGACTGAGATAATATTTCATCTACTAATACCAACACCCGTAATATTAACCTAAAAATTACATTAGTGAAGATCCATTTAAGACAACAAAAAAGTTTGTTGTAAAGTGAAAGGAAAACCTTTGATTTCTCTTGGAGGCCTTACCAAAAAGAGCAAATTTCTAATGACCACTTCATTTGTTTTTGTCATTGCAGTTCTTTTTACTATGTGATTACTCATATGTTATATGAACACTGATGTTCTACTCACTAACACACATTAGCCAACATGGTGAGTTTATTGGTTTTTTACCTCTGAATTTAAGATCAAGTAACATCATGGTTTTCTTCTCATTTACCTGACAAGGCTGAATGAATGTGTGTGTGTGTGAATGAAAAAATCAATAGGTATATACAATCATGCCCATCAAGGCAAAGTCCATGCAAAAATGGCAACCCTCAACCCATCTGGTAGGCCTGGACATCCCTTTCCTGGATATGGCAATGATCACCACCAGTTACCACAGATAAACCAGGCCTCCCATGATGAAGAAGAATCAAATAAAGACTCATGCCCCCTGACCTAACCATGCTGATCCAGACCAGTCCAAATTGGCTGGGACCACATTAAGTCTCTCTGCCCATCTAGAACAAGGAGAATATACTGCATTCCATGGGTGATTAATCACAAAAATACATGAAATATAATACCTTGATTTACAGAAATACATGATGTTAAATACATCGATTCTTTATATTCTTGAAATCACTACTGATCTCACCTGCAAACCACAAACACATCACCTGTCCATATCACTTCACACTCTAAAGACCCTGGAGTTGGAAGTCTGTTTCACATCATTGTCAACACCTGATATTTATGAAATGTTCTACATACTTGTTCAGCTCATCAGTCTGTAAAGTTCTCCAGGATTTATAATCTAGCCAATATATTTCTAATTGGTTATTTGGTTTATGAATGGTGTAATCATAACTATAGGATTCTTGCTTACTGTTTGGTTGTACAGCAGAGGTTGATGGCAAACATGTTTTGATAATTGTTTTCTGTAACCATACTTGGGCTTGACTGTGGTAAGACTTCAACTGTAACTTTTGTTTATTGAAACTATTTAAATTCTGCTATATAATTTACAATCTGGGTCTTCATTAGTAATCAGGTTTCAGTTGTGTAATCTAAATGTTTGTACTTAATCTTTGAATTATTCCTAATAATTTTTGAATTAAAAGAGATTGAAAAATTTACAGCTTCAATGTCTTTGCTTATGTCTATATCATCATTCATGCTTATTTTTGTCTTTTGTCATTTTTTAGCTCAGGAATCACTTAGTTATAATTCTGTGTTAATTTGGAAAAAAAAAATTTGTGGCTCCCCAATTGCACTGGAAGTGACTCAATAACTTTGGTTTTAATCATCAGAAAAACTTAATTTTTGTGCAGGGAGATAACTTAGATCATAATCTATAATGTTTGATTCTAAAGCTGAGATCAAATTTATGTTTAATATAATTTTTCCTTATGCACTGTTTTTCCGCATTTGCCACTTCCAGTTCAATACCATCGTATCATAACTTTTTCCCTACGACCTATTTAGCATTGGGATTTCTTTTTCCTATGATTTAATGATTAATTTATGTATTTAATATGTCTCTTGGTCTATTTTCTATCTTCCCTGACTGGTTTACAGCTTTAGAAACTTGTTTTCTTCTATTAATATCTGAAGTCAAGTTGAAATTCTTAGGACTATCTTTGTTAAGCATTTTTTTTCCAAACGTTTTCAATAAAGTTTAATTTTCAAATCATTTCCCAATTTGTTCAATCATTAAAATATGATTCTTGGAGACTATATTCTTAATTTAGATTATTTAATTTTATTTTAAATTCTTTTTTTAAGTTTCAACCTTACACTAATGATTCTTAGAATTATTTATACTGGCTTTTGCTTGTTTTAATGGCAACAATTTGCAAAGATGAAACGATTGATAATTTCAATTATTTTTGAATGGAAACTGATTTAAAATTTCTAGAAAAGGTGATAAAATAAGAAAACAAGTGTTCACTTACATTTTAGCAAGCTTTTTTTCCACAAACTCACAACTTGGTAGAGTAATGAATCCCATTTTTATGGATCCAGTGAACAGTCAACTTCTCAAGCTAGCAACAGGAAGTGGTTTTTTTAAGTTTATAGTGCATTTCAAGATATTTGTATTAGAGTATTATTCACACACTTGTTTAAATTATGTATGGTTTATTTAGTTCCAAATATTAAAATCCAAGACATTTAAAAAAACTGATTTTGGACAAAATGTACATTGTATCAAGACTGATTTTTTTATATAAAATGATATATAAATTATAAATTTAATGCTCTACAGAATGATAAACAGAGTGATTGATTATTCAATTATTTTAAATACATATAAGTGTAATGACTTATTTCGTTACATCAAATTTGTAAAGAATAAAATAAATTGTTAAACGTATATTTGTATATACATAAATAGATAATAATTTATGCAAATGAATTACTTTTAAAGGACAACTATAGAGTTCCTTTTATAAGTATATCATGCCTTGGCTGGTGACTTTACAGCCTTCTGAGGAAAATGGCCATAATTTTTTATTATCAGTCATAATTGTAAATACCTGTGTAAAAAGAATCATTTGAACATTCATTTTTTTATTCAAAAATTATTAGGCAACTGATAAGAAAAAACTTTTCTTGATCTTGATAATATAATTGAGATATGTCTAAATATGCAGAGAATTTGCTTTTATCTTTTGATTGCTCTTTGCTATATAAAAAAGTGGGCAAGACAAAGTCCTAATATACACACAATACATTTTTGTCATTGCTGTTATTATTACTATATGGTTATGTAGATCATTAAACATAGATGGTCTGTTTTCCAAAGAGTGTCACCCAATATTATATATGTTCATGCAATTTACCTTTGAATCTAAGATCAAGAAAATGTTTTTTTTATTAGTTGCCTACTAATTATTTGAAGAAAAAGTGAATGTTTAAATGACTTTTATATGGATATTTACAATTATAAGTGTTCAAGCACAAGTGCGTGTGCGGCGCAACTGCTCCCAAAAGCTGTTAATACAAATACAAATAGCTAACTAAAAAATATTAAAACAGCTGAGCGCTTTCAAAGGATCTTGCCTTCATAATCATAGCTTGCTTATGTTTAAATTTATGCAAATATGCTAATTGACAAAACAAAATTATAGTCATTATTCCCAGAAGGTGATAAAGTCACAAGCCAGAGAGTGTAATAATCTTTTGATTGTAGACCTAGAGTGCATTTGATAATGATCTTTTATTTAGATATTTATAACTGCAGATAACTTTCACGTGAAAGAATATAGTATGGATTGCAAAATCTGTCTAATATTAAAGAGGACATTGTTGGAATTTGTGAAATTAAAATAAAAAATAAAAAAATAACTATTTTTAAAGAGACAAATATTAGAAGCACAAGTGGAGTAATTGAACAAAAACAATTTCTACTTATCTCATATTTTAATTGTTGTTTATTGATTTAATTTTCAATGTTGTACATAGATCCTTTAAAATCTTCAGGACATACAAGGACTTTTACTTGAATGTATCCTGTGCAATGGTGTGAAAAGTAAGACTTAAGGACGTTATTTTATTTTGTAAATGAGTATAAAATATTTAGGTTTAATATTTATTTTTATACTTAATATATTCATTTTATTTTCTTGTATTATTTTATGTATAGATTTAACAAAAATTTTTGGTATGAGATAGTGTGGATGATTGAAGATTTCTTAAAAGTCTGAATTCAAATCCCATATATTTACAATTAAGTTTCACGTATAAGAATGCCTGTATTTCAAATCTTATCAATTAATTTAATAAATATATTTGCTTGTATGCAAAAAAAAAATCCTAAATCCCTTTCTTACTAAAAAGCAAAAGTAAAAACAACACTCATTAGGGCCAATATAGATAAACTTAAAATGATTAAATAATTAAGTTTCTCAGGAATCGTATGATATTTGAGCACTAAATGTGATGGATTGAGTTTCACTCCAGAAATTTAATCATGACATTTTGCCATTTTACCTTTGCACTAAACTGTACAATGCAAAAGAAAGTTACATGATATTTAAAAACAAAGGTGGAGTTTCATTTCAATTCAAGAAGTATTAGCTTTCACCCTATCACTCTATTGCTAATTATACCATATAAGGTGGTGTTATCTAAATCGTAGACATTGGATTGAAAAAAAAAAATAACATGGCGATTATTAAAAGATACTGCTTTGTCTCTTGAGATATTACTTTTTTAAAAAAAAAAAAGAAAAACGTACATTTAAAATAAATCAGATATAATAATAAAACAAGCAAAACCTATCTATATTAATAATTGATGTTTTTAATTAGACCGATGCATAATTTAATTTTAATAAATATAATTAGTCTCAGCTTGGACAAATAGTCGTTAACTTTTTTTACATTGAAAGTCCCATTAAATTAAATTTACATTATTTATAAAATGTTTTTTTTTTTTGCTTTTTCTTTTAAAATAACTTTTATTTTCACTTTAAAACTGTTGAAACTGCATTTCAATTATTTCTTCATTTTATAATTTTTTTTAAGCCGAAAACATAAAATTCAATTTAAAAACAACTATTTATAATCGATTAAAATATCGTACATTTAAGTATACACGAATTTTTGGTATATGGAAGACGTTTAAAGTAGTTATATTAGTACAATTATTCTATTTTTAAAAGATATATTAAATAAAATGTATGGTGAATGGGTTTACTAATAAATCTTTAAGCAATGTTAACTTATAAATTGTATAATATATCATAATATTAAATTATATATATATATATATATATATATATATATATATTATAATATTTATATAATTTATAACATATATATATATATATATATATATATAAGATGTTCGAAATTATTATAAAATTACAATCACATGTGCGGTAGCTTATATAAACAGAAAAAAGTGGACTTATTTTTTTTCTCTTATAGTAAAACTTTACAATGAGTAAAAAAAAATGTTAATATCGGTAATTTTATGACGAGAGGATATTTTAACAGAAGTATGGTAAATAATGTATTTTGCAGTTCATATGTAAAAAATAAAATTTCATTGTGAAGAAAACTAAAAGCAAATGTAAAAAATGCTGGTGCGTATTATCAGGTAATTTTTGTTTAAAAATATGTTTGTGTTGTGCATTAATTGTGATATATAAACACCAAATTTCTCATTGGAGTCTTTCCTTTTTTCCCCCGAATCATATATACATACTCTGTATCTGGCTGCACATCGCTGCCATAGCTAATAATCCTACAGTTTGAAACGGTTGCAATTTAGTCTTGTTTTTCAAAATTATAAATATCTAAAAAATATATCATTCATATATATACAATTATCTTCTTTCCAATAAATCTCAACTGATATTTCAATTAAATATTAATAGGCATTTGAGAAGAAGGTATATGATGTTCTTAATCTTAAAATATATATAAAAAAACAATAAACCCATCACGTATGTTGATGCATATAAACATGCATATAGAAATAATCGCAGCATTGATAAAAATGTGTAGAATGGATTTGAGGAAATTTCCTACTTTAGTTTCTTTAAGATCTCAAAATGAATAAAAAAATCTCTTTTCAGTTAACAACAAAATCAATTCTTCAGACTATTATATATATATATATATATATATATATATATATATATATATATATATATATATATATATATATATATATATATATATATATATAAATAAGTGAAATAGCGCTTAAAGCTAAATGGGATAATGATGTAATTAGATACCAACCAGTAACCACCTAAACATTCACAGTAAAAATAGTAATCAATATTTCTCACTGCTGTCAAGGCAACCTTCACACCATATATATATATATATATATATATATATATATATATATATATATATATATATATATATATATATATATATATATATATATCAGAGTCAAGCATTTTCAGTTGTTCCAAAATGATTTATTATCAAACACTAAGCAAGAGCATCAGATAACATTAGTCATACTGATCTGAAGGTTTGCAGTGCATGTTTTGATATTCAAATATTATTGAACCTGTTTTCATTTTAACTGTTATTACTTTCAACTATCCTATAATTAACTGAAACTTTCTTTCAGTATAGATGTAATTTGGTTTTTGATTTTTTTATATTTAAAAAGTCCAGCATTCATTTAAATAAATAATATAGTGTCTATTCTGTTGATGACTTATTTGTTTGTTTGTTTGTTTTGATAAACAAATTATAGGACTAAATAATAACATTTATTTATGACGATAATTACTTTGTATTCAAATTTAAAATAAAATAAAAACAAAATACATTTTTAATATGTAAATCTAATTTTAAAAAAAACAGTTCAAACTTTCTTTAATGTACACAAGTGTATAAATTAGATTTGTTATTTATCTAATTAAAGATATTGAAATGCAAAAGATTTAATTAATAAAAGCTTAAGCGAAATTTTTATATAACTAACTTTGTATATGTTGTACTATTTCTATTATATTGGTATAGAATTTATTTTTTGATAAAAATTACTTGTTTATAATACTCAAAGAAAAAAAATCTCAATAGCAAGTCTTCTGAGAAGAGTGAACAGAAGAATATTGTTTTGTGGGAATAAAGGGACATTCGGTAAGGCTTTTGTGCAATCGCATTGTAACAATGAAAAACATATAATATTGAAAGACATTTTAAATTATAACATAAAAAAACCCAAAGTAAAATTAAAAAAGAGAAATTAAAATGTTGGGAAAAAATTATGGAATAGGCAATCATTGTTTAAACAGATGCTGGATAAGTCGAAAAATATTACTATAATATTATTCAAAATTGCATATTTTTTTACAAAAATAAAAAGAAATTATATTTAGATGGAAAAATATTTAAAAAGATTTACTATCTAATGCCAATTCCCTCTTTGATACTTTCTTTAACAAGTGAGAAATGCGGTAATAAATGATTTACGATTTACAATTATCATCAAATATAATAATAATAATAATAATAATAATAATAATAATAATAATAATAATAATAATAATAATAATAATAATAATAATAATAATAATAATAATAATAATAATAATAATAATAATAATAATAATAATAATAATAATAATAATAATAATAATAATGTTTTTTGAAGATTACTCTGTGGAAGAAGAAAATGAATTTATATGCCCCTTATCAATAAAGGAAAGTAGAAAGGTGATGATATTTATCAAAATTTTAAAAGTTTTAGAATGAAACTTCTTTTATATAAATTATCTTTAATTACAATTGGAAGAGTTCAGTGATGATCAGTAAAAACAAATGATTTGTAACTTTATGTAGAAAAGATGAGTCATTTTCAGAATTTTTGGTTTACCATTTCCTATTACATCAGCAAGTACTATGCATAACGTTATTTCAATTAATGATATTTTGGATTCCATAGCTAAAATTATAAATTCTAATAAGAATTGTGTCATTGTAGCACAGATTTTTTAAAACAGTGATGGCAATTATGTTCAAAAAACATAACACCAAAGAAATGAATTTGATTGACATTTACTTTAAAAATAATGGTATCCCTTTGGTCTCCTACAATGGTGTTTTAGTACTGGAAAAAATGGGATAAAAATAAAATAAAATCTGAAAAAGCAATTTTTTTATAGATATTTCAATTTTAAAAATATGAAACATATAAATTTATAAAAGAAATGATATATCCAAATATTTCATAAGTTTGTGTTTAAAATTTCAGAATTATGATTTTATAAAAAAATATAAGAAAATTCAACCTTCATTGGATAAATAATTATTAAAACAATACTATTTAATTGAAAAAAAAAATTCTATAGAATTTAAACCAGGGGCCCGATACTAGGTTCCAACCATCTTTCCAAGGTAAATACACATTCTTTGTAGTCACATCTAGAAAAATAACAATTAAAAAAAATGCCATGTCATACCAGTATAGATTTTGATAATGTAATATTGTTCTTCCTTGCACCCACAATGCCTATTAATTTTTTTTATTGCATACATGCTGTTAAAAATATTGGCCATGTATAATTTTGTACTGTAATTAAATATAATAAATATCAAGATATACTAAAATTCCGGCAGCACTACTTATGTTACAAAGTTCCAAATAAAGCAGGTGATTTTTTTTTATATTGATGGAAATGATGATTGTTGAGATTATTAAATGATTAATAATTCATCTTACCTGAAAATATAAAAAAAATGTTCAAAACAAGCTGCAATAACATCTGAATTTGTTTAATTTCATTCCTGTGATTTACTTTTTTCTGATTACTGTCCATTTAAAATCTTAGTGAAAAGTGGAAATTGATGCTTGATTTGGAACTTTTACATTCATGAGGCATTGTTAAAAAATTTTATGTTAAACTATAAGGATATTTCTTATGTTTAATTTCTCTATAGCTTTATGCATTTTCTAATTTCTAATATAGTTATATAGAGAGTTTTCGTCTTATTAAAGAGATTAGAAAATAAATTTATAATTATAAAAATATAAAATTTATTGAAAAGAGCTGTAATAATATCTTATCTCATTTAATTTTATGTTTGCAATTTACTTTGTGAGTTAAATTGTATCAATAAAAGAAAATTGGTTTCCATTGCTTATCTGCTTGACTTAGAATTTTGTAAATGTTTTCACAGGTTGCAGATATAAAAAAACAAGTTTTGTGGGTTTATCCATATAAGATTTTGGTTTAAAAATTTCAACATTTTGACTTGATCACACATGCCTCTCAACTGGAAAATAAAAACTATATAACTGTAGAGGTGCTGTAAATAGTGTTAATAAAAATAGTTATAAAGGCATCAGAAATTCTATAACTGAAAAATAGGTATATACAATTGAAAAATAATGATAAATAAATAAAAAATCAGAAAATTTGTTTTAAAAAAATTTTTAAATAGGAGAAATTTTACATTCTAAAATCTTACACAGATGAACATGAAAACATGTTTTATATATATATATATATATATATATATATATATACATGTTTTCATGTCTCCATATATCTCTCCATATATATATATATATATATATGGAGAGAGAGAGAGAGAGTTATCTATTTATAATTTACTTAATTAGAAAGCAATTTTATTTACAACAGTAGCCAATGAAAGTCACCTGCTCCAGGCTAATAGTTAATGTAAAACTGGCTGAAGGATTTGAATACAATCCACCTGAAAATTTTATTTTAATTTTTGGCATGAGGAAGTTGACTTCCATTAACTATTTTTTCTAGGTAAAAGTGTTTTCTAATTAAATAATTATATATAGATAACTGTACACATTAAATATACCCACCTAAAACATCTTAAGGAAAATTTATAGTGGTATATGTGATATTGCATTTTACACACCTCCTATATTAAACAGATTAATAAATAATTCCAAAGGTAAAACCTCATTTATAAACAAAAAATGTGCCATTTATAAATGGATATATAGGTGCGTCAGTAGGTATATAAGTGAATCTAAATGTATGTTGAAAAAAAAGAACTAAAAAACACTTGCTATTATTAAAACAAGTTCAGAAATTGGAACAAAATTGCATAGTAGATAATAATATTTCAGCATCTGTTACGACCATAATAAATAACATATTTATGGTTTTGACTTCAATTTTAATAATGTAAAAATATTGCAAATTGAAAAAGATAACGATAGATGAAAAATAAATGAAGCTATGCTAATATACAAATATAAACATGACTTAATTAACAGGCAAGCAGCAAATGTTAAGATCAGGGAATTGTGGGAAATTTAGCCTTTCAAAGCTTTAGTTGACAAAGATTACTGGAATAATCAAAAGTGCTTTTAAGTGGATAAAAATATTAATTATTTAATTACTGTATTTACAAATATTCAGTTATATAATTACATATATTGCTTTAAAAATACAGACATCGAATTATATATATATATATATATATATATATATATATATATATATATATATATATATATATATATATATATTGATATATATATATATATATATATATATCAAGGCAAACACTACCTTGAAGTGCAAACATTTTTTTCAGAATATCTATATATAGTTAAAGAATATTGAAATAGAAAACAATATTTACTAAATTCATCAAGTGCAGATTATATATATAATTTTTGTTTCCTTATTTTATTTTTTTAGCTAATAATAGCTAAATTCTCATTTACTATTCACTTAATGAATGATTAAGATAATATATAAACATTGTTCTATAACATATATGTATATGTCTATATATATTTAAATATAAGCATCATATTCAATGTAATAGTTTTTAAATGTTACCTAAGTGCATTTGGAGGTTCATATGGTGTTATTATGTTTTGCAATAAAATATGTTGAATAGAAGCAAACAAAAAAAATATTGTAAATTTGAAAGTCAGAAAAATAAACATAAAAAGAAGTCCTTGATAATATCAAATTTGATAAGTTTTTTGTTTTCTTCATATGTTGCAATGAGTAATAAAAATAACTCTAAATATTAAAAAATGTTATCTTGCAGGTATTTTGGTTATAGTTAACCACAATTATTTACTGAATATTGTTATGAGAGAAAAAAACTAAAGAAATGTCTTAGGATATAGTTGGTTGTCCTAACTACAATACTAGAATTAAAACATTTTTATACTTATAAAGAAGTTGCTTTTTTAACCCAAATATCTTACATGTTGTGGGCTAAGAATATCTATAGTTTTGATTTTTAAAAAAAATAAATATGAAAATTGCTATTATCACAAAGATGCATAAAAATCAAAGTGCATGTGTAATTTATTTTAATACTCTTGACAAATTACATATATGAATAATAGATAATCAGAACAAATTTAAAAAAAAAGCATACTCAGTGATAATTTTTTTAGGAAAACCTAGCTTTATATAGAAAGATGGAGAAACAAAATTTTCCTGATTATTATATAAAATGAAAGTTACAATTGATGTTTGTTAAAGATAATTGAGTATTAAGTAATATTTTATCTGCTGATTACATACCATTTGTAATTACATATATGTATAATTTGATTAGAGACAGATTTTCAATTAAAACAACTTATCTTTTTAATAATTTTATCCTAACATTTTTATTACATTGTTTCAATATATGATTAGTTTCTTGTAGAGATATGAGACAATTTATTCTACTACTTGTTTATCACTATTTCCAATTCAAATAAAGTTATATTTCAATATATTTTTTATTTTTATTTTGAGTAAAGCTTTGTATAATCAGTGGTTTAACAATTAATAAAAAAATGGAAAGAAAATTCTTTAAACTTGAGAAATCTGAATTAGAATTAAACAGAAGGCAAAAATAAGAAGACAAGATAAGATGAAAAATGTAATTATATTAATAAAAATAAACATGAAGAAAGTAATTAAATGAGGAAACTAAACAAAAAAATTGGCAGGTATTTCAAATTAGAAATGTTATAAAGTGTTTATTACATGACACTATTGAGGAATCCACGAAATAGAAAAAGAAAAAAACATATTAAATGAATTCAAAAATTATATAAAGTTTTTAAAAAATATTAAGTAGGAGTTTATAAAAACGGTAATCTGAAATGGAATATGGGATACATTGTTTCACAGAGTTTTATAACAGATTTACAAAAATTTAATAAAAGTAACAAATTGCCTCTTAGAAAAAATAAAAAAGCATTTAAAAAAAAAGATTCTTGAGTTGTCAAAATGAATAAAATCTTTAACTAGATAGTATTACAAAAATGACATGGAGAAAAACTAACACAAATATTTTGGACAATTTAGAGTACAAGAGCAAGTTAATAATAACTCAATATTATCTTATTACATGTCCTTTAAGTCTATCATCATAAAAATTATAAATAATGCTACTCTCATTTGCCTTTTATTGCATAAATCAGTATGAAAATAGACAATAGTAAGAATTTTTTTTAAAACTTACCTTATTTTTATGAAAAATAAAAGTCAGTACTAAAGCAAATTACAAATGGAAATTTTATATTTCAAAGATATTGTTGTAAGAGCAATGGATAAAATTGCATTCATGAGTTAAGATTATCTCTAAATAACTTTTCTGAAATTGAAGTTTATATAAAAACTCAAATTGTATAGTATTCTCGTTTCATGACATATCTATTTGGGAACATAATTGCCAAGGAAAAATTTTGAAATTCCTACTAAAAAAACTAAAAATATCTGTCACTGTAAATATAATTTATATGCGATTGTATCTAAATTTCTTATATGGAGAAAATATCCAGATTAATCAATATAATCTTAGGAGTCATTAACACAATTTCAATGTCAGTATCCAATAATATGGGATCTGTTGTATTTTAAAGTCTATGATCTTTTATGATATTCTATAAAGACCTCATAATATAATGGTAGTGCATTTACCTGCCATAATCATAATCTGTATTGAATCTCATCTACAAAATCCTTGAATATTTTTTTTAAGTTTTAATCAGACTTTAGATTTCTCTCAGGTGCCATATCACAACTAACCCAGCTATTCATCTAATATTAGCCAGTAAACAAGTATCTGGTTATTCATAAATAGAAAATAAAATAAAAATAAAAACAGTTCATATATTCACCATTCAGCAATTAGAAGGTTTTTCTCTATTATTCTTTTATAGAATTTGTTGGAGGTTTTTGTTTTGCTGTTGTCTATTTCAAAGATCTCTTTTTTTTTTATCTATATAATTATATAAAATCACAATATATCAGAGAAAAAAGATGAAGGTTAAAAGTTACAGTTATCACCATTTACATAAGAAATATACTAAAAATATATTTAAACCTTATTTTAAAAATTTAATAATTGCTAACTCATTAAAGTATGAATAAAAGATATTTATTGAAAATGATTGTTGAGAATCATTGCATTCTAAAAAATGCACACATACAATAATTTGTATTAGTACATAATATACAATGCAACAACAGCAAAAATCAGAACACAAAGAGACAAATCTCATGTTAGTAATAACAACAAATTTAAGCATAAATAATCAGTGAGATTGGAACGATTAGAATAATTGTTTATGTTTGCAAAAAAAAAAGTTTGAAGAATATATTTGCAAGATAAAACACAATTCTTCAAAAACTACATTAAAAAGTTAATTATATAGTAAAGTATTTTATTCATCCCTAAACTTATTGTTCATATTCATATTAGACATATGGAGAAATGTGCATCAATGGGGAAAAAATAATAAAGCTATATCGTAAAGAAAGATTTTAGTTGAAGCGTTTTCCACTTTTGAATTTTAGAATTTCTGAAAGCAGTAAAGCTATGAGTCTAGTCGAATTAAACTTACAATTTCTTTTTAAAAAAAGAATATATATATATATATATATACAAATAACAATAACAACACATTAAAAATAAGGCTAAAAACTTTGTAACTTACATATTTGGAACACTGCTGTAGGTGTACATTTATGCACATATTTATACATAAATGAATAAAAGAATTTTAATATATATATATTATAATGATCCAAAAGAAAGTGAAGATCGAATCTTACCGCATCTGCACTACAAGGTTGCCATCTAGGCATTTGAACCTAGATAATTTATAAAGTAGGCAGATACGCGAGTTAAGATCCCACTTTATTTTATATTTAGACTGTTAGCCTATTGTCACTAGCTCATGGAGATGCAGAGATAATAAATAACTTGTTTAAATTGTATCTTAAATATATATAAAAAAAATAAAAGCCACTGCCAGTAATTAACACATAAACATTTATTTATGCACATATAAATTTTGAATCATTTTAAATTTTGAAAAATATTTATTATTTTAGATTTTAACATTCTTTTAATTTAACTTATTATTTTAAAATTTTAAATCATCTACACAGATGAAATTTATATTTATTTTAAGATTGTTGCATCTGAATGAACTACATAGATTTGCATTTGAACAGAAAATATTCTATCCATTATTTAACCTTAGGCCAAAAGTTTGCAGTCAAACCAGCATCAATCCATCTGATACATTGATGTATTCAATGCAGCATGAAAATACAACAGCACAATATGCTATATTGTCAGGAATGGACATCTGAACAGTATAGTTAGAGAAGGCATTGACTCATGTCCAATACAGGAATGTTACATCTGTATGGCAAGAAGAACAATAAAATAAAAACTCCATAGGAAGGGATCGTGGTCCTTTTTGCTGACTTACAATCCCATCCATAGGCAAAAGGGTTAGTGCGGCATATACAGCGATTCTGCACATAGCAAATCTCATATTACATCTACTAATTACACCAATATATCCAATCCATTGACCTAATTCAACTACGAAATGAATAACCTAAGATTACCCTCCCTTAATACAACTTTACAAATCTATATAGCCATTCACACCCGACTTAAATTTAACATTTAGATATGTTCATACAGATGAATTTTATAAAATTTGTTTTATAATGTTGAGTATAGATTGGCTGCATAGATTCCATGATTAAAATCATTTCAAAATATACATAACCGATCAAAACACAAAATCATTGATAATGTCAATTGCAGGGGAAATACAAGAAACCCAATGGCATTCATCATAAGATGCCGCATTGATATCAATGACTTATATATTGTAATCAAATATGAAGACCACAACATAATTAATCGCTAATGAATCCATGCAACATCCATACCCAACTTAAATTTCATGCATTTAAATAATTTATACAAATAAATATTAATAGAAATAAAAAAAAATGGAAATGATTTTAGCAAACTTAACTATATAAAATTTAAACATTAATTATTAATTTGGAAAGTCAGATTAAAGTTTATTTAAAAAAATGTTTAGCTTGTTAAATCTTTAAAGTTCTTAATTATTTGTAGTAAAATTTTTCCGTTTACACCTTACAGTACAAGAGCTCCTGGTTCCTGGTGTATTCCCATGAAGACTTTCATGTAAGCCCCGTCTGGTGTTCTGGAGGTAGCCTTAGTTGGATCCATTCTGGTATCCCAGTCATTTCATTTTTAAAATAAGTGAGAGAGAATGACACGTGCGTCTTGTCACTCTTTTCACAGACTCAAGTTGGAACTGTCAGGAAACTGTCTTAATTTGAATCGTTTTCCTTTTATAATCCTCCTATGGATTCTATGAACAAAAACATCACTGTTCAATTTTTTGTTATGGTCCAGGCCTTTATTTGCTGCTTCTATATTGGACAAGCTAATTCTTTTTATTTTTTTTATCTATATTTCATTTATTTTAAGTACCCCAAGAGTTAGTTTGCTTTTCAATTAATTTATAAAACAATCATTTCCATTTACAAAAATATATAAATCTTTTTACAAAAATATATGTTCAAACACTTTTTTCATTTATTAAAAAAAAACTATTTTTAAAGTTTTGCATCTGTGCAAATATATATACATTTAACAACTCTTTAATTTTAGCTTTTAATAAATTTATTTTTATTTGCGAACTTAAAAGTTTTTATTTTAAATTAATGTAACGGCATATTTATATATCATTACAATATATATATATATATATATATATATATATATATATATATATATATATATATATATATATATATTGAGATTTATTGTAGTAAAACTAAAGTATATATTGAAACCTTTATACGACTCATCACATAGATATAAAACAAATTATTACGTTTTTATTTTATTTTTTCTAATGTGATATTTAGTATTAAACCCATCAAAATATTACAACAAAAGTTTTCAAAATTGAGATAGCTATTTAAAAAAATCATAAACAGTCTTTAATTAATGGAAAACTTCAGATCAATAATTAGATTGTTTTTATAAATTTATAATTTTTAATTCTAAATGATTTTATATTGGCTTATTAAATAGAATTCCACTACTAAATTGCTTATTGTGTATCCAAATATTATGTGACATTTTGCTAACTTCTTTTTTTTTAACAGGTGAATTTGTTTTAATAAACCATTTTTTTTTGTCGTGGGTGGGAATAAGCTAAGCAAATAATTACTAGGAGTCTGTTTTCCAACATTTACTACAGCTTTTAAAAATTAACATAATAATTAACTATAAATAATACTAAAATAATGATATACAAAAAAATTACCTGTAAAAGAGACATTTAATAAATAAGTTGTATAAAGAGCATGGCCATCGATCCTTTGCATGGCAGGACACACTTCCGTTGTATTTGGACACAAATCCCTATGCATATTATGCAGAGCATAAGCCATGGCATAAACAGCATTAATTACAAACGGAACTTTGCTTTCCTGCTTATATCCATGTTTTAATAAAGATTCCGTTCCATTACACGGTTTTGTAGAAATATTTTTATTTTCTAAATGCTCATAATCCAAAGTGCAATTAAATTTTTCTTCCCAAAATTCTTTGAACCATGGGTTCCTTTTAGTTAATTCTGCATTTGGATTTAAATTTAACATATAATCATCAAATTCTGCCACAAGATTGGATTGAAGTTCAATAGTTATAGCTCCTTCTGCATAGGCTTTTTTTCCTGCAACTGGACGATCTAAACTACCCCATCCATCAGAAGCTATCCAAACAAATTCTTCAGTACAATTTGCTCGTTTTACAGCCTCCAGAAAATTTTCAGCATCATCAACTGCAAGAAATAAAATCACTCCTTTGGCATTTGGTTTTTTCCTCAAATTTTTAATAATTTCATCATAAACTTGTGGTAGATTATTTGAAATTTTTTCTCGTGTTGCAATACAAATATTTCGTTTTTCTGCTTCTTTTTGAAAAAAATCAATCCCTGATTCACCATATTCCCCTCCTGAAGCTACAACTGATACATAGGTCCAATTAAAGCGTTGGACAATGTCCACCATTGCTGCAGCTTGAAAAGAGTCAGGGGGTACTGTCCTAGCAAAATAATCAAACCTTTTTTTATCACTAAATGAAGCACTTGTGGAAGCAGGACTAATTTGGGGAATTTTAAATAAACGTAAAAGATTTGCAATTTGAGTAGATACAGTACTATAAGAACCTCCTATAACTCCAACTACTGGCTTGGGACTATTTTTTGCTTGTGCTTTTGAACCATCATCACATTCAAATTCTGTTTCATCTAGGGCACTCATAGAGGCACGAACAAATTCAAGAGATTGATTTAAAGCATATGTTTCAGAAGAACAAGAGTCTAAAATATTGGCACCAAGGGTTATATTTGTTAAAAGAGATTTGTTATTATTTATTAAATCTATGGCAAAGAGCATGGCTTCTAAACGCTGAATTCCTCGCTCCACATTGACTTTCCCGCAAGCTTTGTCTGCTTTTCCTTTTTCATGAACTGGAACTATTCCCCCTAAGATGAGATCACCTGGAATTCTTGCAGCATATTGACTATTAATTGATTTCAAATCCAGGATAAAAAGGTAGAGGCACCCTGCGAGAATGAGACGAGTAATTGTGGAATGTAGGACATATTGAAGTTCCATCATTAGATGAAAGATGTTACTTAGATGACTTGGAATGAGGACGTTCAATGGTGACGTCAGCTGATTGGTGCCTAGCACCAATGCAAATCAGCTGTGTATTGTCTAGCATTGTTTACTTTGCACCAAATTTCAACACTAGCTGTCAATCCATTAAGTAAACCTATAATGATAAAAAAACAATTGTTTAATTACATATATAAAGTACTTCCTTAATATGCAAATGTTTATATATATATATCATTAAAAAACAGTCAACACTTAGACGCTCCCAATATCAAAAACAATCAACAATTTCAAATTGTTGTCAAGGCAAACAATGCATACATATATATATTTGTGTGTGTGTGAAAAGCATGTGTACACAAGAATACAGGCACATGCCTATCTATATATAATACTTCAACTTCTATACATATATCCTTTCTTTGAATAGACCCAGGCATTAATCAGTGAATACAATATAAAAGATCTCAATTACGGGAATAATTTTTTATGGTCAAAATTAATGGTTCCGGATGTAGAATTTTTTTTTAAAAAGTTTCTGATCTATTTTTGATAGTTGTTGGTGACATTTATTAAAGTAATAGTAATGTATGTATGTGCCTTTGTGGTCGTTTTACTTGATTTTTTTATGTGAAGATTGACAAAGAAAGGATGTTAAAGTAAACTTGTAAATTATCCTTAACTGTTATTTGTCTTAACTACTTAGTAAAATATTGCTAGTCATTCTGAAAGAGACTAAATAAAATCTCTAGAATACAGAAATACAATGCGTTTCTGTTTTTTTTTTACTTGTTTATCTAAACTGTCATGCCTAGTAGGAAAGGGAGTATCTTATTCTCTTTTTGCATCAGCTAGCAATAGGTTTACTAAGACGACCAATAAAACTTTGGAATATAAATTTGTAATTACTTAAATTTCTGATTAAAAATAAATAAATAATAAATAAAAAGCCTATTAACTTAACACACCCTTGACAGTTATTTTACAACTGGTCAAACATTTTTCAAAAATATACTAAGCCTGACAACAATAAATGACTCCATTTTTGTTCATATTTTTTCTTCATTTATGAATGAGATTTTTTTTAAATCTTGCAATAGTTTGATCCATTGTTCCCAACATTCATTTCTGAAAAATTTTATTATAATATAAATATAACGAATCAGAAATGTTAAATCCAGATAATAATGAATCCATTCCTTTTTGCTATACTTAAAAGAAAAAAACACAACCTTCATTGCCTTACATATACACAGATAAAAATTATGTAAATATATATTTTTTTATGTCTTTTAGCAGTTTTGTTTGAATAATAATGATTTTTACCTTCTTTGAAATTATACAGATTTGTGCTTTTTATTGCTCTTTTTTTATTATGATCACTTTTAATATATTTTTCAAAATATTTTTGTCTTTAAAAACCATGACAGTCAAAATAAGTTTTTGTTTTCTTAAATACTCACTTTTTACTCATTACATTTAAATATTCCATGTTTTCAGTCTCAATTATTGCAGGTTATTATTTTATTTATCAGTTTTATATATTTTAAACGTTTGGGTAGTAGCCAACTGATGTATTTTGTGACTATTGAGGGAACTCTTTAACCACAACACAAGATAGGGACTATTATACAAATGTTTAATGCACATTTGAAAAAGGTTAAAAGCCCATCTCTCTCTACTTGCTGACTTACTGTGCACTTAATAAATAATTAAAACATAGTTTCTAAATTTCCATTAAAAAGATCTTAAATATTTACTCATTGTAAATCATAAGATTTCATGCAAGTTAATTTATGAAAGGGAATAGTGGATTAAATGTGAAGAATGTAAGATCATCACATTCTCAAATCAAAATGCTTCAGATTGGTTTATATAAATACTAATTTACATTTTGACCAATATATAAGAATTTACATTAAAAATAAGATGGTCACTATTAACTTTATAAAGTCCCTATTTTGTGTTGAGGTTTGATAGTTCCCTCTATAGTCAAAAACTACATTGTTTGGCTATTATATGTTTATGGCACATGCAAAAAAGAATAAAAGTTTTTCTCTTTTAATTATAGATCTGCTGTGGGTTTCATAAATAATTAGAATGTTAAATTAGTTTTTTTATATTTTCATTAAAAAGATCTTAAATTTTAACTCATTGTAAATTACAAGATTTTGTGTAGTTAATTTATAAAAGGAAATAGTGGATTAAATGTGAAGAGAGTAACATCTTCATGCTCTCAAATCAAATGCTTCAGATTAGCCTATATAATTAAGAATTTAGGTTAAATATAAACATAAAATGACTGGTTCTTATCTTTATAAAACCTTTATATTGTGTTGAGGTTTGAGAGTTCCCTCTATAGTCAAAAACTACATTATTTGACTATTACGCAAATGTTTAAGGCACATGTGATAAGAGATTTTCTCTTTCTAATTATAGTAATATTTTCAATAGAAATATAAACTTGAAAAAAAAATCAGCTGAGAACAGATATAGTAAGTAATAAAGAGTTTCATATAATTTACACTTTTCTTGTTAATATTACAACAAACTAAATTTAAATTATTTCTTCTTTAGCAATGCAATAAAATATACTCCAAAGAAATAGGTAGATGAATTCTGGATAAATAAATTATGATGTCAAAATAATATTATTTTAATTGCATTGGCAATAAAACAAGTGTACATTGTTTTCAAACTATTAATGAAGTTGATTTGGATGACATTTTTTCCATTAAAATTGTTGAAAGCAGTCTATAATTATTATATTTTGTTTTATTTTTAAGTCTTGCCATAAATTTTAAAACAATTATCTACTGCCATTCTTTTGGTTTAATATAAAAATAATATACTGTTTTTAAACTTATTTCTAAATAATGAGTGTCTTCATTAAATAAATTATTTGTATATATTATTTAATTTAAAGTCAAACATCTATCAAGATATAATAGGTAATGTCAGTAAGGATTACAATTAGTGTCAATAACAAATTCAAAAGTCATACAATAACATATTAAAAGTGATTGTTAATGGTCAATAAGTTCAAATTAAATAAAGTATATAATAGGGTAAAATAAATATATGCGTATTTCCATATTTAATTAATTTCCAATACCTTATCCATGTAAAACATTTTATAATTTTTTTTAAAAAATAATGTAATTTCTTGCATCTACCAGTGATCATCATTATCTAATAAATAGCCAAACATATACTGTAGAGTAGTACCACAAGGATAACTTTAGTTTCATACCTGGATATTTACACTAATAAAATAATAAACAATAAAAAACATTTGAAAACTTTCAAACTAATTAAGTCAAAATAAATTTGAGAAGTGAACAAGTAGTTCAGAAGTAAAGAAGTTTCATTTTTCTAGTTTTTTTTTTTTATAAAACACTTGCTCATGTTTAAATTTTATTGCATTATCTGTCATACATCATAGATCAACAAGCCAATTGAAATATTAGAGTGATATTTTTTAAGTATTATTGTATTTTTAACCTTTTAAATTGACTTGACTTTGAATTTTTTCTAATCAAGACTACCTAAATAAGTGATATTTAGACTGATAATGAATTTTATTAAATTTTGTTTAATTATTAAATAAACCATTTATTTAATATTAATAAAATTATTTACTGACTTTTAAATTAAACTTTTTTACTCAAAATACTCTTTTTTACTCTATTTATTATTTAAAGTATTCTTTTTATAAAACATTATTACTTTTAAAAATCTCTTTTAAAAGTTTCAATCTTTCACATGTACGCAGAAACATCTATAAACACTCATATGTACTACATATAATCAATATTTTAAAAGTGAGGGAGCTAAATTATTTACAAAAATAAATTTAAGTTAAAATTTATTCAAATTAGTTATTTTTAAGATTAATGTCTCAAGTTATAATATCAAAAAAATATTATACTAATACTTTATGAATTACTATTTTAAAGTTATTTATTTTAAAAACTAGCAAATAAAAAAACTTTAACACAAATAAATAATCATATTTTATAAATAATAAGAACAACTTTATTTACTGCATATATTTAAAGCACACCATACTTCAAATTAACTCTTATTCAAATTTAAGCTATTAACTTTGGATTTTTAAACAAATATTAAGTAAGTTAATATTTCTTAAGCAACTAATATTTAAACATCTAGAATAAATTGTCTTACTCATTAAATTAAAATTTCTAGCTAAGATTTCATATAGCTTAGCATCAAGGAAATTTATTTATTACAATTTAAGGTTTTTAATGCTAAAAAAATATTTTTTAAACATTACAGATTATATTTAATCCACAGGGTTAAATACATTACAATATATATATATATATATATATATATATATATATATATATATATATATATAGTTACATATATATATATATATATATATATATATATATATATATTGTAACTAAATAAGTATGTGCCCAAAAATATATAGCCATTGTAACTAAAGTATATGGTAGCCAAAATTATTAATTATCAATCAAACTATTGGTGGCTTAAATTCATCAATTTCTACTTAAGATTTCTGTAACTTAATACCTATGAAATATCATATCCATCTATCATTCTCACTCTACATATAATGTCTGTGTCTTGAGGGAGAAAAATGATGATGAAATAGATATAAATCAACTCCAAGTGTAAAATAATATCATACTAACAATGCTTAGAAACTTATGCTTGTTACAATAATGCTTGGAAACTAGTCATTTCAGATATCTGGTGTCTGGCCTATTAAAATAATCTGAATGCTTTTTAGAAATTATACTTTTAATATTTAATATTAAATCCTTACAACTTTTTTTGAACCCAAATTACAACTATAGAAAAAAAATAGAAGCATAGAATAAAATAGTAGAATCTAGCTTAAAGTGTAGACTAACTTTGAAGAAAGTTATTTGAAATATGAAAATGACAAACTAAATAACTTGTCCTCACAGACACTGCCTATATATGTGTTATAACCCTATTTTTTAACAAAAAAATTAACTATTGAATAATAAAAAGGTGTGTACTACTCTTTTTGAGTTTTGTCAACACACAGAAAACTAAAGAACATAACTGTTTTCCCCACTCTCTTTCTTTCTTAGGCTTTTGGAACTTGATTCTGTAGGATTTAAACTTGGGTACCCTACAACCTCCTTTACTATGTAAAAATGTGATGATGATTTTTGGTTCCATATTTCCCTTCATGCACATGACTACAATTTTAGCTGCTGGCTAAATTGAAATGGCACAATATATATATATATATATATATATATATAAATAGTAAATCAAATTATAGCAATTATATATATATATATATATATATATATAATTGCTATAATTTGATTTACTATTTATATGTCACTGAATATAAATGTTAATGATAAGATAACAGAGATGCAATTATAATAATTCCAATAACTGAGACAGGCAATGAGATAAAATGTATTAGCTATCTAGCTAGCTTAACATGACTAAATGACAAATACTTATGTTTTGTTGCTTTGTTTCTCCTTTGCATTATATATTTATGATATTTGTAATCATATAGAATTATATTGTCATTGTTTCATTAATTGTAATTATAAAAATCAGTAACTGTGTCTTGATTAAGTTGAGGACAATACCAATTTATTATATTCTTTTTATTATGGTTTATTTCCTTACACAAGTCACTTGATCTAATTTAGCATAGTATAAATATATAGACACTAAATGGATTGCACTGTTTAATATAATACAAAGAAAAACATATTAATATAAAATCAATCCATAATATATAATTTTTTACTAAAGATTTAATTAAAATAATTTCTAAAATGTATGTATTGCATTTATACAATAATATTGATACATATTATATTAAATAGATTATTTTAAAAATTAGGGCAAGGTCAATTAAAATGTTTATTTTCTTAATGATGCTTCGAGATTGAAAACATATTGTTTTATTACAATCATACAAATAAATATTTTGATAGTAATATTATGAAATACTTAATTTATATTAAATGTATGTATGAACTGAAAATTAAAAATTGTTTTTGTTTTTTAAATAACAATTTGTAAGTTAACTTTTTAAAATGAATGATTAAAATTAATTTCACAAATGTGTTTTATCTATAAGATTTATAATATGAGAAACAGTAAAATTATTATATAACTAAGAGAAGTAAAACGCTCATTTAAAAGTAACTGAACTGAATTGGCAGATATGAATAAACATTAATTTATAACTCATATTAAAACAATTGGATTATTTCCACCATTTCTTTAATTGTTAAATATGTTTAAAAAAATTCAAACATTATTTAATCTTTTTGAACACATTCAACTGTTAATAATAACATGATATATAACATAAATATTTTAAATGGTATTAATTTCTTCTTCTGGTGTTGTTTACCTGCCTAATGATGGCATTAACATGTAAATTCAACAGCTCATATTTAGATACATCAATGCTAAACTAAAAATGTTGCTGCATCTAACTAGGCTAATCTGTCAAAGGCAGTAATTAGTATAAATTGTTTATACTTATCTATGAGGTTTCTCCCAGCTTTTTCCCCTTTTTTAAGGTAGGTTAACGAGTGGGTTCCAAGTATTACAAATTATCATAATAGGATGATTTAAAAAATAATTTGTCATTGATAGATGAGCAGCATTTTTTTTATAAATTTTATTTTTTGATTTTTTTTCTCTCTTCCCAATATTTGTACATGTTTTCAATCAAACATATGTTCCTCAGTACTTGCATAATTTGTTACATTAGACATATCTGGCTTTTTTTTCTTCTAATTATTAGTTTGTATTATTTTAATGAATATACCAATGAATATATGTTAATTAAAAAAAGGATTTGGTAAAGAAGAAAAAGTAAAAAAAAAATCAAAAAGTTGTTATCATGACAATAATAAATAATTCCAGGAGTTCACAATGACTGGAATTCCCTCATTAATCTTGCTCTTAAAAAAAAATGGAGAAATCAGGAGAACTTTCTTAGATGAGTATATTGTTGCTACTGCTTTAACAGAATTGTATTGTTGACTATAATGTCACCTTAAATTCAGTATTTAAGAGTAAAAAGTCATCAATTTGATTCTTAATGTAATACTATCACTTTCTCAAATCAACAACAGCTGAACAGCATGAATAATACCATTTTAAATTTTGTTATATATTAACATTTGAATTATATATTTAAAAAGTTGAATTAATGCTTGAGTGTTTCGAAACACATTCATTAATTAAACTAGATCAGAGGTCCCCAACCTTTTTGCACTTAAGAGCACATTCTTTAATACTAGCCAGGTGGCGGGCACCATTTATTTTTTCAATGTAAATTTATAGTTGGATATTGTTAATAATACACGTAATGTACAAAAAAATATTTATTTCAAAAATAAAATTTTAACATTTGATTACAATATAATATAATAATTCATAAGAAATTTTAAAAACTAAATTTATTTGTATCAGATAAATATTTTTTATCATGTTAAGATAGCGGGGGCACACATAAAATGGTCTGCAGGCACCAAGATTGGGGACCCCTGAACTAGATGATGGATATAATGTAACATATAACTACAAGTAAAATTAAAATGTTATAAACTTTCAAATAAAAGTTATTAAGACAAAGGTATCTGTCTAAATTCAAAAATTCTATTATTAATATCTATCCATTATTGTATTTTTTTCTTCTTCATATTTATTCTCTTTATATATACTAGAATTATGTGATGGCATTACTTTCATAATTTTTCAGCCATATTTAAGGTTTCAATGAAGCTTCAAAATATAATTCTTGATGTAGTTCAGTTAATTCGAGATGACTATCTTTTCATACTTTCGAGGGCAAGTGGATTAATGTATTATTCAATCATTTACATGATTATGGTTATGAAATAGCAATATATCCAAGTGTAGGACATCATATTCTAACTGACATCTTCTAGTGGCTATAACTTAAGTTATTAACACAGTAACTATGGATTTTTAAATGTGATTAGATTTGAATAATTAACTGAACTATCTGTGTCTGTAATTCAACTGATCTAATTTGTTTTTCTCCGCCGTTTAAAAAAGTTCATGACTATGAAATTGCAATTGTTTTTTTTATATAAATATTTTTAATAGTTGTTTATATGTTGTTATAATTCCTTAATTGATTCATTAAACCAATTACTTACAATAATACTACCTTGGGTTCTAAACAAACCGTTTATGTATTATTCCCTGTTTAATTAAATAAACTGAGAGAATTTATTTTAAACTATATTTTAAAAATGCTTTAAATAAAAATTCGTTTTCTTTTTTTTTTCAAATCAAAATTATTTAAAAATTATAAAATCTTTAGTTTTAAATTTAAGCAAATATTATTTCATGATCTTTTAAACTTTTCTTCGATATTTTTTTTTCACTTTTTAAAAGTAATTCATAAACACACGCGCATAATAAATTGTGACAGTATATATGTGTTTCAGCACTAATCAACTCTAAACAAATAAAAGAAATATGGAAAAAAGTAAACGATTCCAAAATGAATATCAGCTAATTTAGCTTTGATAATTGTTCGACATTGCTCATTATTTATCCAATGTATGTATTATAACTAATTGCATAAAAGTATTCTTCCAAACAATATTAATAATGAATGATTTATTGTTTTTTGAGTAAACAAACCATTAATCGCTAATAATAATTTAATATTAATTCCAATTAATATTTACTAAGGTTTTAACCCCAAAAATGTGCGTGTAAAAATGCAATATTAGGGACCTCTACAAGTCTTAATCATAAGACTACGCCTCTTCCAAGGCGTAAGCTTGTAGTTAAGACATGTAGAGATCCCTAATATCGCATTTTTACACGCATATTCTTGGGGTTAAAGCCTTAGTAAATATTACTTGCGTAATGAATGTGCATTTAAATAAATTTATATTATTTCCAATATAAACTCAGTTAATGATTAATACATTTATTTGTACAAACTCTAATAATGAATGACATTATTTTACCATCTTTCGTTTTACTTACACACATTTTCGTACATATATTTCTAAATTTACTGCACAAAATTACTCTCATTTACACAAATGTCATCAGAAACAGCCAAATGACTCCCAAGATACATTTTATCATATTTATTTTTACTGATTTAAAATAACATTTTTTTTTGTTTGTTAAAAATTGTACTTACTTCACCCTTTTATCTACTTTTCTAAATATTTAAAAGCACTAAACTGCCACACTATTTTTATTTCAATTACTATATTTTAACCTTTTGGTTTTTCATTTACTTGAAACTAGAACTCAGAAAAGTGACTAAGACATTTTTCTTCAATACTTACGATTCCTTTAGAAAGAAAAGGCTTTTTGAAATAAAAATATAAGTCTTAAAGTTGCAGATATAATATCACATGTAGTTAAGATATCGTTGAAAAAATGGATATTTTTATGGCTATTTCAATGTGTTGATGCTCAGTATGTATTTAAAGTGAATTCTGTTATTAAGTTGCATCTGAAGAAACAGATCATCCATTAAACAAAATAGTATTTGTTTGACTTTTCATGAAAATATATTTGGATATTTTTGTTAGATATTTTAAAAGTATGCTCAGAAGGCAAATACTAAATGGTTTTATATATTAAGTTGCTTTAGTGTAATTGATCTAACACTAAAAGTTTGAATGTAATTGTATTTTCTCCCAAAATTTAGATTATTTTAGCTAGGTAATTACTATAACTAAGAAAAATACTTAATTATTGTCTATGTTAATTTTACCTTTTGTTTGAATATTTGAAAACTCCACTTTGAAATTTATTTATTCACTTTATATCATTTATCATTATCAATAGTATTTTGTCTTATAGACAATTCACAGAGTAGTCAGTTCACAAGTTTATTCAATTCTCCAGTCTGATCTCTTTATTGCTCAGATCCACAATTCCAAATAACTTTTTCCCTATCTTATATCATCTGGACAAATCTTGTTACTATTCACTATTCTCTCCAAAACATCTTTCTTTAAACTACTCCTCCAGCACAATAAGAGTCCCGATTCATTTTCTCTATCTCTAATTTCCTCAATCTTTTTTTATTCACTCTTTCCAAACTTTTTCATTTATTATTTTATTTATCCAAATAACTTCTTTATGTCATTCTTGATAGCCATATCTCAAGGGCTTCCAATCTGTTCATAATTTTTTTTTACAAATTGTCCACATTTCACAACAATATAATAGTACTCTCTACATATACCATTTAATTGATCATTTCCTTAATTCTCTCTTCAAAAGTCCACAAAATATTCTTTTCTAATAAATGTTTCCTTTGTCAATGCTATTTTTTAAACTTTATTACTTCTTCATTCTTACTCAACAAACTATCTAAATATCTAAATCTATTTTCTTGCTTAATTATATTATCAAAAATTTCAACATATAGTTGTTTTATGTTTCTCCCTACTCATGAGCAGTTAATATTGTCCACATTAATCTTATTTCCATATTTCATAAATTGTCCAATCAATTCAACATATTTTGAAAACTTAGTGTTATCCTGAAAGTTTGTGATGGTGGTATTTTATCTGTATTTATGTAATGGACTATTTCTATCATGTAATATAAGTTCAATGTCTTTAAAAAAATTAACTTTATTTAAATATTCCAAATACATTCAAATATTAGTAAATATTTAAATAAAGTTATTTTTTTTCTAAAGACATCAGTACTTATATTAGTTGATGGAAATAGTTTCAATATATAAATGCAATTCTGATAATTCTTATCATCAGCTGTAAGAGCTATATTACCTGTAAATCTTACATATGTTATTAGTCATTCTTCAATATTAGTTCTTATACATTACAAACACTTATCTAATATGTCTTTTAATAAATAAAAAGAGCAGATAACAAGCAACATCCCTGTCTAACTATTCTTTCTATATTCATTTTATCAGTTTCATTTTTCTCCAATATGAATCTTATTCTTTGCTGTATACATATTCCAAATCAATCTTCTTTTTTTCCAAAATGCTCCTTTATTTGATAAGATGGTCATAAATTTATTTCAGATTATTCTAACAAATGCTTTTTCAAATTCTCAAAATATATACAAGTTCACTTTTTTTAAATATCTCTCTGTCAACACCAATATCATTGCTTGCATTTTTCCTTCTCTGAAACCCAAACTGTTCTCAATTATAGTGTTCTATTTTCCCATAAATTCTTTGAATTAAAAATCTTCAATATTTTTTAACTATGAGATAACAAATGTATTATCCTGTATTCTTCATATTTAACTGCAATTTTCTTTTCAGAAATTGGCATTATTATAGTTCTCAAGAAATTTTCAATCAAACTCTTTTATTCTATGTACAAATTACATAGTCCAACCATTCATTTCTTTCCCAGTAATTTTTCCCCATTCTTTCAAAAATTCTATAGGTATTGTATCACATCTAACAGTTTTATCAATTTCTATTTCTGTAAACAAGTTTGTTGTTTTATCTGTCAATATTTTCATATATTTACCATCTACTTCTACATTTTCTTCATTTTCAAATTCATAATTAATTACATTTTTTTTAAATAAATATTAAATATATTCTTTTCACATTTTCAATATATTATTGCTACCAGTTAATGTCTTGTTATTTTTATCAGCTATTTAACATCTTAAGCATTTCTTTACTAAAGTGACATTTCCAATTCTATCAAATACCAAATCATATTTGTTTTTGCCTATTGAAAATCTTTTATCTTTTTGTATTCTTGTTCCAATCATTTTTTTTTTTGCTAAATCTATTTCTCTCCTTAATTCATGATTAATTTTTCTATATGCTCTTTGCCCTGCCTCAGAATTGACATTCTTGCATCTTTCTTGCACCTCCATCTTTTCGAAAATATTTTCCATTATCCAAGATCATTCAACTTTCTGTAACTAAAGAATTTTCTACTGCATTTTTTTGTTGTTTTTAATATTCCTTTTTTAATCGCACACAAATAAATGCTTATAAGAATTATTCATATATTCCTCATTTTTATCAATTCTTTTTATTATATTTTAGCATATTAAACCAATCATCATTTTTTATTTTTTCAACTTATCCAAGTCCCATCTTACAAAACGTTTGCCTTTTTTATTTACTTTAAAATCAATTTTATTTTAGTTATAACCAAAGTATGAGGCAGCACAGGCAAAGCATGCTAATGCTTACTAACATTTTGATATCTAATCTTTACAATCCCAAACTTATAATCTTTATAAAATCCCACAAACAGACTACAATTTCATTTTTCAATATCATATTTCCTGATAATTTTTTCTTTCTTACCTTCCAATCACCTAATAGTAATATAAAAGCACTTTTATTCTCATGTTGTATAAATTCCTCTATCTTTTCATATTTCTGATCAATTTCAATGTTCTCATGACTAGTAGTCACGTATAAATTTGTATGAATACCAAAGTCTTAAGACTTGCAGTTATTTTCTTCTTCATAACTCTATCATTAACACAATCTATCTTTGTCACACTATTCAAAACTCTTTTCTAATAGCGATACTAATTGCATTTACTGCTCTATTTTCACCAGAATACAATACTTTAAAAAATTCACTATTTATTTCTCCACATAACTACCATCTCACTTCACTTACTCCTCTAACATCAAAATTATTTATTTTCATCTCCTTTTACAAATTTTTCAATTTCCCAGCTCTCCTCAATTACCTTTTATTTCAAGTATCTATATCTTCTTTTAATAAATATGGTTTTAATTTCTCCTTATATGTAAAAACAAAAAATACTAATTGTAATTATTAATTAGAGAAAATATAACTTACTATTAAAAATTTATCGGCTGAACGTTTTCGAGGAACCATGCCTCATACTCATAGCCTTTGTGAAAAGTGTAATAAATATATGCAAATGTAAATATTCAAATAAGCTACTGTTACGTAGCCCATTTTTTCGAGATCTCGAAGCATGTGTCCTTTCTGTTAATGGCATGGATGTCTCTATTAATATAGAATGCCTTCTTTATTTTTCTCCTGTAATCATTTGGCTCTGAACATAAAATAATGGGGTTGGCAGGTATGAAGTTGTGCCCAGATTCTTTACTATGTTCGAAAAATACGGAGGATGTGTTGCTGTTCGTTTGAGCTCTGTTGAATGTGTAACGATGTTGAGCCAATCTGGTATTAATTGTGGCTTTCATTTCCCCATAATATGTAGCGTGGCATCCGGCTTGAGGGCAGGAAATAGAGTACACCACGTGTGGGGTGAGCGATCGATCAATGTGGTCTTTAGAGTTATTGATCAACCTATTGGAATTGGGTGGAGTTCTGAATATTATGTTGAATTTATTGTTTAAAGTAACAGTAGCTTATTTGAATATTTACATTTGCATATATTTATTACACTTTTCATGAAGGCTATGAGTATGAGGCATGGTTCCTCGAAAACGTTCAGCCGATAAATTTTTAATAGTAAGTTATATTTTCTCTAATTAATAATTACAATTAAGTATATCTTCTTTTAATGGAATGTCTATGAGAATTTTGGAGATTTATGATCTGAGTAACCTTATATCCATTACTTCTGGACAAGAAACCAAAGTCTTCCTCAACTACATCTCATTACCAAACTAAATCAACATTGTGAACATAGCCATAATAAAAAAAAAACTTAGAGAATTATAATGCAAGGTTATTTTTTGTTGTCTTCTTAGTCCACTTTCATTTTTATTCCAGGCTTGATGAACTAGCTATTTCTCATAAAATGATTATCTCTCTATAACTCTCCTTCTCACTGGTGTCAACTGCAATGTAATTTTCTGCCAACTTGGAAGAATGCAGTTGCTACTACAGCATTCAGTGGGTTTGACTTATTTAATGGTAGTCAGTACTTGCTATACACATTCACAATCATAGGAATTGTCAAGATATGTAATTTTGAGTGCTTCCATAGTCTGAGGTCAATTCTTTAATTGAGAAACATAATAAATACAATGCCTAAAAAAAAAAACAACTAATTGATATAAAATGCACATATTTCTAATGTTTGAACATAATTTCTGTAAAAAAAAATTGACAAATAGCAAATGTAATATATGAAGCCATAAAAGTTTTGCTAAAGTCAGTATAATAAATTAAAAATTGCTCAATAATAATATATTAGCAAACAAGCCAATACAAAATCAATATAAATAACACTTTAAGAAGTATAGCAATACACAAAAAAGTAAATGATAACAATTACTTACATTTTTCTATGGGTCGGATATCTTTTCATTTATTATACAAAATATCAAACAAAAGTCTATTTATTTAGTAGTAATTTGATTGCTAAATATATTATTACCTTGTTTTTATTTATTACATTTAGTGATGTGGATTTTATTTTTTTATTAAACAAATTATTTTCAAATGAATACACGCATTATATTGCCTAATGATTAGTTTTTTTTGTGTTCATATGTATATACTATGTAGTGCCATTTAGTTAGTAAACTTTAGACTAAGGTACAGAAAAAAACTATATTTTATTTTTTAAATATTTATAAGAATAAATGGTTTATTTACAAAAAAAATAAATGTAGGATGAAGTATATATAAGATATATGGGTCCAATTTAATCTCACACTCAATAGATTTTCATGCAGTTTGGAAAGAAAATAAAATGTTTAGGCTTTAAAATTTTTTTCTAATGGAAGATTTTATAATAAATCAAATTATTTACGATAAGTATTAACTTGTAGATTTATAACTTTATGCTTGTCCAAATTATGATAATATTAAATAGTAGTATCACACTTATAATGTAAAGCTGTATAATTAATATCAATTAGTCCATTAAAATGGCTGAGCACTTTCAAGAAACTGTACAATGGCTGTGATTATGAGAAGTACAGTTTCTCGAAAGCACTCAGCCATTTTAATGGACTAATTAATATTAATTATGCAGCTTTACATTATAAGTGTGATAGCATTATTTAATATTATGATATATATATATATATATATATATATATATATATATATATATATATATATATATATATATATATATATATATATATATATATATATATATATATATATATATATATATATATATATATATTGTGCCCTTTTCTATAGACCAAAAATAGTCAATTACAGTAAATTACTAAAAATTTTAGAATATGTTCTTTTAATATGTTAATTATATTTTGTTAATTATGTTATAAAGTACAATTTTAAGCTAAAGAAAATATGTAGTATATAAAATTATAGTGAATCATTTAAAAATAGTTATGTAAAGCTTTAAATATTGTTGCATATGGTTGCAAAAGCTGGCCATATTAAATAATTCAGCTATAAATATTTAAAGGTATATTTAAATGTTAAATTTTCATAGTTTTAAACTTATAGAAGTAAATGTTGTATTTAAATTTATAAAATCATATTTAGTAATGATAATTTTAAAAAATGTATATTTTAAAAATAAAAATTAGCTTTATGATGGTAAGGGTTTGTATTTAGTTCTATATTTTTAAATTGTTCTTCCAAAATTTTATAATTTTATTATTTAATATAATAAGTGTAGCAATTTTATAAATCCAGACAGAGAAATAAATTGAAAATTGTCTGTTTTAAATTTTAGTAATCATGTGACTTGTATACTACATGCTTTCACACACATGCTTGTTTGAATTAATAACAAAGTTTGAAATATTTTAAAAGTTGTATTATAGAACTGAATATAATTATTATCTGTTATAGAAGTGAATATTAAATAGTTGTTATAAATGTTTCTAAATGTTTTAAATAGTGTCATAAAGACGAATACAGTTATAATAAAAATTAAATATTTTGTTTAAATAAAACTAGATAAATTGAATATTAAAAGTAGGATAAATATTGAAATATATTTTAAAAGTTATTTTAAAGATATTTAATCAATTTAGTAAAACAATAATTGATTTAAAAGTTATATTTTAAATAATATTTTTAAGTTTTATTACGTCATAATTTTTATTTTTAAAATTTAATTCTGTAAAACTGAAAATATTTAAATTTGATCTCAAACTAAAAGTGAGACTCAACCAATCAAGGGATGTATTTTCTGGAATATAAATACCATTGCACGGGGGTGATAAAAGGTTCAGATTAAAGTATATCAGAAGATATAAAGGTGATATTAAATTTTAATTTTTTTTATTTAGTCAATTTTGTACTCTCGTACAATTTTATTTGCAAAGCTAACTGATATTTTAAAAAGTATTTGCAAAAGAGAGTTAAACTGTAAAATATTTAGTAACTTCATTAAAAATGTTTTGCTAAAGTTTTAAAGTTCCTTTGCCAGTGTTATTTTATCAAAGTCTAATTCAGAACCTAGCAATAAAAATGAATATACTATGAAATAAAATGTGTATAAATTATAATAATATAAAAATGCATAGAATGTTTGTTGATACTATTTTATTAATGCTTCACCAGAGAACTGTTTTGGTACATAAAAAACCACAGAATAGATATTATACAGATTCAATAAAAAGCTACTTACTGTCTAAAAAAATTGGAGATGCATTATTATTTATAAGCTTATCCAAATGTTTTTAAAAAAGAATAAGATACTTATATCTTATGAATTGTCTATAGAATATCATAATGAAAGGAATAAAATGTTTAGTCCTTTTTGAAGGAAACATTTTAAAAAGTATTTTTTGCAAGAATTTAAAAAATAACAGAGAAGATTTTACTAAAGTGTTGTGATATATAAAACTTCTTGTCTCGGAAATATTAAAAAAAAAAAAACACATCTTTAGAAGTAATTGTTTAAAGAACTTTATTAAGAATAAAAACTTATATAAAAAGTGAACATCTAGTTGAATAAAATATGGATCCATGAAAATACAAATATTGTGAAAAAGTTTATCTGATAACTTAAGTTAAATTGAACGGAGTGATGCATCAGAGAAAATATTTAAGAAGTTTTGTGGAAATAATTATTTAATATTACAGTTTAATAATTATCATTCTGAACAGTAAAGACCCAGAATTATTTTCTATAAACTTTACTAAAATGGATTAATAATTATTTTTTTTATTTTTAAACTTTAACTCTAGAGAAAGTAATAAATTTTTTCGAACTTTATCATGAACTGTTTGTCAAGAAAAAGTTAATGGAAGACATAAGTAATTATACTTTTTGATTTAATTTTATTAACTTAGTTAAATGTAAATTTTCTATTTTTTATAAGATTAGGAAAACATAAACATTAAGTCATTAATAATATTAAAATTTTATAATAGAATAATCTAATAATTCAGATAAGAATATTTTTAGATAAAGTGTATGGATGTATATTTTCTTTATGTATGTAATGATCGGTATCTAGTGGATGAAGAAGCCTACTGAACATGATGACCAGATAAAGATTATTTGGTAATGATAATGAATAGTAATAATTTATAATGTATATTCTTTGTTTTCTTTTAGATTATCTATGAATAGTGAGAATGGAGTATAAATGTTTTAATTATAAATGTAAAGACATTTTTCATACAACATTTTAAAAAAAAACATTATAAAATAGGATTGATTTGAAAATATGCATACAATGATTTTTTTATTAGTGATATAATCCAACATAGTAACAAATATTTATGTGATTCTTTTAAAACTTTTCATGTTATTGGATAATCAAATGTTATCTGATTAGATTGTATATGATTAAACATACAGAATAATGAAATAAGCAAACTTTTCTTCTGGAACAGTGAGATTGTTTTTTTTAACTATCAGTGAATTTTATTTATTGTTTTTTATAAATGCAGATAGTTATTTATTGATGTAAGATTTGGAAAATCTCGAGAAATAATAGTGAGATAGTGGCTTAGAAGTACTTGGGTAGACAGGAAACCAAGATGATGTTTTTAAAAAATAGGATGTTATAAGGAATGTGAATAATACTTATAGTCTTTGTGTAGATATCAGCATAGTTAACAAAGCCCTATGACTGGTACACATTTTATTTGGACAGTGTTTATATTTCTTTAAATATTTGATGTTCTAATAAAGCTGAAGGAATAGCTTTAACATCGTCTATGTACTACAGAATATTAAACAGGTAAATGTCATACCTCTATTTCTTGTTAATGCACGGTGCCATGATTTTGAGATATGTTATGAGTGATACTCTAGATTTCTTCCTTAAATCCTATGCATCTATTTTGCTATCTTTATTTCATGTAACTGCATTGTTTAGTAAGATATTTTGAAAAGAAATGGTAAATAATTTAGAGCTTAGGTTAGCTATCGTTTTGTATGAGATTGGTTTATTTGCTTAGAAGGAACAGAATTTTTTAACTTGAAATTGAAGGTCCAATGAATCCTAAAGGAAAGGAAGGAATCATAGAATATATTTTGAATTTATTTCGGAAATGAAATATATTTTTTTAGAATAAAGTATCAAACAAGGATATTTTCTTTAAAATGTTAATAATTTTTGAATGCTTTATTATTATTTAGAAAAATAAGTATTGCATATTTTTACAATACAATAGTACAAAGTAAATGATGTAAAGAATATGCATAGTATATTTTTATTTATTGAATAACAGGAATATATTGATGATTACACTTATATCATGCCAAAGTAAGGCTAAATGGGAATATGTTGTGTTTGGTAAACAAAGTGTAATAAGTGATATCTACTAAAATCTAGTAATGAATTTTCGGATAAATATTTTATGTAACATGTTTGACATTGCAAGATAAAAATTTGTTTAATTTTATTTTAAGAAATCCATACTCATTATAATATTGATTTGTTTTCTGTAGAATGTTTTTCCTACGAATGTGTTTTAAGAAAAATATAGTTTAATATTATATAAGCATGGAATATTTTGTTAATAAAATAAATAAATATATTTGTAATAAGTTAAGCATAAAGAGAAACCAAATGGTAACATTATTTATTTTGTCTTAAGTCTAAATAAAGACATAACTAAAAATAAATTATTTTTATAACCCAGTAGATAAAAATGTAAAGTATAAAATAAGGATATCTTTTGTAAATAGTGTACATAAATTGTTTATTTTATTTTGTCGTTATTAATAAACTTTGTTAAATTTTGTTTTTCAACATTTTTTGTGTCTGAATTATTTATTTCTCCACTTCACTGCAAGAAATCACAATATATTCATAATAATTGAAACAAAAATATAATTTTGCACAAAAAGATAAATAGAGAATTATTTTAAGAATTTAAATATTTTATTGGTATTCTTTTAATTAAATAATCATAATTTAACATTGTATATTGAATTATATGCTATCAGTTGCCGCACATACTTTTGTCACATTATCAAATGCTACCACATATTTATTATATTATTACATGAAGATAAAATATTATATTATATTATTTGATTATTTTACTATGGTAATAAAAATATAATGAAAAGAAAAGATATGCAGAATTAGTTATACAACGAAGAATATTATATTATTATTATTATTATTATTATTATTATTATTATTATTATTATTATTATTATTATTATTATTATTAGTTTCAGTGTAGTAAATTATGACATAAAATTCCCTTCTCATATTTTACTACTGTAATTTTAAATTAACTTAGAATAAATTTATGAACCTGAGATTTTATAAAGCTAAATTATTATAAATAAAAGATTAAGATGTAATTATTAGCTTAATCTTAGTGAGTAGGAATTATTAAAGTCGTAAAAATACTATGAGTTTGTTATTTGAAATAGTAATAAGGGTGGGATAGTGTTCTTATGACATTGAGGTAGTAACCTGTAGGATAATGGCTCAATGTAATCTATCTTGTCACCTGTATTTTCACTTCAAGTCTCATGAAAATATTAAATATTTATTTAATTTATTTTTATAAACTGAACCTTATTCGTATTTTAAGTTTGAACTAGTGAAATATTTAATTTTAATGCTGAATATTTTATTTATTAATTATTAACTGAGCTAGAACCCGTTTTATTTATATCATATACTATTCTGAAGTGAGGATGCACAAAGGCATGGTTAGAATATATATATATATATTGTAATGATCCGGAGAATATCACTTAATGTAATCTGCACTACAGGGCACCATCTAGGCATTTGAACCTATAAAAATTTATAAAGTAGGCAGATACATAAGTCAAAAAAATTTTTATTTTATTTTATTTATATATTTTGATATCTGGTCATTAGCCCATGTCACTAGCTCAGGGAGTAGCAGAGATTTAATAATATAATATCTTATCTAATTATATTTCAATATTAAAAAATAAATAAAATAAGCCACTGCCAGTAATTAACATACAAAAATTTATTTACGCATATATATATATATATATATATATATAAGATTTAACATTATTATTTTAATATGTTTACTTTAACATTTAACATTATTTTTAATTTTATTTTAGAATTTAAATTTACATTTTAATTTTTATGCTATTATAAGTTCACACAAAGGAATTTATAAAAGTTGTTTATAAATATTGAGTATAGATCAGTTACATAGATTACACAGCTAAAACATTTCAAAATAAACATAAACGATCAAAATACAAAATCATTGATACCATCAATTGCATAGGGAATACATTGTAAGATACTGCAATGGTACCAATAACTTAAAAGACATCCGAATAAATACATTTTAGATACTCACCATAAGGTATCTGTATTTACCAAATGTCTATATATATTTTGACCGAATATGAAAACCAAAAACATAATTAGCCGGTAACAAATCCACACAAGCATCTATAAACAACTTAAATTTAATGCATTTTTATTTAGTGTCGAGTATGAATAGACTATTTAGATTTGCATTTGAAGATAAAACATTCTATCCCCATTTAACCTTAGGCTAAAAGTTCGCAGTCAACCTGGCATCAATCCATCTGATATATCGATGTATTCAATGTAATACGCATACAGCAACACAAAATAGGTTAAGATAAGACATTGACTCTTGTCAGATAGGAATATTACATCTATCTAATGAGAAGAACAATAAAAAAACTCCATAGAAATGGACTGCGGTCATTTTGCCGACTTACGATCGCATTCCCTAGGCAAGAGGAAGTGTGTGGCGTATACTAGCAATTCTGCCCATAGCAAATCTTGAATTACATCTACTAACTACATCAATATATCCAATCCATTGACCCAATTCAACAATGACACGAATAACCTAAGATTACCCTCCCCTAATATAACTTTACAAATCTATACAGCCATTCACGCCCGACTTAAGTTTATCATTGATATATTTTAATTTATCAGAAAACAGAAATCATAATAAAATTTAAAGAATAAAAAAAATATAAATGGAAATGATTTTACAAAAGAAATACATCAAATACCATTTTAACTACTTTAGTCAGATAGGAAATTGTTATATTTATAAATATTGAAAGTTTAATATTTAGAGTTCTTTTGTTTAGAAATGTTCATAAATTATTTATATTTAAAGCTGAGAGTTCAAAAAGTTCTTACGATTTCAAAACGTTCCTTTTATCCATTGCTTGCCATTTGGAATCCACATTAAATCCCCCGATGACCCTGTTGTCCTCAGTATAAGAAAAGCAATGTTTCATTTCTTTTTTTTTTTAACAAATGAAGGGATTGAAGAGTGCGTCTTTTCAATCCCTTCTCCTTTAACTCTGCACTAACACATATAGTCACATCTCCTTTTTCTAATTAATTAAAACCAAATCACTTTTTTTTTTCTTTTTTTTTCTTTTATACATAACTTTAGGATCCAATGGACGTTATGCCATCATTGATGATGATCCTTCCATTGAGGTCTGATTTCCCTGATGGATTTTTTTCATTGGCCATTCTGTTCAAATTGTTTTCCTATCTGACCATTGCTTATACATTTTAGATGCCCAAGGCTAGTTTACTAATTAAAATAATCATTTCCATTTTACAAAAGATTAATTAATCTGTTTTCAAACTTAAATATATATTTTTATCTCTAAATCTTTTCTGAAAATTTAGTTTTAAAATACTTTTTCTTTAATAAAGTTTTATTTTAATAATTATTTATCTGTGCGATTTTATATATACACGAGTTTAAGATGATTTTTTAATTTTCAATTTTTAATTCTTAAAAAAGAAGTTTTTATGTGCGAACTTTTATTCTTTTAATGTTTACTAATAAAAAACAATGTAACGTATGTATGTGCCCATTACATATCAGTAAACTTGCTTAAAAAAAATGAACAAAAAAATTATTTTACTTAGGGTTAGTAATTACGGTACACAATTAACAAAATTTACAAAAACATCCGGTTAGTAACTTTACAAAAAGACTATATACAAAAAAAAATGTTGAGCATCGCTTTCCTAAGGACCATTTACCTTCACCTCCTCCTCACAAGAGTTCTATTTTTTTATACATTTTATTTTTACACATGGCATGACAAGCAAATTTTATAAAGTATTTATTTAAGAAGGTTGCATTGAGGTAAATATGTTTTAAGGAATAATGGGTTTAAACGTGTATATTTGCAGCACAATTATAAATACCACCATTTTATTTATCACTGATTGAAATGCATACATAGGGTTACACTGAAGTAATTCCCAAAGATACTCATCATACAGCACCACATTTCAATCATAAACTTACATGGCTGTGCATGCCTATACACATTAAAGCACAATATATATTAACAAAAATAAATCATATTAATTGCAACCTTTTGACTTTCTTTTTAATTAAATACAATTTAATATTATTAATACTTTCTCATGTTTAATATATGTGCTATTTTTTTCTGGCAGTGCTTTTATAAGATTTAACGTATACGACTTTATGTAACAGATAAAAATATTTCATGTTGAAAAAAGAAATTTACTCAGGGTATATGTGGTTTTTATTAATAGATTGGCCCAAGTTGGATGGCCAGTTGTAACAATCCGGAGAATTAATCTTAATGTAATCTGCACTACAGGGTGCCATCTAGGCATTTGAACCTAAAAAAAATTAAAAAAGTAGGCAGATATGTAAGTCAAAAAAAATTTTTTTTTAATTTTATTTATATATTTTGATATCCGGTCATTAGCCCAAGTCACTAGCTCATTAGAATAGCAGAGATTTATATTTATAATAAATTTTTATCTAAGAATAATTTAAAAAAAGAATAAAATAAGCCACTGCCAGTAATTAACATACAAACATTTATTTACGCACATATATATACAATTTAACATTATTTTAGAATAACTTTTACTTTGGGTTTTAGCTTGATTTTAGAATTTAAATTTAGATTTTAATTTTTATGCTATTATAAGTTCGTACAGAGGGATTTATAAAAGTTGTTTATAAATGTTGAGTACATATCAGTTACATAGATTACACGGCAAAAACATTTCAAAATAAACATAAATGATCAAATACAAAATCATTGATACTGTCAATTGCATAGGGAATACAAAAAACCCACTGGTATTCATCGTAAGATATCGCAGTGGCACCAATAACTTAAAAGACATCTGAATAAATACATTTTAGATACTCACCTAAGGTATCAGTATTTACCGAATGTCTATATATATTTTGATCGAATATGAAAACCAAAAACATAATTAGCCGGTAACGAATCCGTGCAAGCATCAACTTAAATTTAATGCATTTTTATTTAGTGTTGAGTATGAATAGACTACATAGATTTGCATTTGAAGATAAAACATTCTATCCCCATTTAACCTTAGGCTAAAAGTTTGCAGTCAACTTGGCATCAATCCATCTGATATATCAATGTATTCAATGTAATACTAATACGGCAACACAAAATAGGTTAATATAAGACATTGACTCTCGTCAGATAGGAATATTACATCTATCTAATGAGAAAAACAATAAAAAAAAAACTCCATAGAAACGGACTGCAGTCATTTTGCTGACTTAAGATCGCATTCCCTAGGCAAGAGGAAGTGTGTGGTGTATATAAGTGATTCTGCCCGTAGCAAATCTTGCATTACATCTACTAACTACATCAATATATCCAATTTATTGCTCAACTCAACAATGACACGAATAACCTAAGATTACCCTCCCCTAATATAACTTTACAAATCTATACAGCCATTCAAGCCTGACTTAAGTTTATCATTGATATATTAATTTATCGGAAAACAGAAATCATAATAAAACTTAAAGAACAAAAAAAAATATAAATGAAAATGATTTTACAAAAGAAATACATCAAATAACATTTTAACTACTTTAGTCAGATAGGAAATTCTTATATTTATAAATATTGAAAGTTTAGTAGTTAGAGTTCTTTTGTTTAGAAATGTTCATAAATTATTTATATTTAAAGCTGAGAGTTCAAAAAGTTCTTACGATTTCAAAACGTTTCGTTTATCCATTGCTTGCCATTTGGAATCCACATTAAATCTCACGATGATCCTGTTGTCCTCAGTATAAGAAAAGCAATGTTTCATTTCTTTTTTTTTTAACAACTGAAGGGATTGAAGAGTTTGTCTTTTCAATCCCTTCTCCTTCAACTCCACACTAACACATATAGTCACATCTCCTTCTAATTAATTAAAACCAAATCACTTTTTATTTCCAATTTTTTATACATAAATTTAGGATCCAATGGACGTTACGTCATCGTTGATGATGATCCTTCCATTGAGGTCTGATTTCCCTGATGGATTTCTTTCATTGGCCATTCTGTTCAAATTGTTTTCCTATCTGCCTATGCTTATACATCTTAGATGCCCAAAATTAGTTTACTAATTAAAATAATCATTTCCATTTTACAAAAGATTAATTAATCTGTTTTCAAACTTAAACATATATTTTTATCTCTAAATCTTTTCTGAAAATTTAGTTTTAAAATACTTTTTTTTTAATAAAGTTTTATTTTAATAATTATTTATCTGTGCGATTTTATATATATATGAGTTTAAGATGATTTTTTAATTTTCAATTTTTAATTCTTAAAAAAGAAGTTTTTATTTGCGAACTTTTATTCTTTTAATGTTTACTAATAAAAAACAATGTAACGTACGTATGTGCCCATTACAATATATATATATATATATATATTCTCTATAAGTTTTTACAATTATATATATATATATATATATATATATATATATAATTGTAAAAACTTATAGAGAAAAAAGTAATAAGTTAAAAATATTACAGAACTTGAAAAGATTTATTCTTTTAAAGTAGAAATTAAGAATAATAGTCTTTAGAATAGAAAAATATTAATTTCTAAAATAAACAATAGACTAATTAATAAGAGTAGAATAAGTTGTTATTCAAGTGCAACAATTTAAGGAATTCGATTTAGATTCCTTTTAAAATAATGAAAATCTACAAATAACTGATTAATTAAAAAAGCAGAAAGATAATTCTAAAATTCCAAAGAAACGTGGAAAGGAAGAATCATCTAAACGGATGGGCAGAGGACTAATCAATCATTTGCAGAGTTTCTGAGGCAGTGAACTGCCTTTAGCATTAATCAGAAGAAGAAGAAGAGAGACATTTGATCCTTGGAGTTTAATCTGTGTGATCTGAATGTCTTCCCTTGCACAGTAATTTTAAGTGCAGAGAGCTGATTTCTGAACATGAAAACAATCAGCCTAGGACTTTTAAAGATGTATTGATCATAATTATTATTTGTATATGCCTTTGGACCTTATCACATAAATAATTGTATATATGTTATTAGTTAAATGTTTTAAGGCATGTATATTAAAATATATCTTAATATTAACTGTTCGTTAGTCATTATTGGCATTCATGGAAGTGCATCTTATCTTAGCTAGACACAGCAATTTATTAGAAGCAATTTTAAAATTTGGGGGACTTTTTAAATAAAAAGTTGGAGCCATATTTCATCAGAGTAAAATAACTTCCTGAAACTAAATTAGCTGTAAACAGATGTATTTTATTGTCTAATATATTGTTTGAAAGCGAGAAAAAGTCATAATTTTTTAAAAATACAAGGATAGAATTGTACAATTAATCCATATATTTTTAAAATTTTTGAATATTATAAGATTTAATTTTGTAAAATAATTTCTTCACTGGCTTAAACATATGAAATGAAAAAATAGTATAAGATTTCCTAAAAAGGTACTTTAAGATTACAGTGAACATGATTTTATGGAAACTTTAGAGCTTATTTATATTGTAAAAATGATCAAATTCATTCTAAGCAGATGTAATGTTAATTACTTTATCCAATAGCTATGGCAGATGATAAAATGAACTCAAGAATTAAAATTAGATATAGTATTGAAGTCTTTTAGAATGAAAAATAGTTGCTAAAGATGAACAAAAATATCAATAAACAAAATAATGAATTAATATTCTCTAGATGAGGAATATTTATAATTCGCAAATTGGTTAATAAAATTACATAAAAAATCTCTAGTATAGTACTATTATTATTTTGTTTTGTTTGTCTTTTCACCTTCTTGTTTTAAAAATGGGATGGCCATATTTATTTGTGAGTGGTTGCTGACAGTGTAATATATATATATATATATAGAGAGAGAGATGTTTAATTTATATATATAGAGAGAGAAAGAGTTATGTTTAATATATATATATATATATATATATATATATATATATATATATATATATATATATATATATATATATATATATATATATATATATATATATTTCTTTACATGAAAATAATCATTTTATGTCTATTATAATAACAATGCTTGAAAATATTTAATTCAACATAGAAAACTCTCTGGAAAAGTTTAAAGTAGATATTTTCAGTATGTCAATTGAGGTGTTATACTATCATATTCTCACATTTATGAAAATGGCTTTCTGGTTTTAACATCCATTTAGTAACTTGGGTTTGGAGTAAAGAGAATCAAACTTCCTTTTACTTTGATAAACCTCAAAAATACAATTATTATATGTTAAAGAAAATAAAGCTTGTTAGCCTTAGAGATTGTCAATTAGTAGTAATGCATAATATTCTGATATCAAAAGCTTTATCTCTGATTACATGCAATCTGATTAAGTCTATTCTTTATTATAATATCAATCCATAAAAATATTTAATTTAAAATATATATATATATAATATTTTAAAATTGAACTAATTTCTTATGCAATATGTATATTATATTTAAGTCATTTTTCAATATTTTAAAATATCATCTTTATGGTATTAATGGTTTCAAAATTGCTATATATAGAGCTTACAAAATAATCTCTTAATATGCTTTGAAAAGATCCCCAACTCCAGACTGTTTTCTCCTACTGGTGTCATCACTAAGGTGCTAGAATATTCAAGCATTAGATTTAAAATACCAGGAGAAGCCTAGCACTTTATTTAAAATCTGAAATTTTCAGACATCCATATGTCTTCCAATCTAACTAACTTAAATAGCCATATGGGACTGAATTAAGTTCCGATAATAGCTTTAGCAATATAAAATCATCAAAACCTTAATAGCAAAAAATAAAATTACAAAAAAATTAGGTCATGTGACATCTGACTTGATTTTTTTTTTGTAATGATTTTAATTTTAGGTTTTATATTATTTAAGCATTTAAATTCAATTATACATTCATTTGAATGCAATTTAATCATGCATACATTACATTTTTCATATTTTTAATGAAATATATTTCCTTACCTTTTTTACAGTATTTAATTTTTAATACTTAATTTTAACCTTTCCTGGATCAAAAATATATCTTGTTTACTCCTATTTGTTAACTAACTTACAGTTGTGTAGTGGTCAATACATCCACCAATATAAAAATTATGTATTGAAATTATGTATCCAGAGCAAAAACAGGAGAATAAACAATAGATAGTTTTTAATCTATATAAATTATATGTAAATTATGAAATGTCAGAAAAATAAAACTACGGAAACATGTTTTAATAACAATGCAAATAATATAATTATTCAACCAACAAATGGCTGGCCATCAAATTAATGTGGTTTAAAATATAAAATGATAACAATATAATCTAAGAGATTAATACCATTAATCTTATAAATATTTTACAGTGAAAACTGATTTATATATATATGTAGAAATTAGTTTTGTCTGAATAATTGAAATCGCATATATATTGCTGAAAAAAAAATACTGTTACCAATTTTTATTTTTATTTTTTATTTGTGTTAAATAAGAAAATATGCAAATAAACAGAAACTAATTTTTGAAAAATATAATGCTATTTTTTAAGCTAAGTATTTCCAGTTCAATCCTAATGTTAAAACAGTTTTAAAATAGTTTACAGAATAAAACCTTTTCTAACAGCTCCCCATAGAGTGTTATTACTTAACAAGCGTAATTTCTAAGGCGATTATATCTTTAATAGTTTTCCTCTTGTTTTACCCTTTTACTGTCTTAAATTGACTATCTGAAAAAAAATTCTTAAATTTGGTTATAACCAGTAAAAGAGTTTCAAGTTCACCTATCATAAAAATTTCAAGTTTACCTATCAATAATTTAAATCCAAAATTGGACATATAAAAATAATATTTTTTGTACTATAAGCAAATCTAGATTTTTATCAGACTGACTGATTTTATAAAACAGAAATACTCTTAGGAATTTTTTAATAATGCGGAATTGATGGATTAATGCGCAATTTTAAACTTCTTTACCAGATATATATAAATGTCAGCAAAAATTTCTCATTGGTAATGGAATGTAATGCGTGTAAATAACTACACACACACTGAGGGTTATAAATCAAGAAAAATGCAAAACCCTTAGAAATAAATAACACATGCGTTTAATTTAAACTACAATAAAATATAAACATTTTTTTTTAAAAAACAAAAAACAAAATATAAATCCAATAATAAAATATATATAAAATTTAATTGATTGGAACAAATAATTCAATTTTAAAACAAAGAAAGTTTGTGGGGATTAATTAAAATATTGAACAACCTAAAAATTTAGCTTTGTTTTTATATTTAAAAAATTATTTATTTAGTTTATACAAAACCAATTTGAATCTAACATTAAGATTATTATTATTCTGACAAAAACAACAATTGCATATATTTTAATATAAATAAAAAAAATTTAATTAATTATTCAGAGAAAAAATTATTATAACTATACTACCATATATATGATAAATATATTCTTTTTCAGCTTGTTTTAATTGATTATTTTGAACACACACTTTTGTAGATAAAATGGATGATCATAAATGAAGTTAATGAATCACTGTAATTATCTGTCCATATGATAATGAACTATTTGCAACTAATCATGAATGTCGGCAGCTTTCTTGCTTAAGAAAACCAAATATCTGAAATCATTTAAAATGATTATTCCAATAGTAGTAGTAGTAGTAGTAGTAGTAGTAGTAGTAGAAGTAGTAGTAGTAGTAGTAGTAGTAGTAGTAGTAGTTGTAGTAGGAGTAGGAGTAGTAGTATGAGTAGGAGTAGTAGTAGTAGGAGGAGGAGAAGGAGGAGGAGGAGTAATAGTAGTAGAAGTAGTAGTAGTAGCAGTAGTAGTAGTAGTAATAGTAGTAGAAGTAGTATAGTAGTGGTAGTAGTAGTAGGAGGAGTAGTAGAAGTAGTAGGAGTGGGAGCAGTGGCAGAGGCAGTGGCATTGGACATGGCAGTGCCCGTGGCCATTGCTGTGGCCATAGCAGTGGCGGTAGCAGTGTCAGTAGCAGTAGCAGTGGCAGTGGCAGTGGTGGTGGTGGCAGTGGTGGTAGCAGTGCTGGTAGTGGTGGCAGTAGTGGTAGTGGTAGCAGTAGTAGTAGTATAGTGGTAGTAGTAGGAGTGGGAGCAAAGGCAGTGGCAGTGGCATTGGCTGTGGCAGTGCTGGTGGCTATTGCTGTGGCCATAGCAGTGGTGGTAGCAGTGGCAGTAGCAGTGGCAGTGGCAGTGGTGGTGGCGGCGGCAGTAGCGGTGCTGGTAGCGGTGGCTGTAGTGGTAGCAGTAGCAGTAGTAGTAGTAGTATAGTCATAGTAGTAGGAGTAGTAGGAGTGGGAGGAGTGGCAGTGGCAGTGGCCATGGCCATGGCCATAGCAGTGACAGTAGCAGTGGCAGTAGCAGTGGCAGTAGCAGTAGCAGTAGCAATGGCAGTGGCAGGGGCAGTGGAAGTGGCGGTGGTGGTAGCGGTAGCGGTAGTGGTAGTGGTAGCAGTAGCAGTAGCAGTAGCAGTAGTAGTAGTTGTAGTCATAGTAGTAGTAGTTGTAGTAGTAGTCATAATAGCAGTAGTAGTAGTAGTCATAGTAGTAGTCGTAGTAGTAGTAGTAGTCTTAGTAGTAGTAGTAGTTGTAGTCATCATAGTAGTAGTCATAGTAGTAGTCGTAGTCATCATAGTAGTAGTAGTAGGCGTAGTCATCATAGTCATCATAGTAGTAGTAGTAGTAATAGTAGTAGTCATAGTCATAGTAGTAGTAGAAGTAGTCATAGTAGTAGTAGTAGTAGTAGTAATAATAATAATAATAATAATAATAATAGCTGAAATACACAGGCTTATATATACCTGCATCTATATATGTAATAGATAGGGTATGAGCACAGACTTTCACATGACCCACCACTCTCCACACTATCTCATAACACTGATACACCTGAACACACATATGTTGAAAAGATAAATAATCACCAATATACGTATTTCATGCTAAACCAGCAATCATCAGTTGGTCCAGATTACCATCTCTACACATATATGCTACAAGTGCTCAGATGTATATTAAGATAGCAAATTCTCCTACTTTAATGGACAGGCTTCAATCTACTCCACACTACAACTCTTCAACCGTCCATCCAATTGAAAATCTGATGATGGAATGCTCAAAGGCCACCCTGAGGCCGAGATTATTGTCACACCCATGTTGACCTAAAGTCAATCTGACCCCTCATGTACAGGACATAATCCATTAAATACATATACAAGGGATAGGCAGACATCTCTAATATGTAATAGCTAAAATACACAGGCTTATATATACCTGCATCTATATATGTAATAGACAGGGTATGAGCACAGACTTTCACATGACCCACCACTCTCCACACTATCTCATAACACTGATACACCTGAACACACATATGTTGAAAAGATAAATAATCACCAATATACGTATTTCATGCTAAACCAGCAATCATCAGTTGGTCCAGATTACCATCTCTACACATATATGCTACAAGTGCTCAGATATATATTAAGATAGCAAATTCTCCTACTTTAATGGACAGGCTTCAATCTACTCCACACTACAACTCTTCAACCGTCCATCCAATTGAAAATCTGATGATGGAATGCTCAAAGGCCACCCTGAGGCCGAGATAGTGTGGAGAGTGGTGGGTCATGTGAAAGTCTGTGCTCATACCCTGTCTATTACATATATAGATGCAGGTATATATAAGCCTGTGTATTTCAGCTATTACATATTAGAGATGTCTGCCTATCCCTTGTATATGTATTTAATGGATTATGTCCTGTACATGAGGGGTCAGATTGACTTTAGGTCAACATGGGTGTGACAATAATCTCGGCCTCAGGGTGGCCTTTGAGCATTCCATCATCAGATTTTCAATTGGATGGACGGTTGAAGAGTTGGAGTGTGGAGTAGATTGAAGCCTGTCCATTAAAGTAGGAGAATTTGCTATCTTAATATATATCTGAGCACTTGTAGCATATATGTGTAGAGATGGTAATCTGGACCAACTGATGATTGCTGGTTTAGCATGAAATACGTATATTGGTGATTATTTATCTTTTCAACATATGTGTGTTCAGGTGTATCAGTGTTATGAGATAGTGTGGAGAGTGGTGGGTCATGTGAAAGTCTGTGCTCATACCCTGTCTATTACATATATAGATGCAGGTATATATAAGCCTGTGTATTTCAGCTATTACATATTAGATGTCTGCCTATCCCTTGTATATGTATTTAATGGATTATGTCCTGTACATGAGGGGTCAGATTGACTTTAGGTCAACATGGGTGTGACAATAATCTCGGCCTCAGGGTGGCCTTTGAGCATTCCATCATCAGATTTTCAATTGGATGGACGGTTGAAGAGTTGTAGTGTGGAATAGATTGAAGCCTGTCCATTAAAGTAGGAGAATTTGCTATCTTAATATATATCTGAGCACTTGTAGCATATATGTGTAGAGATGGTAATCTGGACCAACTGATGATTGCTGGTTTAGCATGAAATACGTATATTGGTGATTATTTATCTTTTCAACATATGTGTGTTCAGGTGTATCAGTGTTATGAGATAGTGTGGAGAGTGGTGGGTCATGTGAAAGTCTGTGCTCATACCCTGTCTATTAAATAATAATAATAATAATAATAATAATAATATAGGTTTTAGATAAGATAGGCATATAGGAGATAGTTTATTTGCAGTTACACAACTTATGGATATGAGTAGGAATGCAGGTAAACAGTTATATATGAGTTTTATAGATATAGAGAAGGCAAATGATAGAGTAAATAGAAATAGATTATGGATAAGTTTAGCAAATTTGGGAATGGATGAAGCTTTACTAGATATTATTAAGAAATTATATGAAAATAATTATTATATATATCAATTAGAGAATATAGAATCAATTACGGTTAAAAATGGTATGGGACTAAGGCGAAGGATGCCCTATGTCACCTATTTTGTTTGTTTTGTATTTGAGTGAAATGGAAAGAGCAATAGAAAGATTAGGAAGAGGGATAGAGATACCATTGATAGGTAGTAAGGGAGTATATATTTTGTCAGGTCTTTTTTTTGCGGATGATATATTTTGGTGTGCAGAAAAAAGAGAAGATATGGAAGTTATGTTGAGGACATGTGCAAGGGTGGGTAAAGAGATGGGGATTACATTTAGTGAAGAAAAATCAAATATAATGATGGTTAATACTGGGAAAAGAGAAGATGTAGAAATTTTTATTGGGAGATATTAAGTTAAGTCTGGTGAATAGATATAGTTATTTTGGAATTATTTTAAGTAATCAGAAAAATTATTTGGATGAATGGGAGAAAAAATTGATAAATGAAGCAAAGAAAAGAAAGAGATTGATAAAGAAATTAACAATATTTTAATATAATAAATATGATGTAGCTAGAATTATATGGAAAGGAGTTGCAGTAGCAGGGTTAACATATGGTAATGATGCAATATATGTTAGTAAAAAGATATTAGATTACTTAGAAAAAGCTCAAAGGGAAGTAGGAAGACATACATTGGATGCAGAAGTATGGACAGCAAGGGAGGCAATTCAAGGAGAAATTGGATGGTCAAGTTTTTATATGAGAGATGCAAAAAGTAAAATGAAAATGTTTGGTAGATTGCAGTTTATGGATAATAAAAGAATAGCTAAAATAGTATTTAATTGGGTTATGAGTAAAGGGCAGTTAACAAGATGGGTGAGAAAGGTAATGAGATATGCAAAAGAATTGGAGAAAGAGTTTATATCAGTATATTTGTTCAAAAGATGGGATGATTGTGTTAAGAGGATTATTGAGTGTTGTAGTAGTAAGAAATGGGATAAAAGAATAAATTTATTAATAAAGACTAGGGAGTTAGAGAGATGGAGAAATAGAATGGAGAGTAAAAAGAGTTTAAATATATATAGAAATAAACAGAGAATATTAGGTGTGAGTTAATATATGATAATAGTAAGGAAAGTAGTTTATTGTTTAAGGCTCGAACGGAAATCTTTAGCTCCAAAAGAATATACATGTAAATGGAAAAATATGGGTGATTTATTTTGTAAATTATGTAAGGAAGGAATTGAAAATATTAGGCTTTTGTTAATTGAATGTAAATGTTTGAAAACAGAAAGAGTACATATAATGAAGTTGTGGAAAAATAAATATGAAAAGAGTGATTATACAGAAAGTGAATTATTGTTTTCTAAGCTGGGTTTGGGAAAAGATAAGGGGGATTTAGATATAAAGGTTATAGAGTTGACAAAGGTTATGTTGTGGAAATGGGATAGAGCAGATTATGGGTAAATTTAGAGTGGGGAATGTAAAATAAAGTGGCTAACAGGTTTATCTGGGCATAATTGCTGAGATATTCTTGACTTCGTTTAAGAAGAAACCATAATACATTACATCACATTACATGCTTCATATGTCGTTCTAAAAAAAAATTGTAATATGTCGTTCTAGAAAAAAAAATTGTAAGTAACTATATTTAACCAAAGTATTAGAAATATCTAATATATTGGAGTTGTGTATATATATGTAAAGGGTCTGTTTATAATAATTTAAATATTAATATAGCAGCAGTCTCAGTTTAATAACTCGAAAGGGGAGTAACTCCTACTCTCTGTGTAAACCAATATGTCAGGTCCAGGTGATAACGTAACTTAGCAATCTGATCTAACTTATGCTAAGGCTGTTAGAACAATGATTTCTTCATCACCAAATAAAACTGAAAGTAGTAATGAAAAGGATTTGGTTACTGCAAATAAAAATAACAAAATAACTAGTACTGGCAGATTTCATGAATCTACGATCGGCGATATAATTAAAATTGATCTTTTAACACAAATATTTACACCAGTTAACAACAATAACGATGACCTATTTACATGGACCGACAAAAGTCTCAATTATACAATTGAGCAATTTAATAATACGATCCCAAGAAATCTCTTTGATTCTTTTAAACTTTTTTTTTTCAGACAAAGCAATTGTAATCACAGCTACTGATATTTATTGCTCATTATATAGCTTTCCAAAAGAATTATTATACCAAGCTTTAAGCAGTTATAATATGTGGGATTCTGTTTACCAAATTGCTGAGCATCCAAACCCCAGATATATTGTTCTCGAATTTCACAATGAGGAGCAAAAGGATAGATTCAAAAGAACAGTTAAAACTCTCGGTAAATATGCGCTCATTTATGTAAACCAACATTGTATAAACTATATTACTGGAGTCTTAAAAAATTATATTTAAGCTATAATATTAAAGATTTCCAGAGATTAATGCAGCTCTTCGGAATCGTAATTGAATTTCAGCCTATATATCTAAAAGATACACCAGTACCAATTTATAGTAATACTTTTTAGTTTAAAGTCAAGCTACACAAAGGAATTGATCCCAATAACATACCAATGCAAATAACGGACCAGGATGCCATATTGCTGTTAATAATTCAGGGTTTGAGACCACAATGTTTTTATTGCAAGTAGAAAGGGCATATTGTGAATTCTTGCCTGAGTCTCATATGTTCACAGTGTGGCTTGATGGTGACTACTCCTCATCAATGCTCTAAAACAAAAGAAAATGCCCATGACATACAAAACATAACAGATGAGACTTTGATAAGCACTGCATCCAATGTTGATAATAATTTAACAAAACAAGAAAAATTTGATGCCCACTCCAATAAAAATAACTTGAAACATAATTCAACAAATATAGATACCAATATACCACCAATTAATCAACATTAGCAGATATTATAAACTTCACAGATAATCTGAACACATCAAATCATGCCAGAATCACAGATATCCAATTCTCCTAGTGATGACATCACAGATAATCTGAACACATCAATCATTCCAGAATCACAGATATCCAATTCCCCTAGTGATGACACCACCTTCAGAAGAAAGCCAGGCCCCCACCACGTAAAAGATGAGAATGGAAAAAACCAAACAATTTAATAACAGGTAAAGATGAAGATTTTCTTTCTGTTGATGTAAATAACAAAATTAAAACTATGACCAATAGTACACAGGAATCAGATTATGATCTCACATCTGAAAATGAAGAAGTTGTTGATGTAGATAGAATCCCATCTAGTATAAACTCTGATCATGAAATATTGGCTGGAGATCATAAGCTCATGACTCTTTAGCTATAATGATTCAAAGTTAAATCTAAATCCAAAATAACTAATTATTTGCTTTGGTTTGATATATACATATGCCATTTTCTATTTTTATTTATGATATTTAAGTTTGGAGCATTTAATGTTAGGGGTCTCAATCACCCCAGTAAAATCATTCAGTTATCAAAATTGATTGATATAGTTCAGCCACATCACCTTGGATTTACTAATACAAAAATATGCAATGCTTCACAGATAGACCCATAAAATTACCTTCATAATAGAGGATTCTCCAGATTATCCAACTTCCATTTGCCAGCACAGGTATCTTTATTTCCAAGGTATGTCCTTTTAAATCATTTAAAATTCTTTATTTGGATTCTAATATTTTAATTATCACAATGCAATACCCATCCATAATGCTCAACATAGCCACTGTCTATATACCACCTGGCCCACACATAATTAATATATTAATTCTAACTATAAACTCTTTTTTTTGGTCATCACATCCATGTATGATATTGGGAGACTTCAATATGAGCTATGATACATTTGTATCAAAATGGATTCATAGACTTTCCTTCCCTCTAGTGAGTGGAGAATGTTTCCTTCCTAAGAAGTCAGTATCTTTTGATAATGGCAGCACAAATCATTGATAGACCTATGGTTCTACACACCAATACTACATCACATGATTAATTTATCTTTTTAATAATTCATCCTTTTATGATCATCTAGCATTGATGGTCACACTTCAACATGATCTTTCCCAAAAATAGACTTTAATGCTGGAAAACAATTTGTTTACTACTGCGTAATCATACATCTGAATTTCTTTTTCCACAATTTATATTGAACTTTAGACCCAATACAGACCTGGATTGCTTATGTGAATATTCTATCATTCACAATTAACCATGTCACAAGAGCTTCTCCATCATGAACCAGATTCTCAGTCTAGCAGATGAGATTCACAAAAAGGTTATACAATCTACTTCCACTACTGAACAGAGCACAGGAATATCTGCACTAAAGACCCTTTATAAATCCACATGTGAAACACTCAGACAATATTTGGCATATATTGATGACATATCTGTGTTTCTATCTTCTTGTAAACAAATTTCAACTCTCATTGGAATTTTTTCAAAATTTACTCATGATTACAAGCTGGAATTTAACATTGATAAATTGATTATGTGATTGGTCTATATATACTGGAAAAATTCAAAAGCAGTTCTTCAGAGGACAGCCAAGCTTCTTTCTTGGTTTTCCCTTTCATCTAAGCTACTCATCAATGAGAAGGAAAATACAGAATGTACTTATTGACAAAAACTGAAAAGCTGATTAAATCACTCTCTAAATCTTACCTATCTCTTTACTTGAAAACATCACTCTTTAATTTACTGATCATGACTAGAATCACATACTTCTCTTCCATTGTTATTTTTACTAAAAAAATTAATTGTACTATCTACTCTCTTCTTAGAAATCTTCTTTGGATCAAGCATATTGGTGACATTTCACTTAGACAACTTCAAAAACCTCCTATCTTAAATGGATTAGGTCTTCATTGCATAAACATCTTTACAATTCAAAAGACTATCAACCTTATTATTTCATTTAATAAAATATACCCCAAGTTAGAGATACTGCAGAAAATTACCCCTACAGATAAACCCCCACCTGTTGTTAGTTTTTGAAAAAAACACATTCTTCCCCTTCAGGTCATTCCCAAACATGAACTGGAGTCCTCATCTAAAAAAAATAAAATATTGGGAAGTCTATAAATGGTTTAATGGTGATCATTATTACTCCATTAATACTCCAATTTTAGGCCAAAATAACGAACAACTAATTAATAAATATAGACATTGGTCCCGTGAACCTAAATATTTTGATTTCCTTGTTAAAACAAACCTTGAAGCATTACCCACTTTATATTTCTACAGATATAAAAGAAATTGCAAAGGTGTGGATGAATACTTCAATCTTTGCCATAAAGACAATGAAAACCAGCATCACATATTCTGTGAATGCACCTGTTTGATAATATTCAGAGAGCAATTCATCTATTATTTAAAAATTCAAAAGTTAAAATTAACACACTTTTTCAAAGTTTCAAACAAAATATCATCAGCATCATCAACCATTATAATCTACAAATCCTAAGCATATTGGCAATACTTATTCATTTGTCCTTTCTATAACTTCTCTCAATATCTGGATATAATCTAATGTACTAAAACCACTTTTAAATCCAGCTTGTTCTCTTGATTGGTGGAAGTCCAGTGTTCTCTGTAGATGAGTTGTAATTATCTTAGTAAAAATTTTGTATAAAACTGATAAAGGACTGATAGGTCTATAATTTCTAATATCTACTTTATCATCTTTTTTAAATATTAATATTAATACTGCATTCTTCCAATCATCTGGTACATCTTTATTATTTAGACATTTGTAATATAACTTTGCTAAAAAAATTTATTTTTTCACCTGTGTCTTTTAATATTATATCAATTATTAATTTCATCATTACCTGGAGCCTTTCCTTTCTTCATAAATATAATTGCATGTCTCACTTTCACATTCAAAATTCTGGGCAATTGAGAAGATATAATAGGTATAGGAGGTACTTGTTCTTTATTACTATATAATTCTTGATAGAAGTCTTCTACACATTTTATGATGTCATCTCTCTTTTTAGAAATAATGCCATCGTTTTTTTCTTATTGCAGATATAAATTTCCTACCAATACCAGAATGTTGTTTTACATTTTTTAGACTTTTATTCTCTTCTACAGTTTTCCTTGCTAGTTCACAACTATACTTTCTTATATCATTTTCAACTCTTTTCCACACCATTTTACAAAATTCGAGATATTCAATCTTTTTTAATGCATCATTGTTGTATATCCTCATGTTCCTTCTGTTCTTCATAAATTCTCTAGTCTCAGTAGAAATTTTAATGGTCCATTGCTGCTTTTTTACCAGCTATCTTTGTTGCAATTTTTAAAATTGTATCAGTTATTTTTTCTATTAATTTCATTCAAATCTGAATCATGTTCAAAATCTAGCAATACTTGAAACCGATTTCTAAGTTCTAATTTAAATTCATTAGAATGTTTCTGAAGATTAGGAATATCAACTGTAAACATTGTTTTTCTTAATATTTTTTGTCTCTCTAGTTTTGCATTAACATGTATCTTATATCTTACTAATCTATGATCACTTACTGTGTTAACTTTATTAAGAACATTACAATGTTGAAATATATATTTTCTGTTAGTCAAAATATAATCCAATTCTGTTGGACCTTCATTTGGATGCTTCCATGTCCATTTCCTTTTAACATTTTTCTCAAAAAAAGAATTCATAATATAAAGTTTTTCTTTTTCTGCAAACTCCACAAGTCTATGTCCTCTCTCATTTCTATTACCATAACCAAAATTACCTACAGCATTTTTATCTTTCATTTGTTTACCAATTCTAGCATTAGTCTCCCATAACAATTTTAAAATGCTGTTTACTCTGATCAAAAGCCTTTTGTACATCCATATAAAAATCGTTTACTACTTCATCACTATGAGAACTTGTTGGGGCATAAACTGAATTATCTGCATTTGGTATCTGTTATTAAATTGTAAAACTAATTTTCCCTCTCTGTCCGAAACACCATCAATGTCCACAATGTTATTCTTCCACTTTTTATTTATAATGAATCCTACTCCATTTGTATTTCCAATATTTGTGCCATTATACTAGAGTACATGTCCACTTTTTAAATCAATTGTTTCTTCACATTTTGAAGTCCAATAATATCCAATTTAATATAAGACAGTTCTTCTTCTAACTCTTGCAATCTTTCTTCACTTAAATGTGATCTGCAGTTGTAAGTACCTAAATAAAAAGTTGTCATCAAATGGCAGTTTGAGTCTGCAATCAGGGGATTCTTAGCACCCTCCACCTTTGGCCACCAACCGCTGCCTTTGTTGGTGACTTTACAGCCTCCTGGGAATAAAGCCACAATTTATTTTTTGTCTGTCATGATTGTATATATTGGAAAATTATTCTTAAACTCGGAGGTAAAAAGACAATAAGCTCACCATGCTTGCTAATGTGAATTGGTGAGCAGCCCATCCATGTTCGTATACTATATGAAAATCACATAGTAATAATAGCTGCAATGCCAAGAACATATGGAGTGGACATTAGGAATTTGTCCTGATCAGTTCCTTTAAGGCCTGCAAGAGGAATCAAAGGTTCTCTTTTCAGTTAATAGCAAATTCCTTTCTTCAGCCCAAACAATGTATATATGCTAATATACGTGCCGGCACATTTGTCCTATTTGCATTATGGTGTATTAGATGCATTTTTGTACAACAACATACCTTTTAGAATAAAGTTGAAAGCATTAAAGAAAGAAACAAGAAATTGTTTTTGACTCTATATATAATACAACATGGAACCTATTAAATCTTCAATGAACTGCATGCAGACTGTGATCGGATCTCAATGCAATATTTACAATTAGCACAGAACATTGATAAAGATCTATTGTTTTTGAACTAGATGGTTATCACAAACTCTAATATCTAAATATGTAATCTAAATGTTAGTAATGCATGGCATTTAATTGCATAAACTGTACATCTTTTATAATGTAAATATGAAACCGTGTATGTCTAATGTAAAACTGTAAACAGATGTAAGCTTTCAGTTAATAAAGTCTTTTTGAAAGTAGTAGTGATAATAATAATAATAGTAGTAGTAGTAGTAGTAGTAGTAGTAGTAGTAGTAGTAGTAGTAGTAGTAGTAGTAGTAGTAGTAGTAGTAGTAGTAGTAGTAGTAGTAGTAGTAGTCATAGTAGTAGTAGTAGTAATAATAATAAGAAGAAAAAAAGAATAAGAAGAAAAAGTAGTAGTAGTAGTAGTAGTAGTAGTAGTAGTAGTAGTAGTAGTTCAGCAGCAACTGTCAGTTTGTACACTACCCAGTTAAATAGCTCTAGTTTTCCATGCTTCAAAAGTACTCAAAACCTAAGGCTGACAAAGTAAAAACCATATCCTGACATACCTTTTTCAATGAGTTGAATATTAATTAATAATTTTGTCTTATATTTTTAATTAAAAATTTCAAATAAAATCAAGTTACCCAATGAATAATTTTAGAAAACCATATGGATACAATGTCATCATATGATCAGAAGCTTCCTGTCAATATTAACAGCACAGAAATTCAAAATCAAAAAAGTTCAGTCAAACAGAAGTTAATTTCTAATTCTATTATACAAATTTTGATCTTTGTTGTGAAAAAAAAAACATTCCAATTACAAATTTCCCAGCAAGCAATTCATTTGCTTGCAAACAAATTAAGGAGCTCTCGTTTTTATGCTTAAAAAGAATTCAAAACCTTACTCTAATGCAAGATAATAATATACCTTTAATCAATTGATTACTTATTTACAATTTTGAATTACATTTTTATTCAAACATTCAATTAAAATCAAGGTTTTTTTTTAAAAAAAAACATCAGATGAACAATGTCTGTCACCAGTCAAGCATGTTCTTATTTTTAATGTTATTGTAATAAACTCTGATCTTTATTTAGTAAAAAAAATCCAATTTCAAGTTCCCAGCAATTAATTCACCTGCTCACAACCAAGTTAACAAGCTTTGGCTGTTTATACTTATCAATAAGCCAAAACTTTAGACTAGCAAGAAAAAAAAACTAACTTTATGTACCTTTTTCAATCAGTTGATGAGTTATTTTCAATTTTGAATTAAATTTTTCATTCAAATCTTCAACAAACATCAAATTACTAGATAATTTGAAAAAAAAATCACTTTCAATAGTAATGCATAGCTTAACTATCTATCCAGATTTATCATCTCCCTATGTCTGGATCCTCTAACCATGAATTTCACACTTAAATTACATCAACAGCTACTTGGCCTCTACCTCTATCACAGCCTGATCCACAGTCTGACCAACCTATGACAAACTCCAAGGCAAAAATAGTAACCAGTTTTAACATAACTGTACCACCAACCCCTTCTGGAAATCAGCATCCTTTACTCATGGATATCATGCTTAAATCTTATCAAAAGCCTTACTCAGCCTCTAGCTTAACACACAGATAAACCCATAATCCAGCTACCTTCCACAAATACCAACTTAACAATTGCAATGAATTTTAACATAGTAGTCACTCTCCTCTCTTTGGAACACTCATCTATTCAAATGCATCAGAAAGCATGCATGGTGGGGTTGTACCAATTATGAAAGCAGTCCTGCATGTCTTCCATCCACACCAACACCATACCCTCCCCAACCCACATTGCTAATGAAACCAAGAGGAAAACCTGGTCACACAAAGAAGATCCAGCACACTAAAAAATCAAAAAACACATTGATCTCATATCAGTGTGGACCTCACAGACAATGGCCACACTATTATGGAAATTCTAGTCCCTTGCCAATATTACCCAGGCAGCTCAATGACATAAAACTAAACCTGGTTTGTATCTGTAGATACAACAATCCAGAGCATTAAAATTTATGTAATCTTGTGTAAATCAATAAAATAACTTTTATATATGTAATCTTACAACTATAGATTGTCCATGTAACTATGGCAATCCAAGCTATGTGAAAACCCTTGTAACTAATCCACAGCATATAAAAATTCTTATAATATTATGTAAATAAATAAATCAACTTGTTCATATAAAAAGCTACAACCACAGATTGTTCATGTAACCACAGCAACCCATGTTATGTAAAACACTTGTAACTAATCCACAGCATGAAAAAATTAATGTAATATCATGTAAATCAATAAATCAAGTTTTACATATATAGACCTACATCTACAGATTTTCCATGTAACCACAGCAATACAAGATATGTAAAACCCTTGTAACTAATCCACAGTATGTAAAAATTCCTACAATTCTATGTAAGCCAATAAATCATTTTTTATATATGTAAATCTACAACTAAAGATTGCCCATATAAACACAGCAATCTAAGCTATATAAAACTCTTATAACTCTCTAAGAAAAAATAAAGTTTATCTTTGAAACATTAACAATAATAATAATAAGAATAATAATAATAATAATAATAATAATAATAATAATAATAATAATCATCATCATCATCATCATCATAATAGTAATAACTAATTAATTATTAAGCATAACATCTTTATTACTATGGTTATGCTTATATCTTGCTTTAATCATTTATCTCAATTTATCTTATATATATATATATATATATATATATATATATATAAATATAGATAAATTGAGATATGTTTAGAAATACTTGGCATATTATATATATATATATATATATATATATATATAATATGCCAAGTATTTCTAAACAGTGAACACCATAATTTTAGTAAACTTTTAAAGGAGAAATAATTATCAATATCACCAATTTAGTATTTAAGTGATGCTACTTAGCATACTGAATGCTGTTTTGAAATCTTATTATATTAGATAATAACTGATAGCTCTGCAATCGTTATTATCATTGATTTATATTATATTTCTTTGTGGTTTGCCTAGTCTGAGTTATTATAAATTATAACTGTTAATATCCATAGTTAGAAGTGATAGGCTAGCTAGAGCTGATATTAAAAGTATATTTGTTAATATTTATTAATGCCCATTTTCTCTCTTTAGATTATGATTTAATATGCAGATTCAGTGTATAAAACTAGATTGATAATTTAGTTTATTGTTTTTACTTAGCATGATTAATATGCTATTTTAAGAACTGGGTTGTATTAGTTTAGCAGATAGAAGCTATCTGTTTTTAGGCACGATCAATTATATATATATATATGTAATTTATTTATGTGTTGCGAGTGTGTCTTTTCTAAATACACTTATACATTATATCTTAATACCTTTATTATGGGTTTGTGGTGAAGGCCACTGCCATCCACCTCACTTTGAGTATGGCTATCACTTTAGAACTGGAACACGAGGATCCACACTATTTTTGTAAAGCCTATTTGAGTTCCTAAACTAGATATGTTCATATTAATTATAGCAAGCTATCTGGACCTATGTAACCATGCATTTAATGCAGAATCCTATGAATAATTACTCACTTGCACTGGAAACATTTCTTAATGTTTATTTAGTGCCATAGCATATATATGCAAATCTAAAAGTAACCAGTTTTTTTTTCTTTCTTATTAATTAATCATTCACCCTTAGACTGAAACCGGAACCTTGGTTGCTAACCTGAATCAGAATTTTTCTTAAGTCTAGATATTTGCTCAACCATTATATATATGAAAAGTAAGTTACTGTTAACACTAACTGAAATAATTGTACAAATATATAAACCATTATACAATTACAAATATCCAGTAACACCCTCTGTTTAAAAGTCTATATCTCAATAATAGTGAACTTCAATTACAAATATCCAGTAATGTCTTCTGTTTAAAAATCTATATCTCAATAATAGCAAACTTCAAAATGAAGTTCGCTATTATTGAGATATAGACTTTTAGACAGAGGCGTATAATGGTTTATATATATATATATATATATATATATATATATATAAATATGGCTATATACACACACACACATATATATATATATATATATATATATATATGTGTGTGTGTAATAGCCATTTTAGCATTATATATATAGTAATCATCTGGATAGATTATCCACTCACATCATAAGTAAACAAATGTAAATAGGTTTGGTATATTAATAAAACATAGGCATAAATCTTATTAACTGCATAAAAGAACACATGCCTGTATAAATGTTAAGATGAGATCACTGTAATAATTATCTCATCCACTATGTAATGATGATGTGCATTGTCTGACATATTGGTACCCTAAATTTATTGTCATTTTTCTTTGATTTATTTATTGCTTTAACAAACCTATTTAAAACATAACATTTGTTTCATGTCTTTTTTGCTTGCAATTTAACTCTAATGTATTGTTATCATATTATGATATGCATTATAGTTAGCATTAGATTAACATTAGTTTGAATTCAATTTGCATGTTACATAGTCAATTATAACCCTTTAGTTTAATTATCAGTTCTTTCATGAGTCTCATATTTCTCCCTTGCAGAGTCAGCATGCAGAAAAAATGAGATCCATGTGTAACCTCAGAAATGTCAGTCATAAAGTATTAAATTTGCAGAGTACTGGTGAATGAGTTAAAGCTTAGTTGGATTTGGGATTTGGTGTATTTTATTTGAACTCTGTATCTTGTTACATGTATGTATATATCTGACCATTACAAACTATAAATTGTTTTGAAAATAATATCATAAGCATAGTAAATAAAGTTTAAGCTAATACTACCCTATTAGTTTTTTTTTTAATTCTTCTGATTTTCTATTCCCAGCAAATACTGTCATATAAAAGCTGTATACTAAGATAAAACTTTAACAGACTTTCAGCTAACTTGAAGAAATGTTACATAATGTTTAGACTAACTGAGTCAAATGAAACAACAATATCAATTTATTTGTATTTGCTCACTTATATTCTTTCATTAATTACTCCTGCCCATTGTAAACAAGACAATGAAATCTCTTTCGTCAATTTTTCTGACTGAATAAATAAAGGCAATACATAAATAGTTTTTTGGCTTGAGTCTTTGCCTGAAATCAAAATACTGTATTTAGTTTTTCTTGATGTTTTTAAAACCAAATTGAGTCTCTGATAAGCACTTATCTATGACTGGAAGAAATTACTGAAAAATATTTTTGTGTTAATATAATGTTATTTTAATATAAATATTGTGATATTTTATCTCTTTTTGTAAAGTAAAACAATAGTATATACAAGCACTTTAACACACTGTGTGAAGAAGCTGTTAGTGGTAACAAAAACAATCAAATAAATTAATGCAGGTCTAGCACTTTTGAGGTTTAGTCCCTCATACTCATGGCCAAAACAGATTTTAAATCGTTGTTATGAAAATATTTTTTAAAAAATTAGTGGGCAAAGTATCATGAGTCCATATATATATTTTTAAAAAACTCCAATAATTTTGAAACAAACATTAACCCATTACATATTAAGACATTATCAGATAATTTATTTGAACTAACAATACTTCTGTTGTTTAAGATTATCAATCTATGTTATACAAATCTTAATGAGTGGCTAAACTAGCATAAAAATGTCTTTTCCTGTTTATTTATGAAGGTGATGCTAAAAAGATCTTTACTCAACATGGGACTATTTTAAGGCTTTTTCATTTTATCACCTATAAATAATTAATATGAAATGATTAATGTTTTATTTCTAACAAATATGTTATAGTTTTATTTCTTTGTCAAATAAAATATTTTATCCTTTCCATTATTGTAGTATGACTTTTAAATAGATTCTTATTTGTGGGTATTTTTGTGGTTTTGAGATCTATTTATTACTCCTATCCAATATAATGATTTTAATATTTTGAATGATTAATTATGATATCCAAATTAGTTGAACTATTTGCTGATATGATTTTTATAAATTTTAAGTTTCACATAATATGAACAAATATTTTTATTATTATTTATTTTCAGGGATTGAACTAGGATCTATGAAACATTTAGAGACAATAAATATAATTTCATGTTGAAATATTTCCAACATGTAGTTCAATTGTTACATATTTTTGAAAAGATTCAAATTTTATTCATATATTTTCCAAATATATACTATTGTTAGTAAAAACAAACAGATTAAATCGTACCTAATCAAAAATGTAGTAGAAAAAATATAAATAATATTTGAATTTTTTTTTAAAAAACTAACTTTTAAATTAGATAACAGAAATAGATAGTCAAACATATAATGAAATAACTGAAAATAGTTTTAAAATATGATGGTGACATATTAGTTTAAAATGTAATGAAATGTTTTAGGAATATATGGACTCACAAAGTTGCCTCATGTGCTTTTAAATATGCTTTTATTGTTTCAATTATTAAAAACAAAGAAAATAGATAAGATTTCAATAATTATTAGAGAATGATCATACTATCCATTACAGCAATGGTATCTTCAATGATTTTATTGAATAGCAGTCACAGTGAATTTATTAAGACTCTATGTAGTTTTAGAGAATCAAGAAGTACTATAGATATGGTTTTTGTTGATAGGTAAAGGTAATAAAAATGCCAAAACAAAGAATTGGTTTTTATATTGCTTTTATTGATTTGATCAAAGCATTTGATTAATTTATCATAAAAGATCTATAACATTAATTGAAATTAGTTGGTTGCCAACCATAATTTATTTGTATACAGTTTCTACATAATGAAATGAGGAAAGTATTATTTAGTACAAGTGGAAAATTTGATGTTTTGAAATGAAGATTCATGTTAAATAAGAATTTCTACTTACTCTAACATTATTTTCAATTTTTATGACAGTGTTTATAAGAATTGTTTATAAGTAGCTTAATGAATCATGGATAAAGGCACACAATGACTTTGATGATGGTATTTTTAATTTGAATCACTGGATGATCACTTTATTTTTTCTACTATAAAATGAAAGTTTATAATAAAAATTCAATGAAGTTCAAAAAAATACAGTGGATAATATATGTATTATAATTAATAAAAACAAGACACAAATTGTGTAATTTGCTTTTAAGCTTGTATTAAAATGTTCACTAGAGAGAACTTACCAATAGCACATAAGCTCCCTCACAAGTGCCTACTCATCCAACTATCCCAGACCAGTTTCCAGCTTGTGGCTTTCATTAGTGAGAAACCTTGGTTCTGAGAGCACTGCACAAGTGATAATTGCTTCTATTGGAAAGATATGAAAGCGAATGGAATACATTGGAAAACTACAATTAAGCATGATGTTGAAGTATTTTAGAAACAAAAGTTTTCTGCTGAAGAAATTAAAAGACAATATTGTAAAATATTAATTGAACAGAAACATAGACGGCATGTTTTATATGTGTATATATTTGTGATTCACAAATTAGTCTTTATAGTTAACGCAAAACTCATTTATAGGTATTTTTTATCTCTCTTCTTTTTTCTTGGAGTTATCATTGTCCTACTCGTTTACGAATAATTGTTTAATAGTATTATTATTATTACAATTACGAATAAAATGCCACCTTCACAAAATTTTAGATAAGTATTAAATCTAAATTTATTATCCCGGAATTTTATGATATAAACTGTATTTAAAACAATAGAGTAACTAATTTATAACATAAACCAGTGATAACTAAGGGTTATCACTTAACCTGCCTTCAAGCAGAAATTGAACATGTAACCGTATTCATTATTTAGCTGATATTAAAATTGCAAATGAATATAATCAAGAAATTTTATCGGTGTGTAATCGCAATATATAGTTTTTATTAAGTAATACTTATTATTAACATTATTTAAGACTTAATATTTTAACATATGTCAAAGGCAAACTCATTAACTACGTAAATAAATTCAAATGTTTTTTATCTAATTAATTACTTTTCAAACTTACTATTAACTTAATTTTTTACTAATTCATTTCTGTTTTAATCGACATTTTAAAATATATTACACTGCTAAAATTTATAAAATAATTTGATATCTAAAGGCACTTAATTCCACTGCTAAAGATTAATAGCAAATGGAATATCGATTTTAAATTTTATTTTTTAATGTAAAATTTGAGGACATTACTTTTAGAAAAAACGAGAAATTAAAGAAGGTTTTCGATACGAATAAAATTAATACAATTTAAATTATTTCCTAAAACTTTTATTAATTATTTCTTTTGTCAGTTTTCTTCTAACAATGATTGCTAATAAAGGAACAAGACAATCTTACAACTTTAGATTGCGTTCAAATCAAATCAGTAAAGAATGCTGATTCTATTTTTACATACAACTTTTTGTCAATTTTGATAAAACAGATGAGATATTTTTAAGTTAAAGGAAATTTAAACATATCAATCACATTTAGTCAATTCAAAAAGTTGACGGATTGATTTTTAAAATGCTATAATTATTATTTTAACTACAGAGCCATTATTCAATTTATTTACTTGCAATAAATATTACAATATTGTATCACATGAACGAAATTTCGTTAAGACAATTGATTTTTTATAAATATTTAACACCTATAGTAAATCGTTTTTTTCTATATATAATATATATATAGCAATAAAATATAATATTTACTGCAATATATAACTGCAAAATTTTATGAAATTATTTTAGGAAAAATCAATTAAGCTTATCTTACTAAAAATATAGACTTAATCTTTATTAATTTTAGATTGTTGTTGTTTTTTTACGTAATGATAAACTCATTTGACGTTTAATTTATCGCACATATAAACAGTCTTTAAGTAAAATTTCTATTACAATATAAGATAGAGAAAGAGAAGACATCGTTTATCATGTTTGCTAATTGCTTAAGAGTGAGAATTGATCTATTTTCCATGCTTCTTCTAGTTAAAAGTAACTAGGTATTTATTTATGGACCAATATTGAATAACTAATTATGTTGGCTTTGAGCTGACTAATTAAAAAAATCATAATTCTAATTCTAAATCTAAAAAAAAAAAATTCTAAGTTTTACCTGCTCAGATTCAAACCCAAATTGTAATTATATCAGGTAGATTTACACCATTATGCGGTAAACAATATATATATATATAATATAAATGATATGATAAATAACTCCAAAGCCAAGAATTCTAAGTTTGCATTAAGTTCTGTTATATATATATATATATATGTTGGAATGTGGTTGTGGAAAAAATATATAGGGGAATCCAAATGTACATTACAAAAACAATATAATGATAATAAGACATTATATAAACGTGTACAGAAAGAAAATATATCTTCGGTAAATATGAATACTCCATCAATTATATTTGATCATAATCAAACATGTAATTATGGTTTTAAATTTAATAATAGAGATATAAAAATTATTCAAATTGAAAGGTGTAGTGAAAAACGTAAAATTAAAGAGGCAATGATGATATCTAAGAATAGAGGTGGTTTAATGAATAAACAAGTGGCTAATATAAAGACAACAGAATTGTGGGAAATTTGAATAGATTGAATGATGGGTAATGCAAGTTTTTATTTTTTGTATGTTTGTATTAACAGTTGATAAAGATTGTCAGTGAAACAATTGAAAGTACTTCTGGTAAAGAATATATTATTTAATTTTGAATACTGTGTTAAATATATTTGTTTGAATTATTATTATATGATTTAGAAATACAGACATTTAATGGTTGTAGTTATATATATATATATATATATAATTAAAATAATATTTTTAACGGTTTATAAACAATAACAAACAATCCTTAAATCCTCAGAAGTACTTTTGGTTACTTTCTAATCTGCCTCAACTGACATAATTTTCAAAAACCAAAAGTGGAAATCTCGTACTTTAATGTTAGAAGCTTGTCAATTTATTAAATGCATTTTATTCCTGTTTATAAAAATTGCCTCTTTAATTTTTCTTTTACTATGGTTTCTCTCTTCATGAATAATTTTCACATTTTCAAAATTAAATTTAAATTTATATTTAGATGTTTTTTCATGATCAAAGAAAACTGAAGGAGATATTAAATCACCATTATTTTTATTTTTTACATGCTTATATAACAATTCATGTTCCTTCAATCTTTTCTCAATACTGCACCTAGATTCACCTATATATGATAGCATACAATCACAAAAAATTTGATATATGACATTACTTTTTTGCTTGACAGGTATGACATCCTTAGAATTATTGACTAATTTATTAATATTGTTTGGAATGTAGAATGAAACATTAAAAACATAAATCCTTAAAAAACTTTACTTATGGATTTGAAATAAATAGAATAGATATCCATTTTTTGCTATTAATCTTCATTTCTTTTAAATTATAATAATTTGTTTTAAAGTGACATAAAGTATTGTTTATTTGTTCCGTTTTATAATCAACATCAAGCAATTCCTTGGCAAATATCTCAATATTTTTCAGTTTATCACTTTGGTAATGACATAATTTTTCATTCCGAAAAATAAATAAATTAAAACTTGCCATCTTATGCATCATTAGTACTTTTGATTTACTTTTGATAGATTTTGTTGGTTCCTTTATATATCAGACTTCTAAATATATTGGTAAACTTTTACAAGACTTTTTAGGATTTGGAGAAAATACTATTGCTTCATCGTTTGACTTTGTAAATAGTATTAAAAATTTAATGATTGATGAAAATGATGTTATTGCTTCATTGGATGTTACAGAAATGTATGGATCTATTGATAGAATGAATTCCATAAAAACAATTGCACATACATTAAAAAGAAAAAAATATTTGTAAATATATGATAAAATTTATCATTGATTCTTTAAAATTTTATAATGATAACATTGTTGCATCTTTTGAAGGTCAATATTATAAAATGACTAAAGGTTGGCCTATGGGTTTGCCTATAGTTGCACAAATTTGCAATTTTGTTTTATCTACATATGAGAGTAGTATTTTAAATATGTGTATTTTTGGAGATATTAAAATTTACAAAAGATATGTGGATGATGTTTTTGTTTGTGGAAATACTAATAGTATAAATTTGCTTATAGAAGAATTAAATAAGTTGAATGGCTTGAAATGGACTATTGAAAAAGAACAGGACAATAAGATTAACTATTTAGATTTAATGATCACAAGAGATAACAGTATATTAAATTATAACTAATAATTAAGCCACTGCAAAAAAGAGGATATATAAATTGTAAATCAAAAGTACCAATGATGCATAAGATGGCAAGTTTTAAATCTTTTTTTGTTTTGGAATGAAAAATTATGTCGTTACTAAAGTGATAAACTGAAAAATATTGAGATATTTGCCAAGGAATTGCTTGATGTTGGTTATAAAATGGAACAAATAAACAATACTTTATATCAATTTAAAACAAATTATTATAATTTAAAAGAAATGAACATTAATAGTAAAAAATGGATATCTATTCCATTTATTTCAAATCCACAAGTAAAATTTTTTAAGGATTTATATAAAAATGTTTTTGATGTTTCATTCTACATTCCAAACAATATTAATAAATTAGTCAATAATTCTAAGGATGTCATACCTGTCAAGTAAAAAAGTAATGTCATATATCAACTTTTTTGTGATTGTATGCTATCATATATAGGTAAATCTAGGTGCAGTATTGAGAAAAGATTGAAGGAACATGAATTGCTATATAAGCATGTAAAAAATAAAAACAATGGTGATTTAATATCTCCTTCAGTTTTCGTTGAGCATGAAAAAATATGTAAATATAAATTTAAATTTAATTTTAAAAATGTGAAAATTATTCATGAAGAAAGAAACCATAGTAAAAGAAAAATTAAAGAGGCAATTTTTATAAACAGGAATAAAACGCATTTAATAAATCAACAACTTCTAACATTAAAATACGAGATTCATCGAATTTGAATTGATGACATTTGCTTCTGTTTTTGGTTTTTGAATTTAATGGCAGTTGAGGCAGGATAGATAGTAACTGAAAGTACTTCTGCAGATTTAAGGATTGTTTGTTATTGTTTATAAACTGTTAAAAATATTATTTCAATTATAATTACAATATTGTTTTTAATTAACGGATATTTTATTTATTATATATATATATATATATATAAATATGGGATCAGGTTAGAATATATATATATATATATATATATATATATATTGTAACCTTCTCCCTGATCTAACTGGTCATCAACGAATCATGCTGTACATTTTAGCGACTAAATTCTCATATGAAACCTATCATACACTCATTATCAAGAATATGGGCATAAAGAAACAAAATGTAAAGCTAACGAAATGATTCCTGTATTGAATAAAACTAGCATGAAACTATAGATCTAAAGAAGATCACAAAGTGATTAATAAAGATAATAACTTTTGGTCAAACCAGCTTTGAAATCCACACAAACAAAATGTGATGAGTTAAATTTGATGTTCAGCAAACCAATGAATAACTAATAATTATATCTCTGGAATGATTATGAAATTAAACTTATAAATGAAATGATAAGTAAATTATGATGTAGATGACGAAATGAATGATGTAAAGAAGTAATAATTAAATGGTGGAATGAAATGAGTCTAAGAATGAAGAGAAAAGAGTGAAGATGTATGAGAATAATGAATGATTAAGATGATAATAGAATAAGAGCTAATGAATAGTTAAGATGATAAAATAATAAAAGTTAATGTATGATTAATCAATTATGATAATGAATTAATGTCAAATGAGAATGAATAACTAAAAGAACGATCAAGATGAAATTGAGACTGAAATCTTAAGCTATAAACTAATATGAGATTAAATGGTAAAAAGATAAGCTAACTAAAAATAGAGATTTCAAGCTTGACACAACCAGAATATTCATCATGAAGTTAAAACAAACTATACTTTTTACAACAACAACAATATATATATATATATATATATATATATACCTTAAAGTTTAGCTGACTTTCATAAAACAGTAAAAATAATCTATTTCAAGTCCAACTATAATAATTAACTAGATATAAAATTTAGTTACAAATTCAAATTCTACCTTGAAACTTAACAACTAATTCTTCTCAGGGTCCAAACACTCAAAATCATCATACAAACTATATTTGGGTCAGTAAGAGGGATTTTACCACTTCCCAAACATAATGCACATAACAGCTCTCAATATAAACTCAAATTAAGAACTATATTTAGCAATTTTAAAGAAACTTTATAACGAATATAAACTTTAAAATTTATGACTGGGAATGACTTTTTAATAATTAAAAAAACAATAACTTACCAAATTCCTTTTATTTGATAATGATAAACCATGTGATCAAGATCAGTGAATGATAGCTCTGCAGATTTAACTAAATCAATTAAATCAATATTATATTTATCTTTTAATCTATTACTTAAAACAATTTGTACTATAAGTTATTAACATTTTGATTATTGTGTGATGATGCATTAGCTGTACTAACAAATTATAAGTCTTAACAAAATCATTATGATATTGTATAATATAGTTAATAGTACTATATTGGTCAATGATGATTTCAATTTATACTCTTCTGATAGGTTAATAGCAATAACAATAATAGTGTATATATGTGGTAATTAGCAATAATATTACAGGCAACTAAATAAATTTTTCAATACAACAAACTTTATTTACAATATTTACAAATTTTTAATTCACAGACATGGCATGAAACAAAGCTAATATATTAGTAGAACTTATGGATGGGAAAATACCTGGTATCCCATTGACTATATACTCAGTAAATGATATGACCCACTTATATAATGAAATTTAAAGTATCACTTGTTACGGTTTAGCTTATTTTATAGAATAGGATAATGAAACTTATTTAAGCTGACTACCACATAAATTACAACTAATAGTATATTTAGAACTTTAGGATATGTACCAAGTTTAAATTTAGAATTCAAAAAATTATAAAGTATTGCATTCTCCTAAAGCCCTTTTTTTTATCAGAATATGATAAGGGCAATTATCATATTCTGCACAATTAATAACTTATTTAAATTTGAAATGAATAGGTTTGGTGCATTAAAGTAAGAATAAACATCAAAAGTGAAATACACATAGATCTCATTACAACATTACCTATGTCCACAACTTAATTATTGAATACTTCTGATCTTACCAATCTATTGTCAAATCATTATTTGATGAAGATGAATCCCCACTGCCAATGTGCATCTCATGCTTTTACATCTATAAGTTCTATAATTATAAATAGATCTTGATTTGGTCTGTCTATAAGTGATAATGATCTTACAACAACATAAACACTATTATAATTAGGCCAACACTATAGCTAGATCAGTGTTCTTAAATCTAACATCATTATTTTATACTTGCTATATGATTTTTGAACTATTATACTGAAGTTGTAAATCTGTAGTACATATTTAACTTCACTGCCTGATGACATTACATCCCTTTTAAGTAGGGTTTGAACCTGTTTATATGTTTATTTGGTCATCCAGGAATGTTAAGCACACACATATACACATATCACTTCCACCCTGTTTATTTAAGAAAAGGTTATGTGTAACCAGTTAAATTATTATTTTAGCTTAAGTATATTTTAATTTCAAGCTTGTAAATTCCCTTCATTTAGATAATTGTGTATGCGCATATATGTATTATAGATATAAAAATAAATACAATTAATGTAGAGCTAAAGCAATTCCAGAAATTCTAAAAAAATATTATTACAATTTAAAAATGTCATTCTCATTTCAAGTTGAACCAAAAAATCATATTTTAAAGTTATTTGCAATTTTAAAAATACATTTAAATAATCTGCTTTCTGGAACGTATTGTTTACATCTTCCAATATTGCTAAATTTCAAGTATAGGAGGAGCAGAAGTTCTAGGAACATACAAAAGGAGTTCAAATCACTCTTCTCTCTGGTATTTGTGTAGAGAGTGATAACAAAATGGACTGTGAGTAAAAGGAATTTGCCTCCCTGATCTTAAATCGTCTCTGTCCTGCCTTGTGCCATGCCATCGCTGCTTGAGAACTGCTATGTTTAATTGTAAAGAATATTGGAAGATGCCTACCATAATTTTATTAATATTGTGCCTTGCTAAACTTCGTATATGTTATTATAAGTGGCCACCATAATTTCTAAAGGTAATCCGTTTTGCCGAAGAATGAACTCTTAATTCTCCTCACTTCATTTCTTTCCTAAATCTTAATTGTAATCAGAATGTAATCTTTATTTATTTTATAACTGATTTTAAACTTAATTATCATTAAATTTATGATTTTCTCTTTTAAGTTTTTAAACTTGTTTTTTTTTTTGAAACGCTAAGCATAGAATTATGTACTGTAAATTTATTATTAGTTTTTTTTAAGTTTCACACTCTAATTATTTTATTTCATGCAGCAAAACTTATTTTAAAAATATATCTTATTAAATTAGTTTTAGTATGCTAATGTTTTAGTCTAGCAAACTTATATTATTTCAATCATCATTCCGATATTTTGAAATATTTAAATAGTTTAAACGTAAAATTTCTTATTGAACGCTATTCGCTCGGTTAAATATTTTGAAATTATGGTTAATGGCGGATTGTTTAAAAATCATATCACTATCGATATTTAAATGCAATTTATGTTCTTTTAATAAATTTGATTATTAATATACTTTAATAACTATTTATTACTTATACACCATTAAGAGTTAAATTAACTAATATATTGTCATTTAGGAATGCTTGGGTTTGTTAAATAGGAAAAATAATATTTTTCCCTCTTTTATATTCGACATCCTAAATTTATTAAAGTTATACGTATGATGCTGAGTGGATTATCATTTTATCATGGCATTACGCATGCTATTATTGCTTTATTTAAGCTTAAATTATTTCATTAGTCATTTAAGACTTAAGCCATATTTGCGTTGCTTACTTATGATAGCATTTTAAAGAATTATATTTTGCTTTATCATATTTACTCATCCGAAATACAGATTTTCTTCATGTAACTCGTATAGGAATGAGGTTTGGTATAACCGATCTCAAAATAAACATTAGAGTATTAAGGCTCTGCATGTGACATGTTGGAGAGTGTGCTATGGAATCCTTACCACTCATATTTTCGAATATCACCTTGTGATAAAGACAAGCGGAATCATATATGTGATAAAGCCTTCCAGTCCAAAGATGGACATCTTCTCCATTTTAAACACTGCAAGTTCTTTTATATGTAGTTTTAATTTTATTTATAAGACGTGGCACAGTGATGTTTATAAACCACTCATTTTATAATTAGTCGAATATTTTAGGATTATCACAGTAAAGCTAATTTAGGCTAACCCATTCCTCATTTGTACAGGCCCAAATATGCTCATAAACAATAAATTATTAACTATCATATCAAGAGTAAACCTCTCTTTAGAGATGAATTTGTAAACGTCCTTATCATTACTTAGAGTAATGATCACTGCATTGATAACATTAATTTATTATTATACTATAACTCATTAGTATACTAAATCAGTTGCTTATATGCAAAGTAATAACTGCATTAAATCTGTGCTATGTTTTCTAATGTAAATTAAATTGTTTATATTTATTAAATTATTATGTTTTAATAATTACTCATGCGTTGTGTCTTACTGACTCTCACTCATTGAATTCCATTAAATATTTATAATAATGTTAGTAATATTTAGAAGTTATAACTAATTACTTTAAATGGACATTTATCTCTGGGTTGTTCTGTCTTTGCTCATTCTGGATGGATATTATTTTATAATTCATGTTTCTTTTGCAATGCTAGCTGTGTGCAATTCATTTAAAATTTATAAATTGTCCCTTCACATAAGGTATTTGATTGAGCCAAGTTTTAACATTATTTATTTATGCTAATTACTCTGTAGATCTTATGTTTTTCTGCTGTGTCTCTGGGACCAGAATGAATAAAATTTCATGTTATCATCAGAAGTGTTGTTTATAATGTTATAGTTTTAGAGAAGAGCAAATAGGGCAGAATTCATGATTGCTCCTGACCTGTGTATCTTGGGCATGAGTGGATTTAAGGTACTTTTGCTTAGATTCTAAACCTTGTTAAATGAACATAAAATTCTGACCGGTACAATACTTCACCATACATGGTGGAAAAACTAACTCTATATCATCATGAGGGATTTAACACTAAAAAGGGAGGCTCTATAAAACAACATGACAGTTATATAATAATATGTCTAATTCTACTACCTCTCTATGGGTATAAATATGTGTGGGCTTTCCCTCATCACGAAAAAATAAAATTCAGACCATGGATATCCTTTCTTTTAGGATTATTTATGCTGAAAACCATTAATTATTACTTAGCCTCTACCAATCTTTCCTCTCATGGAATCAGCAATAGGTGACTCTCCATCAGCCTATGCTCAATATTAATATTAATCTATTGGATGTCATTCTATTGGAACATCCTATCAGCAAAAAACTGTCACAAATCATTCTCAATATTATAGCAAGGTAAAAAAACATCAACAAGAAGAGTGGAGATATACATATTAAATTTCACAATGCAGAACCATTAATGTATCAATAGACAAACCAAAATATATCTGTCAAACGATCATTAATTATTTTTAAATGACAACAATACTTTTCTTAGAGAGAGCACAATGTATTTAAGCAATAAAGATCGAACCTGCATTTGTATTCAAAGTGGACAAGTTAATTTCTATACAAAATTATGAAATAAAAAAGGTTTATATCAAATTTTCTTTTATATAAGAAAATAACTCGGTCATTCTAGTATCTTTGACAAAAATATTTGTTTGTTTATCTTTTATTAAAATACTCCAAAATTGGTTTAAAACTATAAAAGATAAATATTTTTCTCTCTTCAGATCAATGACATTAAGATTATATTTTTCCTTACTTGGGAAAATAACAAAAATGTGTGTAATAATACATGTATGTGTCTTTATACATTTTTATATCCCTTTGACTAAATATATTTATATACCATGTACCACAATAAAGCATATATGTTTAAAAATAAAATTCCCAAATAACACATGATGTAAGTAATATACATAACACAGCAGTAAAAAAAAAATAAAGAAACATTTTTTTTCCATTAAATTTTATATAATTCGTCCAAGTTATTTCATCTTTGTGAGTTGAACTGATAATAACTGATATTATGATGAGCAAACATTCAAGATAATGCGTATATATGTTTATTATCCTGTTGGATGTATAATAACACAATATTCACCACTTATCCAAAGGCAAAAATTATTTGATGGTTTCTGTACCAATAATTAATAAGGCAATTAAAAGTCACACTTCCAATTGTAGCAGACTTAAAAGGATAAGTTTATCTACTTTTCTTTAGATAATTTTCCTGAATAACTCTTTAGGTTATTGTAATCTTCAATACAAATTTTTTTAAAGACCTTTATTGATTTATTCTGTAAGCGTTTCAAATGAAGTGTAACAAGAATCATTTATTTACATTTAAAATCCAAATAATTTTTTTTTGAAAATGAGTAGAATTTTATTACACTTAACATATTTTTTAAAAATTCTTTGTTATTTTTATTATTTCCTTCATGGTAATATATATGTAACAATCTTTAAACAGTCAGGGTATTTTAAACTATTTTTAAAATCTTACTTATACGCATTTGCACGGAAAACTTTTATAAGCAAATAATTATTCTGTTCCATTTTCATTAGCAAAATGTTATATAAATAACAATATAAAAAGGAATTTATCCAATTATTAATATGATATCTTGAGCACTTTTAATGAATTTGTAGTTGTTTATTTCTATCATTACACAAAATTGACGCTATGAAAATCAGCAGATGAGCATTGAAAATAAAATCATGCAATTATTATTATTATTTTTTACTTTATTAAAAGTTAGATGATTCAAAATGACTTTTTAATTTATTTACTATATATATATCATACATAACACTTGTTTTCAAAATTATCTCGAATTATTTTTTATTTTTTTGATATTTTACTTTACAAGCACAATATTGTTCTGCTGGATAATAAGAGTAGCATGCGAAATACAAACATTATCAACTTTTTGGTTTACTTATAAATAATTTGTGCATCATTTTCAAAGAAGATTTTTCAAAAACATGAATAAAATAAAAGCAAAAGCTTACTTTTTCTTGAACTTTCCTGGATTTAAAGCAATACTTATTTAAATAAAAACTTATCCCCATGGCTTTCATTTCCTTCTCCAGTATGAATCCTAGAAAGTATGTGGTCATGGAGATGGTGCTTAAAATGATAGCAAGGTTTTTAGATTTATTCCAGCATTTCTAGATAGCAAGATATTATAATTCCATTCAATTAGATTGCAGAATTTTTTGATTTTTAGTTGTTTTTTTCTCCTTATTTTAGATCAGAGTTGAGTTATGTGGTTGCTTAGTTTTTGTTTTTCTTAATCAATCCCCCTACAACTTGGTTAGATTATATATAGCTTGTTTTTACAATGGATTGTGGGAGCAATTAAAAAACAATAATCTTAGTGTGAATAATTAATATTACCCCCTCTGGCTTCATTTTTAATAACTACCCATAAAGATTCAAGACAGCTTTAGATTCATTACATAAAGAAAATATGCTTAAGTAATTTACTATAACAATTCATTTTACAAGACTCACAAATTTGATTTAATTATTTATTTATTTCAATTGCTATTCAACAATAATAAAATAGCAATATATTTATCTTCCAATTAATAACATTTTTTTTAAATTGTTGTTTTAGTCTAGTCAGAGCCTAGACTGGGTTTGAAATGTCATCTCCACTTAAACAGATTTCCCAGTGCTTCCAAAACAGTCTTTATTTAAAGCCACTTGTTAAGATTTTAATGCCAAATATATTATTTAAAAATTTGGATTATTAAATACAGGGACCTAAATAAAAGATCATGATATATATTAAAGATTGGCATTGCAAACTGAAATCATGGTATCTACTAATAAATAGTATGTCATATCTTAAAGCCAAAACTGAAATTGCTTTTATATTCTACCCCTAGATCAGGAATGGATTACTTATGGTGCATGAGACAAATGTGGTACATTATACAATTAATTTTGGCATATGTAATTCCTGATTTTAAAAATAAAACTAGATATTTAAATATAATATTGTAAACAGAAGATAACTTTTATTAATACTCAAGAGGATGAAAAGAGTAACAAAAGTTTAAATTCAGTGTGTCAAACTAAAAAACAAATGTTCCACATTCATTGTATAAGTAATTGTTTACTCTTGTCTTATTCTAATCTGTTATTTTATAATTGTTCATCCTTTGTACTCTTGAAGTTTTATTCCGTACAAAAGTTATTTAAGTCAGTGAAAATGATTTTTAAAAAAATGAAATCACATCTGATTGATTCAAATTTGAAAAATTTTTTGCTTCACTCTAAACATTAAAAGTCTGGTAAACAAAGCAGTTACAGATATTTCATTGAAAAACAATATTTGAACTTTTTCTGTAGTACAACATTATATTATAAAAATCCTGCAAAGTTTGGATCGGGAGGTAATAGGATAAAGTCATTAGCCATTTTTTATATTATGAAAAAAAAAAAAAATCAAATATTATTTATCTATAGTATATTGTATTTTATAAAAACGTAAATAATAGCATTAAAATTATGTAAAACCTGAAAGTGTGCATGGCTTTTAAAATTGGCTCCCTCTGCTATGGATCATATAACAATAGTAAATCAGATATAAGAACTTTGGCTATATGAATGAAATCGAAAATTATCAGGGCTTTCTAAATAATTTAACAAATAAATGTCTTTCTTGTAAAGAATTGTGTATAATAATTACAAGATTTTTATAAAACAGTAGCATTTTTTTCTCTCATAATAGTGTCACACAGTGCTAGCTTTAGTAATTAGTATATGCTAAATGCTAGTTCTTTATAATACCCATCCAGTGTTTTCCCATTCAATATCCCCAGATTAGTTTATAGTTTATGGCTTTTATCAGTGAAAAGCCAAAAACATTTTGCTACTGTTTTAATAATTTTTGTATGCATAAAAAAAGATGTTTATGCAATGTTTTAATTTTTTTTCATAAACTTTACAATGTAGAAATTGAAAAGGATTAATGGGATTTTTATTTTAATGTTTGTGAACATCTAACTATTATATAGAGTATAAAACTCTTTATGAGAAAGGTTATTTATTTATGAAAGTATTTATAGCTAATTTATCACTCTTATAATATATGACAATTAAGTAAAAATGGTTCTACTTTTATTTTAAGAGCTAGTCAATATTACCAAATGCTAATTTTTAATTTATTGTTTGCCTAGTTATATCATTGCTAAAATTTATTTAGAAAAAAAATATATCTCACACAAAAAGCATATATATATTTCCAGGTGACCCATAACCTTAGCCTTATAGAAAAAATATGCTGAACCATATTAACAACTATATTGCTTTTTTTAATGAAACACTAATGTGAAGCATATTAAGATCAATAGTGCATGTTTTATTGATTTATTTTTATGAAAAATAATCTTTTAACTAAAAATGATGGAATTTTTTTTTTATTCTAAACATATTGTTAAACAGTTCTTTATAAAATTACAATCACTATTATAATTGCTCTGACTAAATTTCTTTAGATGTTGAAATCTCTATAGATGCTACTGACAATCTTTAAGAATGTGATAAATGATATGTTTTATAATCTTGCTTCAATTGATAATCAAAAATTAATTTATTTGAAACTCTATATTTAAAATGAGTTTTATTCAACTTTATCCTCATTTGGTCTTCTTAAATCATACATGATTTCCATTACTTTAAACTTTACAATAAGTCTACTAACACAATTGAGTTATTAGTTAGATGTGTTGTGTTAAAAAAATGAAAACTATTATGCATCTGCATAAAAAATATTACAGATATATTTTAACTTTATTAAATGTCTATTATTAAATGAAATATAATTTGGAATACAGTAAAAAAATATTTATTTATAATGTATTTGTTGTGAATAAATTCCTGTAAAAAATAGTGTTGTTAAAGAAAATATCAACATCATCATTTTCACTCATTTTCAGACCAATGCAGGACAAAGCTCTATACAAATTTAATCCATTTTTCCAGTCCATAGACTTCATTTGTACATCACATCAACAATCTTATTTTATTTATCAATCTCACACATAGTCTCTTTTTATGTCTTTTATAATCTCCTGTTCACTTTTAGTAATATATCAAGCTCAGTTTCATTCCAGTGTCTTATCTTTTGTCTTATATTTTTTATATGTATAATATTTTTATGAAAATATTTAGGAACAACTATGTTTAATATTAAAGTTATACATTTACTGATACTTTGGAAAAATAACATGAATTATAAAAGTTCTTTTATTTATAAAATATATAGAGATTCTATCCATGTAAACAGAGATAAGTTTGCATTTTATGTTGCAGCTGTCAATTATTACTAATTGAAAAATCTCCTGAGAGTATAAAACTCTTCTCTATTAACTTATAATAGTTCTTTTGTTGGAATTTATGGAATACAAATATCTTTTTTTACTTCAAGCCAAGTTGTTCACATCTTCACACCTATAAAAAATAGCTCTCTGATTTTAAATTCATTTTAAAACTTGGATTTCAAATAAAAATGATCTTTTTTACTTCAATAAACTCTAGCAAAAGAGTTAGAGATTGTCAATTAGTACTAATTGATACATTTCTGACAACATCAAATGGTAAACTTATCTCTACCTTATCTGATAGTGAATGATATTTAAAAATTTGTGTGTAATGAGAGAAGTTATTCATATCTATTTTGTAATTAATAAACTCATGAAATTATAAAGCTCATATCAAAATGCTGTGAATTAATTTAATTGGATATATTTAATTCTCCAGCTCAATTATTATATATCCATACATACTGTAATGATTTAATTTTTTTTAATTATGTTAATCTATAATTTTTCATTGATTAATGACTGATATAAATATATTTTCAAGTGTTAACATAAACATTTATTTTTCTTTATAAGGCATTTTAATCTGACAAATAATTTTAATAACTTGTTATTAAGCTCTATTTCCATGTCTCAAATATAGAAGTTTATTGACTCATAATTTTTTTTGTCCATGTTTGCATAGATTCTTTCCTTTGAAGCATTAGTTAATTTTGTTATGATATTGCATATATTTTTATTAATATATACTGCAAAAGTATTTCATTAATATTGTAAATCAATTTATAATAAATGAATAAAAACTTTTCAGTTGTAATTAATTGTGTGTATGAGTTTTATCATTCTATATAGCATACAAAAATCAATGATTATAATTTTTGACATGAAAATTTTAAAGTATTCACTCTTATGAAAATTTTCAGGAATAACCATGCATAAATTACAAATATTTTAATAAAATATCAAAAATGTTAAATTGTTGTTATAAAGAAATAAAAAGTGATAAAATATTAACTCAGAATTATATATTATTACTTAATTTTTACAACATTCTATATTTTTGAATAACCATATAATAAAATCTTTATCCAATTGAAGGCAAATTATACTTTGCTGAATCTTTGGTAATTACACATTTTAATATTTTACAAGATTGTTCCTAAAAATTTCCATGAATTATAATATATCTTTTGTCCATAAATACCTTCAATATATTTATAATTTAAAATATGATGATGATAATTATAATTAGTCAATGATAATAATTAAATTAAACAATTCCATTACATGTCATAATAACTAATAAAAATTTATATGGTTTTATAATTTTATGTATTTAATTAATATGGAAGCTACTGAAAATCCCCAGCAAGCTATATTTAAACTAATTATAAATAATACCTTTGTAATAACAATATATAAAATTAAGTGTAACATAAAATTATTATTTTTTATTTATTAGCTTATCTTAATATATTTGTTTTTGTAAGCAGGTTCTGTTTTAAGTTCTAAAATAGATGATTAACTAATTATTTTTAATTAACTAATCATAATGTTTAGGAAATTATTAAATTAATTAAGGTAGGTATTGATGAAATTCTATATAACATGCTAATAAATATTTATACAAATGAAAACAACATTTACTATTATTGTTTCATAAACAAATCTTACACAGTATAAATAGCTTTTACTTTAATTTTTAATTAGTTGGAGAATTGGCTAGTTCCTTGAATCAATTATGTACAGAAGAATAAGACATATTAGTTTATGGTAATCAGAAATAAGAAAGGGAATGAATTTGAAAGAATCCAAAAGAAAACAAATACTTCTTAGAAAGAAATACAGTCTATAAACCTAATATAACAAGTATTCAATGAAACTGTTTTCAATGAATGATTGCTAAAAGATCTTTCTTTACAATCAGTTGTTTTACTACTTTTCTTTATGATTAGCTATTTATTATCCATCAGAATTATTATCACATTTGTAAAATATATAAAACTGTCACAAAATTTGTTGTCTATAAAAAATTATTATCCCATTTTAAATTTAAGTGCTGAATTTTGAACTAAAAATTACATAAAACTTTTACAGAAAGTTATCATCTAGTTTAGCTAATACAAACTGCTTAAAACTCCTGCAAAGAATTAATAAAACAAAATATCCTTAACTACATATATAAGACCAGGAGTAAAATGAATGAACCTATAAGTAATGCTTAAATTAAAATCAAAAAGAAGGAATCTTATAAACTGATATCGATCCATGCAAATTTCGTTATTTAGCAAATGTATGTACAAAATTATTTTATTTAAAATCTGAATAGTGATATGAGTTTTTATCTATAATTTAGTTTCAGTAGTATTATTGTCTTAATGTTTACTTTTATATAATAATAATCAATATTATCTAATCATCTTTATGAGCAAAAAAATAATTAGTTTTATTATAGTAACTGAATGATTAAATTAACCACATTAAAATTTAGATTATGACAAAATTTTCTATTAATATTATTTTTAGATAAAATATATGCATCATTTATTTATTTATTTATACTCATAAAAATGGTTCTTGCATTTTTTATTATTGATTAAATATTGTTTTTGTTATTAACTTAATCTTATTTCTTTATTTCCTTTAATCCAAAATTTTGATTATATTAATAACAATTGTGATCTCTTATTTACACTAAAGATTGCAACCAGAATTTGTAATACTATGTATATGAACATTTTATTTGTACTTTGTATCAGACAATTGTATAAATCTGTGGTTCTAGTGTGCAACAAATAATACTTTCTATAAAATTAAAACAATCTGGTGCTAATTATATATGGCAACTTGGCTTTAGCTCTGTTATATCTATATAAATCAATTGATTGCTTATCATATATATATTTCAGTGCATACATTTAACATTCTAAGATTAAGCTTGAATTAGTTAGGTAAAGTAAATCTAGATGCTGTATATAAATTTTCAATTACATAAACTGATTCCTATACATTATCATCATAATAATCATGATTGCACACCATATGGCTTTATTAATGATATATCTAAAAATATATATTCCAATCTATAAGCATATATAAAAATATATTTAAAACTTTCATTCCATCATACATTTTTGAAACATATAATTAAATACAACAGAAAAATGTAAATTGTTCCTAAGATGCATTTCAAGCAGAACTAGTGTTCTTCACCTCACCCAAGACACAATTTCTTATTTATTTATTCACTTGGGTTTTCTTGCTTTTGAATTATTCTAATTTGATCTACAAACATTTTAGTAATTTCAACTTTGACACTTTCAATTTTAAATGTATATATTAATAATTATTATTAACCATTTATTATGCTAAATATTTTCTTATCATTCTCAACCTAAATATAAATTTTAAATTATCAGTTAAAAATTAATGCATCTGTTTTATTAAGAAAAATCACATAGTATTATTAATCCAAGTTAATGATTTTTTTCTTTGAGTATCATAATTTTAGATTATGTGAGCACAGGAAATTTGTTGATTGTATGTCAAGTTGTATTAATTTGATATCGATAATGTCATGTGTAATAGATATTAATCTGGGCCAAACAAAAAAGTTCTGGTTTAGCATGAAATAGATTTTGGTGATCATTTATCTTTTATAGAGAGTCATATGCTTCAAGAATGTGTAGTGAAGTAGACATTTTAAGTATATATAAAGTACATAAAAAATAGGGAAAAAACTGGATTACTGAAACCATATAGTTATGCTTAATAAACAAAAAAATTGATATACTATATTAATGTTTATCAGATTTAATGTTTCTATCTGGGCTAGGAATGATATTAATAATAAACATTAATGTATTTATAAAACCTGAATAATAGTGAAGATATGAATAAAGAAAGTTGTCCATTTAAAATAGAATGCACATCAACAATTGTAATTGTTTTTTTACATATATTGCAATAATTTGATTTACAAGTCTAAGAGTAAAACTTGAAAAATAAGTTTAAAAGTAACCATTTCAACAAATATGATCAAAACTTTCACCAAATAGTAGTTGAAAACATTGGCAAGTAATGCATCTTCCTCTAGTGTTTCTTTAAGAAAAGGTACTTGAATAACTTTGCCTTCAATAAGATATATAGAAAAAGCTGTTCACCAGCACATTTTCAATTGTGATAATGAAATCCAATCATCTTATAATGACCATTCTTTCTTGCATTACTAACATGACTCATGCACATTTAAAATGAATTTTCTTGTTTTATAGTATGTTAAAGCAGTTAAAGTCTAGAAATATAACCAAGCTATAAATTAGAATATTTAAGGCTATTGATTTTTTTAAAAAGGTGTGCAACATCATTACCAAGAAATAAGTTATTAGTTTCAATTTAAAACAACATGTTTTATAAAAATATTAAAAATCTGAGTATTATACTATTTATTTTAATAATAAATAAAATAAAAATATATGAGGTTATATCATTTTGTAATAAAAATGTTAACATTATAAATAAAATTTATTTACAAAACAATGACATTATAAATACAGTTTGAACAACTTTATTAATGAATCATGATATTTGTTAAAACATGATTAAAACTAATATCATTTTTAAAAATCGATAAGCTGCTATTATGATACTTATTATATTTCATTACCATTTTATTTTACTTATGCAGTTTACCATAAATATAGAAACTTAAAATTTATCTGAATAATTAATTATTGATATCACACATACAAATAATATGATAGTAATAGAGATGAGTATTTATCTTATGGCAATGACTGGAGTTCAAGTCAGGACAGAGTTTTAAAATTTCACTGAAAAAATAAAAATATTTTTAAAAATGTAGTATCTTTCAGATTACAACAATAGAGCCAGTCAGTAAATAAGTCTCAAGATACTATTAATTTGAAAAATAAATACCAAAATAATATGCATTATATACAATGCCAATAAACTTACCGTTAAGCAAAATCTTTATTGCAATACAGTTATGTATTATGACAAAATGTATCATTGATTTTATCTTTGCTTATGTTCTCATTATTTATCTTTATTTAAACCATTTTATATTGTCCTTTGATTATCAAATTGAGAGACTTTAAAGAAATAATATTCTGATATGCTTAAGATACACATTTAAATACATTCAGTAGGATAGTAGTAGATATATGTGATACTCTGGGACAAATTTTTAAATATAATTCTAAATAAAACTAAGTTTTGAAGTTGACTTGTGATTATTATATATACACATAAGTAATATTAGTATTTAATTCTGGTAAATAATATATAATATTTTGGAGAGATGAAGTTGCTAATTATCTATTATTTAATTACATTTCTCATAATATTATCTTATAACTTCAAAAAAAATCATTTACAAATATTGTAGGATATATATATATATATATATATAATAATTACAATATATATATTGTATAATATATATATATATATATATTGACAATTATTAAATTCAATATTTGATTTGTAGGATGCCATGATGAATTTAAATTGGTTTTAAAATATATTCATAAGAGAGAATCTCAAACTCAAAGTATTTACTTTAATAAACTTGTAAACAATATTAACATCTATATTTATACTACTTTAATGATTGATTTCATTTAACTTATATTTCCACATTTCCAGAATCTCTGAATCATTATTATTTTCTTTTTTTTTATTAAGAAATAAGAAGTTACATCAAGATGTTAAATCATGTTACATCCATTGTTAGTTATATTATAAATTTTGCATTTGTACAATTAGATTGAGGTGTTAGCCCATCATCTGGAAAGAAATGATGTGCCCATGTATTTTCATGCAATCTTTTGGGCACAGGAAGACATTCTCTATCACATCATCCAGAAAGAAATGATGTGCCCAGGTATCTTCATGCAATCTTTTGGGCATCATAAGACAGTCTCTACTTTTCATTCTTTCATAATCTATTGGATTTGTTTTAAGATTTCAACTGTCTATCTATTATCACATCTCTAAAAATATGACCATCCTGGATATATTTCAATTTTTTAAATCATACATGGATGATTATAATATTTGCTTGCTTTCTAAGATATTTTACTTTTGATATCTTCTTGTTGTTCCCATTATATATATATATATATATATATATATATATATATATATATATATATATATATATATGTGTGTGTGTGTGTGTGTGTGTGTAAAATAAATTAAATGACTGTTAATTAAAAGCAAATTGTAATTATAATTAAAATAATAAATTTAATGGTTTACAAACTATTACAAACAATCCTTAAATCCGCAGAAGTACTTTCGGTTAATTTCTTAAACCTGCCTCAACTGCCATTAAATTTAAAAAAAAAAAAAAAAGCGGAAGCAAACGTCATCAATTCAAATTCCACGAATCTTGTATTTTAATGTTAGCAGCTTGTCGATTTATTAAATGCATTTTATTCCTGTTTATAAAAATTGCCTCTTTAATTTTTCTTTTACTATGGTTTCATTCTTCATGAAGAAATTTCACATTTTCAAAATCAAATTTAAATTTATATTTACACGTTTTTTTTGTGATCAAAGAAAACTGAAGGAGATATTAAATCACCATTATTTTTATTTTTTACATGCTTGTATAACAATTCATGCTCCTTCAATCTCTTCTCAATACTGCACCTAGATTCACCTATATATGACAGCATATAATCACAAAAAATTGATATATGACATTACTTTTCTGCTTGACAGGTATGACATCCTTAGAATTATTAACTAATTTATTAATATTGTTTGGAACATACAATGAAACATTAAACACATTCTTATATAAATCCTTAAAAAATTTAACTTGTGGATTTGAAATAAATGGAATAGATATCCATTGTTTACTATTAATCTTCATTTCCTTTAAATTATTATAACTTTTTTTAAATTGACATAAAGTATTGTTTATTTGTTCCATTTTATAACCAACATCAAGCAATTCCTTAGCAAATATTTCAATATTTTTCAGTTTATCATTTTGAAAAATATTGAAATATTTCCTAAGGAATTGATTGATGTTGGTTATATAATGGAATAAATAAACAATACTTTATGTCAATTTAAAAAAAGTTATAATAATTTAAAGGAAATGAAGATTAATAGTAAACAATGGATATCTATTCCATTTATTTCAAATCCACAAGTGAATTTTTTTAAGGATTTATATAAGAATGTGTTTAATGTTTCATTCTACATTCCAAATAATATTAATAAATTAGTTAATAATTGTAAGAATGTCATACCTGTCAAGCAGAAAAGTAATGTCATATATCAATTTTTTGTGATTATATGCTGTCATATATAGGTGAATCTAGGTGCAGTATTGAGAAGAGATTAAAAGAGCATGAATTGTTATACAAGTGTGTAAAAAAGAAAAATAATGGTGATTTAATATCTCCTTCAGTTTTCTTTGATCATGAAAAAATGTATAAATATAAATTTAAATTTGATTTTGAAAATGTGAAAATTCTTCATGAAGAAAGAAAACATAGTAAAAGAAAAATTAAAGAGGCAATTTTTATAAACAGGAATAAAATGCAATTAATAAATCGACAAGCTGCTAACATTAAAATACGAGATTCATGGAATTTGAATTGATGACGTTTTCTTCCACTTTTGTTTTTTTTTTTAATTTAATGGCAGTTGAGGCAGGTTTAAGAAATTATCTGAAAGTACTTCTGCAGATTTAAGGATTGTTGTAATAGTTTGTAAACCATTAAATTTATATATATATATATATATATATATATATATATATTTAATGGTTATATATATATATATATTCATTAAATGGTCTAAAGTTTTTGTATTAGTTTTCTGTTATGCATCCAGGTCAAATCTGTATTCCATATGTATAATAAAAGATAAAACACATCTATCTAAATCTTCTTTTTGAACATTTGGGAAAATTTCCTTTTAATATTATTTCTGGAAAAAACATCCATACTTGTTTAATTGTACAATTAATTTGATCTATTATGTATTAATATTATGGCCAATGCATTTTAATACAACAAACACCTATATCTAAGTATGGGTGAACAATACTAATAGGTGTGATATGTTGGACTATTTCCAACATCTATCATTAAATGTTGAATATATAGACAAATATAAACTTTATTTAAACGTTTCAAATATAATTAACTTGTTAGTAATAATTATAAAAAAATTTCAGCACTATAAAGTAAACACATTAATTTAAATGTTTTTTTTTTAAATATATATGCATAATATTTTAAACTGTTATAAATGCACCTATGTATTATAATAGATAACTTTTTATGAATAACTTTTAATTTTTTCTCTGTCTTTATCTTTTTGTTTTTCATTTATGTATACACATAATTTCTTTCGTCTTATAAATATTTGCTTTTGTATAATAACATTTTTTTTTAATGTGGTCTTTATGTAGTTGTAAATATTAAGATTTTATTTTATTTTTGAATAACGTGTTTATTTTATTTTATTTCTCACTTATTTTTGCAAACTTTTAATAATTTTCTCTTTTTTATTTTCTCTTACTGATGTTTGTTGGTTTAAAGCTGCAATCTAAAAAAAGATTTATAATTAACTGAATACATTATTAGTAATTATTTGTAAACATATCCTATTCAATCAACTAATAATAAGTTTGTGCATATTTATTATTAGCTACAAGATAAAGATACCAAGTTAAATTTTGTTGAATAAATTAATATGATGAGTTAATGTAAAAATAAAAATAAATCCTGATTGTAATATAATACGATATTTACTACTTGTAAACAAAATGTCATATGTCATAGTCTGATCCAACTGGTTACTTTTATATTACTATTTCATTATTACTGATTACCTTGGCTGGTGTTGTTTTACTGCATCAAATAATAATCTAATATTATTATAGGTTTTCTTTGATTTTTGCAAAAAAAGTGTAGAGCCCTTTTTATTTTACTTTATTCTCAACAAATTTAGCAATAAAATAAGATAAAAGACACAAAAAAGATGTTTAAAATCAATATTTAAATAATAAAAGAATCTGCCTATATAGTGATTATAAAAGTGTTATCAATATAAAAGGGGTCTTGAAGAGAATTTCTAATTGATATTGAAGCAACTGGATATGTTTATATAACTGTTTTTCCTGATAATATTGATCTATTTTGTTTTATCAAATTTTGTTGCTTATTTTCACTAAAAAGTTTTATATTTTCTGACATCAATCTCTAACTTTCTATTTTAATTATAATAATTATTAGTGTTCTATTAATTGACTTTTAGTTTTATTATCATAAAACTATTTATTTAATTTTTCAAAATGCATATGTTCAGTTTGTTCAATAATACTTTTTGAAAGCATTACATTTTCTGGGATTCTTTTTTTATCTAAATTTTTAGATTTAACTTTATATCTTTTCAATATTTATGATGATTGTCAGCAAATTTATTTATTACTAGTTTTTATTTTAAAAATTTTGAAGCAAAAAAAAACAAAACATTTTGAGATATTTTTCTTTTGTTTTAAAAGCTGATTTAATATTTTAATGTTTGTGTGGAATAGATATGCAAAAATAAAGTACCATATAATTTTTATATTTAACAACAGTAAGCCATTTTACATCATCACTCAGGACTCAATATATATGTATGAAAAATTTTTGTATTAAGACAAATTTTTCATTTGTTAGTCAACTCTTGATGTCTTAATCTGTAGATCTACACCAAAATAAAGCAATAAATTTCATTGAAAGTGCCAAACAGATTATTATTATTTTAATAATAATAATAATAATAATAATAATAATAATAATAATAATAATAATAATAATAATAATAATAATGATGATGATGATGATGATGATAATAATAATAATAATAATAATAATAATAATAATAATAATAATAATAATAATAATAATAACAACAACAACAACAAAAAGATGGCTTTGGTATAATTGTAATGCAAAGACAATGGTTTCTCTTGATAAAAAGTAATAAAATAAATATCTAAAGATTTATTTATTACTAATATCTGATATACATCGAATAGCCAGGTTTCTGGATATGATTTAAAAGTCAGAGTAATATGAAATGGTTACAGCTGATTATAAAAGCTACCATATTCTTTTTTGGTTTTCTTTTTTAGAAAACTTGAACTTTTAACTTTCATTTTATACCTTTAATAAAACTCCACTTTATTATCAACTTTTATTACCTAAAATATGAAAATTAAAATATTAATTTTGAATTTTTGACTTAGTAATAAAAAAATGAAGCTAGCATGTATTAAAAATATTAATAATATTGCAAAATAAATTACTTGCTGTTGGACTTCTAAACTTAAAAGACATATTTTACATATTAGTTTCATGTGAAACTCTATCTAAATCATGTAGCATAACATATTTTTTATAATATTATTTAATAAATAAATTTATTTAGAAATATTTTTTTCTGAATATATATTATAAAAATAAAGTACTCTCTAGTAAGCAATAGGCTTAAGATTGAAATATCTCTGGTGAGAGCAACTTTCTCACTGGTTTTCATTCACATTCTGTTGAATAAAAGAATTGAAAAAAGAGCCCAGTCTATTCATCTGTGGAAAATGTCAACTAGTAATGGCTTAACTATTTCAAAACTTTTCTAAGACTGAATTAACTCTTAAAAAGTTTTAAATAGTTTAACAAAATAAAAGTTTTTACATTTGTAATATTGGTAAACAGACCATTATTAATAGATTCAAGTTATTTCAATCTATTAATAATGAGAAGCTTCTGGAATTGTCTACAGTGTTGCCTAATATTCTCTCAATACTAAATTTAAGTCTGCAGTTGAAGATAAAAATCACCCCTGTATATGTTTTTTTGTATTATTATTTATTAATTATAGATGTGTAATTATAGGAAATGGTGAAAGAATAGATAAGATGATTAGAAAAAATGATAGTTGTGAAAAATGAATGTAAAAAAATAATAATTTGGTATACAAGAATTAAAATATACAAAATGAGACAGAATCTATGGTTACATTAGAGAGAGCTTTTTTTATTATTCAAAAACTTTCACTTTCAGAGAAAGAAGGAATGCAGTTCATGTGGAGTTGTACACAGAGTATTGAACATTTGCTTTTTTGAGTGGTTGATAATAAAAGAGGATCATGATAAATTATCTGATAAATATAAGAAATTTAGATATGGAAATTTTGTGTTGTTTAGTTTAATAATAATGAGACATATGAAAGTAGAATAGTAAGCTTAGTAAAACAGATTTTACTAAAATGAGATAAAAAAAATTGACTGAGCTGAAAAAATAATTTGGCAATAAGGATTAAAATATTAGTTTATTAAAATGTATAATGTTTATGAAGAGAAAAAGCAAGAAATTTCTAAATAGTCATTATACCACGTTAAATCATAATTTTGTAAAATTTTTATCAATAAAATATTTTTTAATCTTATAAAAATGTGTAAGAATAATTTTTGAGAGTTATGAAAATTAATTAAGCAATAATAATGATACATCTTTAAAATAAAATAATATTGAAACACAGGGATACCATGTTCAGTTATCAAGTTGTGCTGGGAACAAAGGTGCTTCATCGTGAGGGCACCAAAACACCAAGATAATAATAAAATTTATATGTAAATAAAATGTTTGCATAACAAAATAACTTTATTTTTGAAATGCATTCTGAGTATAAATATTTGTAATTACATATTTGAGGAATACTTTTTTACGCAAACTTTTTCTCTACACTTGCCCAAGCTTCAATTTTTTAGACTTTTTAGTTTCTAGCTTGAAATATACTACAAATAAACTCTTTTCATTATATTAAACTGAACAAGCCAACATTATTGTCTTGCAATAATTAATAAAACTTATATGTAAATGTTTACAATTTTAAATCATTGTATTGTTAGAAACACATTCATTGTGAATGTAAATATGTTTTATTTCAATATAGTTTAAATACATTTTTATTTAAACTTATTGTAACAATTTCCCAGACCTTGAAATATACTACTTATATAGTTTATTATTGCACCAAACTGTGTAGACCAATACATCAATCTGCTGCTGTCACTATAATAAATAAAATTTATATGTAAATGAAAATGTTTAGGTATCCTAATCACTTTTATTTAAATATCCTAATTTGTATAAAAACTAAAACATTACTATTAATAGTTTTATTTAAAAAAATAAAACTTATTTTAAAAATACTGCCTCATAATTATAGTAATTTTATATGTAATGAAATTATGTTTACCAATGATACTTTATAATGTTTACATATCTTAATCAGTTGAGAAAAAAGAGGTCTCTGATGCTGCCTTATGCAAAACTTTTATAATAACAATATTAGCTTTCTTTTTTCTTTATTATGCTGTATTATTTTTTTACATGCTTTACTAAACAGTTTTTTTTAATGTTCTCCAGTTAAAAATTTGTAATTAATTTATAATCTACACTAATATCCAAATCTGAGGAAAACAGAGTGAGTAAAAACATTTTAAAAATAATATTATTGCACATGAAAATATTTAATTATTAACAAATTTTATATTATTTAATGCAATTCTCCTGATTATAATAAAACATCTACATGATTGCACTACTGACAAAGTCTAAAAACTGTTATTTTGTGACTCTATCCAAGGAACCTATGAATAAACAAAATAAAGTATAAGGCATTTTAATGGCTTCTAAAAGTGTATTCAATAAACAATCTAAGTACAATTTTTTTTTCTGTTAAATAAATTATGGCTAATTTCCTAATTGTCAAACTATATATTAAAGTATGATATATATAATGCAACTTAGTTATTAATACGCATTAAAAATTAAAATAATATTGTAGTGTAAATATTTTATAATTGAACAAAATTAAGTGAAACTATATGTGTGAGAATTAAATATAATTAATTAATGGATTTTTAAAACAAAGAACTATTTGTAAAAAGTTGTTAATGGAATGAAAGAGTTATATCAGCTGTGTTATTGAAAATTAACTTCGTTTGCTGGTCCTAATAAAATATAAAAGTTATATCAATAAACAATGTAAATATAAAAATTATATATATATATATATATATATATATATATATATATATATATATATATATATATATATATATATATATATATATATATATATATATATATATATATATATATATATATATAATTCTAACATGTAAAGTAGAATGATTAAGGAGAAAAATGTTAGTGGAATTGAAAGAAAAAGATTTACAGAAACAAGTTTTTAAATTACTTCTCCCCCCTTCTCTCTAAGCTACTCCTAAGATCACTATTCCTTAAATCAAAACAAAAATAATTCAATATTTCTAATGCGATCTTTTATTCTCACATTCACACACCATTATATACATGTAACAAGTTAATATATTACTATGCATGTGTGTTTTTATTCCCATTCTAACTAAACATTATTTAAAAACAAAATAATAATACAAAAATATTTTACATATTAACAAACATTTCATAATTTTAGATTAGTATACAATAACACCCTTTAGAAAATAAACTTCATTAATAAGCGGGGTATAATAGTTTTAGCATACACAAAATTATTACTCAAGGTTATAGCTATTATTATTGAAGAAAATTTTGTTTTCAATCGATTTTGGTTGTTTTAAAGTTCCGAGAAACAATATAAAACTTTACTGCTCAAATTTTTACCAATAGTCTCTAATATCATAAAAGGAAATATATAATGAAAATTCATATTACCAGTCTCTTTTCATTTTGTGGAGGCTTCCAAGCATTTAAACTTAGCTTGTTAAATGTCCATACTTTTGCAGCAATCAATTTCCACAGTTCACTGGAACAGTTTCTTTTTCTGAGGCTTATGGTGATGGTGAAGTTATTTTCCTCAGTGGGAATCATTTGAGCACTGGAACTGTTTCTTCCTCTCCGGTTAAGCATAATTCTTCTAATAAATGGAGTATATCAGTTGTTCTCCCATTAATAATTTTTCTTGGGTTTAAATTCAGTCACTGGAATAACTGGACTAGCTGATTCAATACATATTAGTAGATTAATTATTTTCCTTCAGCCTTCAAATGCAGGTGAAAGTTTTTTTTACTTAAAAAATCGCATTTATCCCAATCAATCATATGTGTAGAATATTTTTAATTTCATTTCAGACAAGACCCATTTTTTCTTCCTATATGATATGTGTCTGAATGGTGGATCAGCAAGTCCAGGATGAAACATATATATATCCTTACCCTGCCACTCTGTTTTCAATCTTCAAAAAAAAACTTTATATTAAAAAAAAAGATTTTAAATTGATATCTGGCAGAATTAAAAATACTTGTCTTTCCTAGTTTCAATATTTTAAAAATCTCTCTTAATTGATTTTCAGACTGGTTTTATACCTTATTTTTTTCTATTTTCTGCAAATCATTTAATTATATTCCTAGTGTGACTTTCTCTAGGAACATATGAAAAATCACACTATCCTGATTATTCAGATTAATCCTGCTTTGAAGTAACATTGTTTTAATCCTTTTTCTTCACATTTCTGTTACAAAATGTCACACCTGAAAATTTGAGCTTCTTTCCTTGACTAAGCTGATGGAAAAATTTTAATGCTATACTTCTCACATTGTCTAAGCTTTAACCCAACAAACAATCTTTATAACATAAAATTGTTGAGTAAAAAAAATAATTTACCAGATTTTTTTTTTTTCAATATGTAATAAATTTCGATTTTTTATACAATGTACACACACACTTTATCATCCAAGTAATTTATAAAACTGGCCTATAAAATAATCTGAATGCTTTTTAGAAATTACAATTTCAATATCTAAAATTAAATCCTTACAAATTTCAAATTCCAAAATATAATCATAGAAAAAAAATAGACAGATAAAAATAAAATATTACAATTTAGCAAATGCAGACTAGATTTGAAGAAAGTTTAATATTTGAAATATAAAATGACAACTAAATAACTTACACCCAAACTGCCTATATATGTGTTATAACCTTATAAAAAATAACTATTGAATAAGAAGATGTGTACTACTCTTTTGAGTTTTATCAACACACAAACAACTACAGAACATAACTGTTTCCTCTTTTTCTTTCTGTCTTAGGCTTTATAGAACTTGACCCTGTAGTGTTTAAACTTGGGTGCCCTACAGCTTCCTTTTCTATATAAAAATGTGATGATGATTTTGTTCCACCTTTTCTTTTATGCACATTACAACAAATTTAGCTACTGACTAAATTGTAATGGCACAATATATATATATATATATATATATATATATATATATATATATATATATATATATATATATATATATATATATATATATATATATATATATATATATATATATATATATATATATATATTTGTAATTACTAATAGTGGAATAATGCATATAAATTAAATAATAGTGTAAATATTTTATTATTAAAGAAATATAATTATTTTAATAAAAAACATGAATAAGTTTATGCATGAAAGGTTTAGAATGAGTTTTCAAACAAACAATAACTATTTTAATGAATTTTTGATATGTTGGTTAGAGTTAATCTAAATATTGGTTCAGAAAGACTAAGAAAGACATACTAGATTTTTTTCTTCTTGCTATGTGGGATGAAAATAAGAGGTGAAGCATTCCAGAGAATCACACTCTGACTGTAAATAGTATTTTTAATAACCAGCTAAGAATATAATTACATATATAATATCAGAAGCAGCCCAGGAAGGGCAGGGAAGTTGTGTAATGTTTTTTGGTTTATATGGTGGTTATTTTAAAATATGATAAAAACACTTAAACATTTAAAACAATAACTATTTACATATGTTTTCTATATCCACTAGCAATTTTGAAGGATTGACAAAAAATAATATGAAAACTTTTTAAAGAATAAATTAAAAATTTCTGACTTATTAAATAGATATTTTTGTTTTAATATATTATTGAATTATTGTTTTAAAATTATTTTTTAAAAATTAATTTGTTTGATTTTTAGCATGTATTTTATAGACTTAAATTAATAAGATATGTAGATTTTTGTTATACATGTTAAATGATTAAAGCCATATTTGTAAGTTTTTTCTTGCAAAAAGATTGGAGCAAAATGTCTTTGAATTTACAATTTTTACATATTTGCATGAGGGGGGAGTGCTAAAATTTATTTTCCATAAAAGTGTTATTACCCACGCAATGTCACTGATGAAACATATTTAAATAAAATGTTAATTACAATGGCTTTGAATGTTAAGTAACAATAATTTTAAATATTTTACGTCAGTATGCTCAATGTTTATCCCATCCAGCTGCAGTTCTTATAATATTAAGAAATGTAAAAAATATTCTCATAAATAGAATTTTTAAACAATAAATAATGTAGTGCAATTTTTATTCCACATCACTCTTACACAAGATAGGGATTGGTTTCTAGACACATTTAATACCTTATGGAGGATATAATCATAATTGTATGATCAAAGACATATGTCAAACATTTATAATCCACATGATGCACATTTCACACTCAACCAGCACTTAGCAATTAGCCTTGTTACATTCACTTAAACATATCCTTATCACTGTTTAGTATATATAGATAACCAATTGCTACAGTTTAATTGAAAAATGTTGAACTTATTGCTCTCACAATTTTGACACAAACCACTTGATGGAGATATATTAATAATTTTATTAGTCATTCATTAGACTGTAGATTATTCATTAATGAATAATATTTTTTATAATTTAATTTTTATTACACCACTCTCACACAAGATAGAATTGATTTTTATCCACTTTTAACACCTTGTGAGGGTGGTATAATGAAAACTACCTTACAAAAATAGTATTCATTAAATGGTTAATCTATAATCTAATTAATGACTACTAAATTTATTAATATACTTCCATCAAATGGTTGTCAAACTTGCTAGTTTGATACATCAATTAAACTGTAGTATTGATAAAAATATGTGTAAAAGAATGTGATCTGAATCAACTGATGAGTGCTGGTTTAGAAGAAAATGTACATCTTGGAGATCATATATCTTTTTTCAAGTCCTATGATTACATCTTCCACAAGGTGTTAAAAGTGGATAGAAACCACTCCCTACCTTGCATGAGTGGTGTAGTGAAAATTAAACTACAGAAATATTTATTCATTAAGTGGATAATTTATAGTCTAATGAATGACTAATAAAGTTATTAATATATTTCCATCAATTGGTTTTTGTCAAAGTTGTCCATTAAACTGTACTAATTGGTTATTTATATAAAGCAACAATGGTAAAGATATGTGTAAGAGAATGTAATCTGCGACAATTGATGAGTGTTGGTTTAGCATGAAATATGGATCTTGGGGGAACATATGTCATAATACATATCTTTGTTTATTTGTTTGTGATTACACTCTCCACAATGTGTTAAATGTGGATAGAAACCAGTCCTTATTTTGCATGAGAGTGGTGTAGTGAAAATTATACCACATAAATATTATTAGATGAATAATCTATACTTTAAAGAATGACTAATAAAAATTACTAATAGAATTTTCAACCAAGTTTAGAATTTTAACAAGTATCTGGCCCATCTTCATTTAATTGTTGATCAGTTAAAATAGATATTTGGTTATTTTTAATTAAAAAATAAAATAAGTAAAAAATTATATATAAAGTATTTCTAGTTTCATTTTTTTTTTTTTTTTTGGTGAATAATATTTATAGAAAGATGCTGGAGAACATTTTTCCTGGGATAAATTTTAAAACTTGTCAAGCATTGGTGGTCGAGAGGTCAGCGACAGCAACTTTACAAGCAGTTGTCCCGGGTTAGCGGGTTCGCTTCCCGGCTACATGCTATGACACGTGAGAAAAAAAAATTAAAACTGACTTAACAATATATACATAATTTATAAATATATTATTAGATGTTTGAAATGTAGAGCATGTCATTTATTATTCGAGCTGTAGTATATCTAGGTAAAAGTGTTGAAATAATGTTTATATATATAAATCATTGTTTAGGTTATAATTTATTTGCAGTTATTTAATTTTTTTATTTTGAATAAGACATCTTCAAAGATAATTAGAAATGATGAATTTATTATACTTTTGACATTAATATTAATATAGTTAGAAAGGATTAAATTTGCATCGTTCATTGGAGAAATTAATAAAGGTAATTTTAATATCATGTAAATTAATTAATGTACATGTTAGGAATATCATTAGAAATGATTTATGATCAGAAAGAAAGACGAAAATAGTGGTAATAAAAGAACAATTGCTCTCTGTACTCGATTGTGATATTTATGGGCGTGTTTGTCATAATGTAAAAGTTGCTTTTATTTGTTTACTCATATTTTAATAAGTATAAATTTAAAAATATAAAAGTAAGTCATTTCGTTTTATATGAATTCACGAGAAGCCTTTTTTAACATAGTGTGAAATGATTATCCTCCAGTGGTAGATGAGGGATGTAAAACTATAATAAAGCATGATTTTCCAAGCAATTATTTATTTGACTATTACTATATGCTAAAACTTATGAATTTCTGAGCCATGAATCATTTGATTATTATTATTATCATCACCAGCATCATCATCACTATCATTATTATTATTATTACTATGCATTTAATAAGTTGTTTAGTTAACCTATTTTCAGTCTGATTTGATTTTAAAATTTTAATCTTTTTTTTTTCTTTTATAGCTTACCCCACCAATAGATGATTGCAGCAAATACATTGAATCCTTTAATAGTGGAAACTATACTAAAATAAAATACTTAAAAATATTGTTTCTTATATAAATAATTTTATTATTGTTTAAACTCTCAAATTAACATTTTATTTATTTATTTAATAAAGTTTTTATACTTTTCAAAAATAAATAGTAATCAAATAATAAGTATATCATAACATATTGCAATATCATTTTTTTTACAAATTCTCATTGTTATAAAATATCTGATAATAATATTAGAAGATAGATACAGTTTGACAAGTATGAGAAAATTGAAGATAAAGGGAATAAAGAGATATAAATGTTGTGATTTATAGAATACATTTTTATAATGAAAATAAAGAATTCTCCTAGGATAGTGGAACCAATGGAACAGGTTGGTAGAATGATTTAATAGTAAATATTAAAAGGCAAATGACTTATTTTGCCCAGAAATCAAATGAAATGTTATCTCCCTCTATATACATTATTTAATATAATAAATAACAAATAATGCCATCTATTAAATATGTAACTAACTGAGAAAAAATTTTGATACAGAGTGAAATTTAATATTTGTGTGAAATTTTATAATCATTGTCATTTACCTGTAATTATATATTGGACTATTTTCAACTAATATTAATTGTTCAATGTCTATAGAAAAATTCAATCGTTACTTAATCCTTTAAAATACATTTAATTGTTAGTAATATACCGAACATGTTAGATATAAATCAACATTTTTAGCAGTATTATACTTTTTTTCTTCACGTATTTCTAATCTGATTAGTAACAGTACTAGCATGGGAACAACATGGAACCTTTAGATTCATCAATATTAAATTTAAGATGACATTTTAATCAAAATAGTTATTCTGACAAAGACAACAGACAAATTTGATATACTTATTTATGGAAATGTTTTTTCACTTTTTAAAAGCAATGGTACAATGGTAATAAGTGATTTAAAACATCATCAATTATGATACTAGATTGACTTATGGAGTTATTTGCTTTTATAATGTTCAGCATCTTTAAATTTCCTTCAGTTTACTTTTTCTTTCTATCCAATATTCTTGTTATATATATATATATATATATATATATATATACAAGAATATTGAATATATTATTATATATATATATATATATATATATATATATTAATAATTCAAACAAATATATTTAACACAGTATTCAAAATTAAATAATATATTCTTTACCAGAAGTACTTTCAATTGTTTCACTGACAATGAAACAATTGAAAGTACTTCTGGTAAAGAATATATTATTTAATTTTGAATACTGTGTTAAATATATTTGTTTGAATTATTATTATATAATTTAAAAATACAGACATTTAATGGTTGTAGTTATTTATTTATATATATATATATATATATATATATATACATATATATAAATGTCTGATATATATATATATATAATCTTCTACTTTTGAAAAGTGCTTTTTTAATCATTTGAGCAATTTCATTAAATATTCTCTTTTGTTTTTTTTTTTTACTTTTTCCTTTCTAATCAATATGGATATAATTTTTCCCATTGAAAATATGTTTGTTATTGCATGCATGGTCTGCTTCTTTAAATAAACTAAAACAATTCTTTTCACTGATAGTATAATGGAAGTGTAATTACATACTTTCAATATAACAAAGAATTTTACCAACAAAATCAAAGGATGATTAAGGATTCACCATTTATCAGTAACATTTACAGAAAGAACTCGAAACATTTCTGCTCACCTAAAGTCTGGCTTTTTTTATTTTGGTGATACCTTTATTGTATGGCAAGTAATCAGGAGCTACAATAAACATTCTGAATACATGTCACAATAGAATTAGAAGAAGAACAAAAATCAACATTTTAGATATTCTTGTGACAAGATTCTCTAATGATAAAAGCAAAACCACAATCCAATAAAAGCTCATAAACAAAAAATCCACTCAACATATACAATTAATCATGACAAAAAATATAAAAATTGGAATTATTCAAACATTATAGAATAAAGTAGAGTAAGTTTATTTTACAAAACTGTAATTTGGAAAAGTCTTATAAAAAGCAAATTCTCATGAAGAATGGTTATCTGCCATTAAAAAAATTATAAATAAACAAAAAAAATCAAAAGAAAAATGTATTATAAGTACTTTAGTGTATGCATATATATATCAGAAATAGCAGTCATGTTAAATAAAATCTATAGTTAATTTAATGTATCAAAAACAAATTTCCAAAAACATAATACATTAAAAGGCAATTTAATTTCTATAATCTCAAACTGAAAATGCTGAAAAATAAAAACTGTACATATAAAGGACTATGTAAATGTGTATATTGGCAAAATTATTCAACCTACTGAAAAACAATTAGAAGAATATGAATAAAAGATTAAAAAAATAATCCAACATTTTTTAAAAGTAGGAGACCATGCATGTACTAATAAACATATGTGTGAATGAGAAATATAAAAATATTGAACAAAAAGTAAAAAGGAAAAAAATTAAATAACTTGCTCATGTAATAATGGCAAAATAATTCCATGAGTCTATTCAGAATGATAACTCATTGTATTAGAAACTACTTATTGACCTTGCACCTAACAAAATGAAGAAATAAGGAGGACATTCATACATAAGTATATCATTTTATTGCAAAGTTGCCTTTAATAAAATAGCTTAATTGATTAGATTTTCCCTTTAAATTAGTATTTATGAATCTAAAGTCTCAGCTTCACTTATCATGCTAGTAGTATCACTAGTAAAATCAGAAACATCTAAAAAAGAAAGGGGTATAATACAACTCAAAATATTGTGTTGTATACTAATATGTACACTATTACTTAACAGTTTGATAGTTGTGAAAGAAATAATGTTGAAATTTTTTAAATACATTTAATGATTAGTTTTACATAGTGAAAACAACCCAGCATATAAGTACAAGAATAAAATTTAATTTTAAAATTATCTAGCCAGCTTTCAGAACTGTTGTGACATACTCAAAACTAGTATTAAAATAATACTGATTACTATAGATCAAACTATTTATTGGCTTACTTGATTTCTATTAGAATTTATATAAAGGATGATTCATGATATTTACCACTGTTGAAGTAAAATAAGTTTTTTTAATAAATGTCTATTTGAAATGATTATTTATATACTTATAAAAAAATTACAACAAAAGCAGAAGAAGTAGAACAATGTAAATACAAATATGTAAACATTTACCTAATCATTGAGCTGCCTTTTTCCATCAATCTAAATGCAAGTGAAATAATTTTGTTCCAAATAAAATTCTACCACTACATTTTGTATTATTTTGATCAGTTGTATTTAATGTATCTGAATCTCATTATTTTGAAGATTATGCTTGAAAATAATAAATTAATGCAGATTGTTAGGCCTGGGAAAAAATAGAAAATTGATTTTTAAAAATCACAATTTAAATCCTTATATTTGGTATTAAATGCAATGTATCATCATGGCATAAAATCTTCAGATTAAATTTTACCTCACTTCATAAAAATACTTTTTGAGATATCAAATATATATAAAATCAGGTGAAAATCAAAAAGTACTATATTTTAGTGCACAAACTGCCCTCAAAATTATCATTTACTATAATTTATTCATTGTTTTTAATAGCTAAACATATGAAACCAAATAAACTTATATATTTTTAATGTAAATTGTTTATAAAATTGCTAATAATTAAATTGCAAAGTGCATTTTAAAACTCTGCATACAAAATGATCACTGTAAATGCAATGGTAAACAATAGTTTTATTTTGAAAAAAAAAATCAGATTATATTCACCAAATACTATTTTTTAATAATCAAATTGCTCGGTAATTGTATCTATAACCATGTATATCAATTCAAAATTAAACTGGTTAGAAAAAAATCAAATTAAAGAAATTCACTGTCGATTATATGCCTCTCATAATAGTTGCACTTTAATTATAATAGTCTCTTATACTTCAATCATAACAAAGTATTACTCATTAACTTTTTATCAAGTAATATTAAAATCATATAAATACTGAAGGCAGACTTCTCCAGAAAAAAATAACACAAAATATCACAAATATATACTATATAATCTTTTCACAAATTGATTTCTCATTTTAATTATCTTTAATATATATATATATATATATATATAAAGATAATTAAAATGAGAAATCAATTTGTGAAATCATCGGATCTCTTTATATATATATATATATATATATATATATATATATAAAGTTTTAAACAAATTAACAGTTTCATAATGATAAATCTTTATTTAAAAGAGATTCTTTATTTTTTTTCTTTCATTATTCTCAAAGGAGACAATGGCAGTCTGCCCAAATGCAATATTATAGCGTGTATTTTTCTCATGAATGTAAAACACATAAAGTTAATATAATAATCTTTTTTAAATTTTATTTAGTTCTCACTTTTTCACTTAATCTCAAACTACTTTCATCTATATATAATTCTTACAAAAACAAAAATAATAGATATAAATCCAGGAATGTTATTAATATCAATTCTCTCCTTTGTATTATTCGATTTTTTTTTTCAAAATAACACTCTTAATACAGGCTATTTAACATTTTAAAAAATATTCTTATCACTATTATAATTTCCATTAAACAAATTACTGCTAATCAATTTATCAGGAAACTGTATATTGATATAGTCTTCATAAATATTTCTTTTCTATTTTTTTTAAAAAAAAAAACTAAACTGTTAGAACTATTTCTTTCCTCATTTTTATAACAAAAATTCTTAAAACTATTTTTATATAATTAATAAGCTGTTATTCATGCAATCTAATAATATATATTAAATTCTTACTCTTAATATAATGACTGCATAAATTATTTTCTTTCAAATCTCAACTACTAATGAATCCAAAATCTTTAATTGAATAAAATCTACTTTTTCTCCTTACAAAATATATTTTACAGAAAAATTAAAAATGTTCAATTTTTGAGCATTTTTTTTCCAAATGTATTCTTTTGTAGTATAAACAAACAATTATCAACATATCTTACAAACAATTTTACATATTCGCATTTACTATCAATAATTATTTTTTACAAATAATTAATATAAGAGGAGCAAATCAAAAATGAATAAATATAGCATTTTATCTATCTTTAATCTTATAAAAATTACCACTGTAAATAAAATACACAGAATCCTCCAATAACAAAATCAAATTCTTAGCAATCTTAATTTTTTCCTCCAGATAAAATTTATTATTAAATAACATAGGAATAAGAACATTATCTAACATTTTTGTATTAAAACTATCACAAACCCAATTATCTTGAATTTTAAATTTATCTAGTTCTATCAAAAGTCTCAAAGAATATGAAATGATATAATTATCAAAAGTGACAAAAATATTTTTTTTAAAAGAATCTAGAAAGAAATTTATTATCAATTAAGTCAAAAATATATCTCAATGGGAGCTTTCCTACTGAATTTTAATATTTGAAACCTCTTAACTGATATAAAATTATTGAGATAGCATTTGAAATACTATACCCTATTAAAAATTTAACTTTTGCATTTTCTCATAATGCCTATGAAAAATGTTGTCTAAAGAAATTTATCATTTTTTTTTTATCTATCTTCCTTCGAAATACATATGTTTCATATTAATAATATTACCAATTGTGCCTTCATAAAAAATAATCACACTGTAAATTTAGTTTTAAGTTGTTTAATTTTAATAAAAACATATTTTTATAAAATGAGTTTTTATATATTTTAAGAATTTTTAAAAATATGAGAATTAATAATTCTTTTTTAATTTAAAAATAGTGCTCCTGGTTTTTTTCTCTATTGTTTTGTTTTAAAAATTGAAGTAGACCTTGGATCGGACAACCCACATTACCAACCTAAACCCAAAGTAAGGATTCAAATCCAGTCAACCCAAAGGATTAAACCCAAGACCAAACTGAATTCAAACCCAACTCATGAGCTCAGATCAAATCAATGGATGACATGTGTCGATAGCACATGACTATGTGCCAAGAAACTAACTCAATGGATGATGATGATTAGAGACCCCTGATCTGACTCTATTAATGTACAATAAAATAAGTAAGGATATTTATGAATCAATCAATATATGTATGTTTGGGTTGCCAATACAGACAGCAAGCATTAATATTAAAATAGTTATTAAATAATAAAGAAAAAAAAAACGAATGTGTTATATAAAATGTTTAATAAGAATAAATATTTTGTTCAATTTGTTTATGATTGATATTATATATATTACCTCTAGTCTTTAAGAATGGGAGTTACAATTTACAATATGAATGGCAGTCGTTCTTATATGCCAATAATCAATATACACTTATAGGAGATTATATATATATATATATATATATATATATATATATATATATATATATATATATGCTCTCAAATATCTTACTTGTATATATATATATATATATATATATATATATATATATATCGACAAGTAAATAAAGGCAAATAAAGGTATTTTCCTTGGACATAAATTATTATTCTAATTTTAAAAGAAAAGAATGTTAGATTTATTTTTACACATCTGTAAAACCATTCATAAAGAGTAAGATATGTATTTAGGGCATAACTTTAATATTTAACAAAAAAACTTATTTAATTATAAATGAATAGGAAACTTGTTTGACTTTAATAAAATCAATTCATCATGATTTGTGAGCATAAGAGTGGGGCTTTATTTGAACTGAGAAGTAAATGTAACTGACATTTTATGAGCTATTAAATGAATATGAAAGATAGTGACTTACCAGTGATTTAAGTAGGATGGTGGCTTGTGTTTTACAAGTCTTTCAGCCTCATGAAGAAGACATGGAACACAGGGAAAGCCAGGCCAGATCATATCTGCGAATCTTTGGTGTCCCAATATAATAAAGAGCAAGTGATAAAGTGGTTTCTTCCTAGGTAATTAAACTAACAATAATATCACATATGACAATCCTATGAAGCAGGGGATGGCTCACATCAGCAACGTTTGAAAAATAATGACTTAATAATCATCGTGTTGAAGTAATAAAACTCATTTTACATAAGGAATGATCTACATAATGACCTATCATGTTGAATTAGAGTCAAACATGCTTTAACTAAAAATACTTAATGCAATTATAAAATTATGCTAATTATACCCTAATTGTTGTGTCCTCCCTGAATATTAATATAAAGTATAAAATTTACATTATAATACATTCATTTTATTTTCTTTATTAACCTTCGGCAAAACAGTTTAATATTATTAATTTGTGAATTCAACAAAATAGCCGGAAGCATATGTTAGAAAATGGGCTAATAATTATTATTAGCCATTGGTAAAAACAGCAAACATTTAATAAATTCTTCAACTTGATAATTAATAGAACTATAAAATTAGTTTTATTCGGCAAGAATTACTATAAGACTTAATAAATGTGGTTTTAATTTCTCCTTATTTGTAAAAATGAAAAATACTTAATTGTAAATTATTAGAGAAAAAAATATATATATTATTTTCATGAGGGAAGTTAATGAAAGGGATTATTATTGAGTTAAATATTATTGGCATATAATAAAAAATGGCATTAATAATTATTCAATAAATATATGATAAAGTTAGTGAACCAAACCACCATTGTAAGAAAAGGGAAAGTTAGCAAATATTAAATTTAAAGTCTAAAGATAGAGGTAGAAAATTGCTTATATAAATTAAGAAATTATAAAATGAGAGGAGCTTTCAACAATAATTAATTTAAAAGGAGGTGTAAAATAAAGTTCAGAAACTGGCCAGAAAGTTGTGGTTCATTAAAGAAAGATATTACCATTTCTTCCATAACTGGTTCCTTAGTTTACATGTAAGAGTCCAATTGGGTTGAAATGTAGGCATACATTTTCACTTATAAAAATAGCATTTGGATTGATTCTTTTAGGTTTGGGCAGCAGAATTGGTGTGGAGAAAAATTTGCATCTACATTGAAGATCTTCTGGGGACTATGGGTCCAGCAATCAGATTCCTGAAGTTAGCCTCTTACCATGATGAAGACACTATAAAAATTCATGATTTAAATGGATGTAGCTCCTAGCAGCATGTTCTCTTAAAACAGTATGGCTTTTTTTTCTTGAAATTTTTCCGGGTTATTTATACCTACTCTCTAGTTTCCCGCCCATTCTGACTCTTGATGCCTTCAGGCTAGAGCTTTTTACTTTATCAAAGTTACAAATTTTTATTAATTGATTTTAGATACATTCCTTCGATAAGGTTTTCAAACTCATTAACTTTGAATTCATTTTCTAATTAGAAGATGAAATTATAAATCTGAAAAATGATTTTAATTAGGAACCGTCCTTACATTTTAAAATATTATCTTTTTGCTAATTAATATAAATTTCCCCATTGTCTTTGAAAAAGGACGATCTGAAAGCTTATTGAAAGAATGTAGCTTTTAATCACTAAAATTTAAACAAACTGACAAAAGTAAAAATAAAACATTCCAATGCAATGAAACTTTATAACGAATATATATATTGAATTATTTATAAATACATACACACAATCCACACAGTCATTTTCATGAATAATTTTATCATGAATTTATTAATGATATTGGTTAGTTTAAATATTAAAGTAGTTGTTTTTAACACATGTTTATATAATACTGTTTTTTATTAAAATTAGCATGTATTAAATGTATAAAGCCACATTGTATTCGGAAATTCACGGTTAGTACTAGGGTTTAAAGTGGGCTACAGATGAGATATCATGAAGCTAGGTTCGAACTTAGATCCGACCACTTCAATGTAAACCAAGTTCTTCATAAGCCAATAATAAATAGCATTTATATATAAGTAAATGATAAAAAAAAGAGTTAATTCAGCTATTTTTCACTTTATAATATTTGTTTTTGTTTGCTGATATCAATAGAAATTAAAAATGGAAATTTTATATTATTCCAATTTAAATGTGGCTTTAATCATTTTGAAATTAGTATTCTGAAAATAGAGACCAGAGACTGAATCACTTTTAACAACATCTATAATTCTAATCAAATATTAGTTTGAAAATATAAATATCAAATAGGTATAGCTTAATATGTATGAAATTCAAATAGAAGCAAATCAATTCCCCTGTAATTTATAAATAAATAACAGTTGTTTTTTTAAATAAAAAAGACAACAAGTTTTTACTAGTTTATGGTTTTAAAAGTATCTCCAAACTATTGTGCATGTTTTTTGTCTATATAGATATAAATAGAAGTTATAGATTATGTGTATAATTCAAAAGAGTGATTGGTGAAGATATCATTGGTTTAGGTAAAACCATGATCTGCTTGAACCTTTTTTTTTACCCATACCAAAATTATAAATTAAAACCCAAAATATTTTGGGATTAGTAAAAAAATTAATTTCATTTTTTTTAATATGATTTTGCAAATTTCTTTTGTAAGCATGCTTAGCCAGTCTTTTGAAAATAATAAAATTATTATAAAAGATCTTCGTTTTGATATAAAACCTGCAATGGTAGGATTTCCTCTTCATAATTGTCATGATTGTATAAAAATAACTAATGAAGAAAGACATTGTGAGAAAAATATATATTGAGAACATATAAAGCAATTAAATGATTAAAAAAATTATAAAGCATAAACGAAACAGGGACAAATGTAATTATAGAAAGATAATGAACCCACATTAACTTTTCAAATAAATTTATAAGAGCCACACTATTTTTCTTTTTATAATTTTTTTTTCTTATAATATAGAGAATATAAATTTGTAAAGGATGATAATGTATGTGTAAAGAGAAAGTTATAGAAGTAAATGAAAAGGAATAAATATAAAGAAATTATTTAACATATTGTACTACAAAATAAATCATCAATATTTAAATAATCTAGCGATGCCAAAATGTTATCAATAACTAAAAATGAGAGATATATAAAATAAGTTTAAATGATAGTTTAAAGTAATTTTACACCACATAGGTAAAATATAAAAAGATCATTATTTTAAGAAAGATTTTTATGTATAACAAATAGATTACTACTTGCTCAAACTCAAGTAGTATATTTTTATATAGATTTGGCAGTATTTAAGAATTTAAAGGAAAAAAAAATAACAAATTGATGATTTAGTAATTTTCTGTTAAAAATATGAGATAAAAATGTTCTTCTTTAAAAAGTTGCTTAAAGTAAGTATATTTAATTTCCATCTCTTAGAAATTGATATGAAAATAAAGAGGGCTTGTCATGATATTCAGAAAGAGAAGAAACAGTAAAACAAAAATTAGAGGGAGGAACTAAATAGACAAAAATATATTGAAAAAAATATACCACAAAGTCTAAAAGCATTAACCCATTGAATTATAAAATAATAATAATAATAATAGAAAAATCACAAGACATAAAATTAGAATATATCATTTCATTATGTTTAGCTTCAGGAGCATAAATATATCAACAGAGAAATTCAATATTATATGCAAGTGCTTTAAAACGCTGTTTGAAGAAACTGTTAATAGTAAACAATTAAAATGAATTAATCAAGGCTAAGCCCTTTTGAGGTGTTATCTCTCATAATCAGAGACAAAATAGTAATAGTTGCTGTGATGTTATTAAATGGTAATATATGCAAATGTATATGTAAATTAATCAGCTTGTCCATTTTCTAGAAACAGTGAAGCATGCATCACATCTATTAATTGAGGTATTGTCATTGATGATAAAGTACACCTCTTTTATCTTCCTTTTGCAGCCATTAGTTTTAGTGCACACAAATTTAGGGTGGGCAGGGTTGAACCTATGCCTTGTGTTCAAGGAATATTGAAATGTTATTGATTTTTTTTGCACTCTCTTGTATGATTTCACATGCTGAGTGGCTCTATTATTGACAGTGGCTTTAGTTTCCCCACAATATGTGGCTCTGCATCTAGCCTGAGGGCATGAAATTCCATATACAACAAGGGGTGTCTGAGTTGGGTCAATTTTGTCCTTCACATTATTGATTAGTTTATCTGTGTTGGGGTGTGTGTAAAAACCAACTTTAAATTCCTTAGATAAAGTTTTAATAAGCTGTTTAGCTACTTTGGGGATATAAGGGAGGATGGTTTCAGATTGATCTTTAGTTGTTAATTTTTTTTATAAAATTTATCAATCTTTTTGGTAATCAATATGTAATTAAAGCCTATGCTTAATAGGTCTTTGATTTAGCTTGAGATATTAGCATTCCTATCAGCTTCAAACTTGCATAAATATAGATTCCTAAATAAAAATGCATTCAGATCTGAAAATTTATATGAACAAAGGAAAAACTCTCCATACAATAGTGCCACCCTGGGCCAAACATAGTAATCAATGGATGCCAGAAGGCTTGTGCATAAAATTCCTATATAGTGCCTACTCATCCAATATTCCCAGACCAGTCCTCTATTTGGCACAGGGTGTCACTACTGTATGGAGTGTTTTGCCTTTGTTTACAACAATTATGTGCTAGTATAGAGATGGTAATCATGTGATGTTTAGTGTTTTAAATTTATATGAAGTAGGTAAATTAGAATTTGGGTGGCTGAATCCTCTGACATTAAATGGTTTGGTGGTCATACACTAAGTCAATACTCTGTCCTCTCTATGCATTAGTAAATCTTAGTTTGCAGCTGTATCTCATATTGGATGTTCATAATCATACTCCTTAGGACTGCAATGAACACATCAATATAATGAAAGTATATTAGCTAGGGGTATTAGCACCATATTTAGAGATGATTTGCTTTTCGAAGAAATTTTAAAATATGTTCGGGATTACTTTGCTTAAATGGAATACTCATAGACTAACCATCTTTCATGCCCTACCATTTACCCCCAAATGTTGGTAAAAATGTGATTGTCTAACCATGCCAAGAAGGTTAGGATAAAATTCATATGTTCAGCTGGACAATGATTACTTATTAATTCTTTGTGATCTCTCCTATGGTTAACATTAATATGAAGAAAATTTTTAATATCAAGTTCTGTATATTGAAAATAACATGAATGCATTTTATGAAATCAAATTTTAGAACAGAAGTTATTTGGCAATATTAGCTGAACATTTCTATATCATGATTTCAGTAAGACATGGAAATAATATTACACTAAACAGAAAAGTCCTTATTTATCATATATTTTATAAAAAATTTCTATACCAAGCAATTCACATCACAGTTACATGATTTCAAATGAGAAAGTAATATTATCATTAATTTTTTTCAATATCATTAAGATTATCAAATGTTAATCTGAGAACAAAAGAGTATTATCATTAAAGAGATCTTCTTTGATTAGAACTCATTAATGCTATCTTTATCTGACCCATCATTTATGGAAGTAATAGTTTTTAGCCCTCTCAGAATCACTATCCCCAACAAGATTACCAGAGAAAAATATTTTATGACCATCTTGTCCTCAGTAGAAACAATTAAATTCAATACATTATAGAAACTAGACAATTAATTTATTAGAGGAATCTGATGTAGCAGAATTGGAAATCAAATCTACAGGAATAGTTTGAAAACCAAAACTATAAAATTTCCCATAAAATAAGGAATGCATAGAAATCCAATTAAAAAAATCTGGGAATAATAATAAAAATTATAATAACCACATAAAAATACAGAAATGTCATAATATAGAAGAAATATTGTAAAATTATTTATAGCATTTAAAATGAAGCTGAAGGCAGCAAAAATCCACACATTTTAAAAAAGTTTTGGTTTATCAAAAATATTATAGAGACATGAAGTACAAGGAATATCAAAAGGGGGCATAGGGGTCATAGATTAAAAAATATATAATTACAACTGTGAATTATAAAATAAATAAAAAGTTATATAAATAGGTGAAGATGGCATAATTGAAAATAAAAATACATTTGTGTATGTAAACAATTAGAACACCAAGGCAGACTTTTCAAGTCCAAAGGAAGACAAACACAGCACAAATGTACACTAAATATTTTTTTCATAATTCTCAATTACATTCCAATTATTTTTAATATCAAAATAATTTTCAAATTAAGCAATAGTTTCAGTAAAATATATTTTTAACAATAGGCATTATTTAATTATTCTCTTTATTCCATGCTTTTTAAATAAAACACTCTTAACCTGCTCAATCATAATCTCATAGATGGTATTTCTTTCAAAGATATGTAATACATAATTAATATATTTATTTTTTACTCTACTTTTATAAACATTACTCTTTTATTTAAGCTCATATTATTTTGACCTCTCTCTATATATATTTTACAAAAACAAGAAATAATATAAACTATTACAGAAATGAGAATCTTTTCAAATACCTCTTTTGTATTATTCAATAAATTATTTAACATAACGTCTTTCCTCCATGCTGTTTTCTTTTTCCCAAAAATATATAATTCTTTTCTAAGCTTTATAAAAAGATAATGTAAATGGAAAGAAATAAAATCATATTGTGTTATTACCTTCACATTTTTAAAATTAACTTTATCAATACTATAATTCCTATTAAATAAAATTATCTTTCATTAAGAGTAATTCGTTTAATAGAGATTATATTACTGATAATAATTTTTAAAATGTGATGAAGTACAAATATAATTTTAATTCTTTGCCTTTAATTTTTAACAAAAAAGAATAATAATTTATTTGGAAATAAAAAAATAGCATAGAAGAAAGATGTTACTTTAATAATTTATGGAATAATACAAAAGAGATATGTAATAAGAATATCATTCCTGGAGTATTTGATATTATTTATTGTTTGGAAAGAAATTGTATATAGATCAAAATAGTATGAGATTAAATGAAAAGTAAAAGTTCATTAAAGTGGAATAAAAATAAATATTTTAAGTTCTAAATAATATATACTTAATATATATATATATATATATATATATATATATATATATATATATATATATATATATATATATATATATATATATATATATATATATGCCATAAGATTGAGTTGAACAGAATAAAGTTGTTTTAAAGTAGAATAAAAATAAATATTTTAAGTTCTAAATAATATATCCTTAATATATATATATATATATATATATATATATATATATATATATATATATATATATATATATATATATATATATATATATATATATATGGCCATAAGATTAAGTTGAACAGAATAAAGTTGTTTTATTAAAAATTTGTTACACTGAAACCATTACTTTATTTTTGATATTAAAGATAATTAGAATGTAATAACAATTATGGAATGTTTATTTAACATATATTTGTGTTGTATTGTGTTTCTTTAAACTTGAGAAGTATGCTTTGCCCAATAAAATAATTGGTCATAAAATTTTAGTTTTTAAACTTTTGACTAGTTTGTTAATTTTGACTTTGATATAATTTATTTTTATTCACTAATTTTTGATATTTTATATATTTATACATCTGTATGTATATTATATTTAAGATTATGCAAAATATACAAATAAAAGCATAACAGTTATTTTACTAACAAACTTTAATAACAAATAAGATCTAAAACAAAATATATATATATATAAAGAAATTAATACTGTAGACAATTGGGAATGCCAACACTTTCTTATTAATCTCCTATGTCAGTTGAGCTTTAACAAAGATACTCCATATTGAAAGCCTGATTTATCTGTTAATAAATATTGTATTTATACTTAATTTTGTGAACATAATTATCATCTACATACTCATGTGGAAATCGCTTATATATATATATATATATATATATATATATATATATATATATATATATATATATATATATATATATATATATATATATATATTGTGCCCTTTTCTATAGGTCAGTAATAGTTTATAACAGTCAATTACTAAAAAATTTTAAATTTAGAATATGTTCTTTTAATACATTAATTATATTAAGTCAATTATATCTTTAAAGTACAATTTGAAGCTAAAGAGAATACGTAGTATATAAAATCATTTAAAAATAGTTATATAAAGCTTTAAATATTGTTTCATATGGTTGTAAAAGCTGGCCATATTAAATAACACAGCTGTAAATAATTAAAATTATATTTAAAAAATTCGATTTTAATAGTTTAAAACTTATAATTAATAAATGCTATGTTTAAATTTGTAATCATATTTAAATAGTCAAAATTAATACCGTACATTTTAAAAATAAACTTTATGATGGTGAGAATTGTATTTAATTCTATATTTTCTAAATTGTTCTTCCAAATTTTATAATTATATTATATAATATGATAAGTGTATCAATTTTATTAGTCTAGGCAGAAAAATAGATTGAAAATCGTCTGTCAAAGTTATTAATCACGTGATTTTTAATGTATACTATCACACACACGCTTTTTTGAAATAATAACAAAGTTTAAAATATTTTAAAAGTTATATTATAGAATTGGATAGAATTATTGCCTATCATAAAAGTAAATAGTATTAAACATTAAGTTAACTATCGTATGTAATGCTTAAATGATGTAATGTTTTAAATAGTATAATAAAGACGAATACATTCATAATATAAAAATTAAATATTTTATTTAAATAAAAATAGATAAATTGAATATTAAAAAATGGAATAGGTTATTTAAGGTTATTTTAAAAGTTATTTTAAATATTTAAATAGTTTTAATAAAATAATAATTTATTTAAAAGTAATATTTTAAATAATATTTTAAGTTCATTACGTCATAATTTTTTATTTTCAAATATAATTCTGCTATAAATTGAAAATATGTAAATTTGTTTGCAAACTAAAGTAAGAATTAACCAATAGGAATAGGTATTTTTACAGACTATAAATATTGCCATAACTAAGTTATCGGGGGAGATTAATAATGTATTGAAACCGGAGAGAGGTAAATTATAACTAGTAAAAGATAATATTTAATTTTTTTTTATTTTAGTCAATTTTTTTTTAGTACTTTCTTAGCTGCAAAAAACTAATTGATAATTTAAAAAAATATATTTTGCAAAAGAGAGTACAAACTAAAAAATATTTTAATAATTTCGTTTAACATGCTTTGTTAAATTTTTTAAAGTTCTTTATCAGTCGTATTTTATCTAAAAGTTTAACCTAAACTACGCAAAAAAAAAATGGATATACTACAAAATAAAATGGATATAAATTGTAATACTGAAAAAATATTTGAAATATTTATTGATACAGCTTTATTAATATTTCACCGAAGAACTGTTTTGGTACATAAAAACCACAGCTCGGACATTATACGGAGTCTAAAAATGTATGGAAACGTATTATTTATAAACTGATCCAAGATTTATTTTTTAAATAGTAATAAGACAATTATATTTCATGGATTATTTTATATAATATGATATTCAAAGGAGTAAAATGTTATATCCTTTCTGAAGGTAACATTTTTTTTTATTTTAAAATGATATATAAAAAAATACCAAACGAAAGTTTAAATGTATCAAGAAGGAAACTTATATAAAAAAGTGAACATATAGTTGAATAAGAGATGGATCCATGAAAATACAAATAGTACTTAAAAGTTCATCGAATATTTTTAAAGTTAAATAAGATGGATTGATGCATCGGATACACAGAGAATATTGGTAGAGAAAATACTTAAAAAGAAGCTTCACGGGATTAATTAATATTATGATTTAATAATTATCATCTTAAATTAAAACCAAGGATTATTTTCTAAATTTTAATAAATGGATTAATAATTATTTTTATTTTAAACTTTAACGCGCTTAGAGGAGAACATTTCTAAAAACTCTAGAGAAAATAATAAGCATTTTGGACTTATCAGGAACTATCATCAAGAAAATATGTAACTATAGTTTTGATTCTTTTTATTTTGTTAACCTAGTTTAATTCTAAATTTTTTATATAAGATTAGGAAAAACATAAAAACATTAATTTATTAATATTAAAATTTTATAATATAACAATCTAATAATTTAGCTAAAAATATTTTAATATAAAGTGTATGGGTGTGATTTTTTTTTTTATATCTGCAATGCTCAAGTGGACAAAGGAAGCTTACTGAACACGATGACTAGATAAAGGTTATTGGTAATAATAATAACTATTGATAAATTATAATGTATTTTTTTTGTTTTCTTTAGATCATCCATAAATTGGAAGAATAAAGTGTAAAAGTTTTATACTTATATGTACTACATTTTATACAACATTTTAAAAAACATTATGAGATAGGATTGATTTGAAAATATGCATACGACAATTTTTTGATTTTTTTTTTTAGTAATATAATCCAACATAACAAATAATTATGTGATTCTTTTAAAATTTTTATGATATGGAATATTCAAATATTGTCTAAGTAGATTTATATGATTAGACATATAAAATGATGAAGTGGACAGACTTTTCTTGTGGAACATCTAGATTGTTTAACTATTAATGAATTTTATTTATTATTTTTGTAAATGCAGATAGTTATTTATCGATGTAAGATGTATAAAAATCTTGAGAAATAATGTTGAGATAGTGGCCTGGAAGTACTATAGTTAGCAGGAAACCAAGATGATTTATATTTAAAATAGGATATGATAAGGAATGGGAATAATATTTAGTCTTTATGTGGTTATCAGCATAGTTAACAAAGCCCTATGACTGATACACATTTTATTTGGACAGTGTTTATATTACTTTAAATATTTGATGTTCTAATAGAGCTAAAGAAATAGCTTTAACATCGTCCCTGTACTAGAGGATATTAGGCAGATAAATGTCCTACTTCTTCGCACTGTACCATGATTTTGAGATATGTTAAGAGTAATACTCTAGCTTTCTTCCTTAATCTTATGCATCTGTTTTCGCTATCTTTATTTCATGTAACTGCATCGTTTAGTAAGATATATTTAAGAGAAATAATAAATAATTTAGAACTTAGGTTATGCTATCGTTTTTGGATAATATTAGTTTATTTTCTTATAAGGAGCAGAATATTATAACTCAAAATTGAAGATCCAAAGTATCCTAGGGAAAGAAAAGAATCATAGAATATATTTTGAATTTTATTTCGGAAATGAAATATAAACCTTTTTAAAATAAAGTATCTAAACAAAGATATTTTCTTTAAAGTGATAATAATTTTAAATACTTTAGTATTATTTTTTTAAGAGAAAAATAAGTATTGCATATTTTTAAAATACAATAGTACAAAGTAAATTAAGTAAACAATATGCATAGTATATTTTTGTTTATTGATTAACAGACATGTATTGATGATTACACTTATATCATACTAAAGTAGGGCTTAAAGAAAAATATATTATGATTAGTAAACATATATTATGATTAGTAAACATTGTGTGATAAATACTAAAATCTAGTACTTAATCTTGGGTAATACTTTGTGTAACATCTTTGACTTTGCAAGATGAAATTTTTTTTTAATATTTTGAGAAGTCCATACTCATTATAAAATTTTGTTTTCTATAGAATGTTTTTTCTAAATATGAATTTTTTTTTTAAAATAAGATAGATTAATAATATGAAGGATAAAATGCTGTTGCTAATAAAGTAGATAAATTTATTTGTAATAAGTTAACCATAATGAGAAACCAAATAGTAACATTTTTTTTTTTTAATTTTGTCCTAAATCTAAATAAAGATGTAATTGAAATATAAATTATTTTTTTTTATAACTGGGTAGATCAAACTGTAAAGTAAAAAGGTTAAGGATATCCACTGTAAATAGTGTAAATAAATTGTTTAGTTATTTATCGTTAGTAATAAACTTTGTTAAATTTTGTTATTTAAAAAAAAAAATTTGTGTCAGAGTTATTTATTTCTCCACATCGCTGCATGAAAACACGATATATTCATAATAATTGAAACAAATATATAATTTTGCACAAAAAAAAAATAAATAGAGAATTATTTAAGAATTTAAATATTTTATTGGTATTCATTATAATTAAATAATCATAATCTTACATTATTTATTGGTCATAAATCAGTTATCACAATATTATATTAAATGATATGCTATCTGTTGCCACACATATTTTGTTTGTCAGATTATTAAAATGCTACCACGTATTTATTATATCATTACATGAAGAATATTATTACTGTTATTTATTATTATTAGTTTAAGTGCAGTAGATTATGACATAAAATGCCTTCTCATATTTTACTACCGTATTTTAAAATTAACTTAGAATAAATTTTATGAACCTGAAATTATTTTATTGAGGTAGATTATTATTAAATAGAAGATTTAATTATTAGTTTAATCTTAGTGAGTAGAAGTTATTAAAGTCGTAAGAATACTATGAGTTTGTTATTTGAAATAGTAATAAGGGGGGATAGTGTTCTTATGCCATTGAGGTAGTATCCTGTAGGATATTGGCTCAATGTAATCTATCTTGTCAATTGTATTTTCACTTCAAGTCTCATGAAAATATAAAATATTTATTTAATTTATTTTTATAAACTGAACCTTATTCGTATTGTAAATTTAAGCTTGTGAAACATTTTAATTTTAATGCTGAATATTTTATTTATTAATTATTAACTGAGATAGAACCCGTTTTATTTTATATCATATACTATTCTGGAAGTGAAGATGCACGAGATGAAGGTCAGAATATATATATATATATATATATATATATATATATATATATATATATATATATATATATATATATATATATATATATATATATATATATATATAAATTCAAACAAATTTATTTAACACAGTATTCAAAATTAAATAATATATTCTTTACCAGAAGTACTTTCGATTGTTTTACTGACAATCTTTTATCAATGATTAAGATAACTGTACAGAAAATAAAAACTTGCACTACACATCATTCAATCCATTAAAATTTCCCACAATTCTCTTGTTTTATATTAGCTGATTGTCTATTCATTAAAGCATCTCTATTCCTATATATAATCATAATGAAAACCTTATAGAATCCAACACTTTTCATATGGCATCTCATATTTATTGGCTCTCTTTATAACTTTTATCAAAACTTGGATGTGGTTTATTTTGCTAAAACCACTTTTAAACCCAGGTTGATTTCTTAGTTGGCTTGAATCCAAAGTTCAATGCAGAGAGTAGTGAAAAAATGATAGAAGACTAATAGATCTCTTATTTCTAAAATTATTATTTATTACATTCTTCACTATATTCTCTTATGATATCAATAATTATTCCACCACTTCTGGCAGCTTTTCCTTTCTTCATAGATTTATTTGTATATTTCACCAACTTTATTTGCAATGCTTAGCAATTCAGTATATGTATTAATTATATTGTTATTTTTATATTACTATTCATAGTAATATTTCCCCTCATATTTCACAATGCTATCCCTCTTACATTTTTTAATTGTTGAAATAATATGAAAATATATTATACTATTGAACTCTTTACTCCCTTATATTGATTTTCTGAAGAATTCAGAATTATATACTTACTTTATTATTAACTCTTTTCATTCCATTTTAATAAACTCCAGATATTCAATTGTTAAAGATTTATTTTTAAATATTTTTCCATTCTTTTTTTATATATTATCTTATCTCATTTAAACATTTATTGATGGAATGTTGCTTTTTGTACTAACTATTTTTGTTGCTGTTTTTAATAAAGTTTCAGTTATCTTCTTATTGATTTTAATTAAGTATTAAGTTAAACCATCTATATTGTCAGTCAATATTTTTAACTGATTAGCAAATTCGAATTTACTTTCATAAGTGTTTCTAAAATTTAGTAGTACTAACTGTTAATAGTTTTTGTTTCTCTAATTTTGCATTAATGGATGTGTATACATTTTGCTAATTAATAATCATTTGATGAATTCAATATATTAAAAATATTATAGACTTAAAAAAATATTTTTTATGAATCAAAATACAATAAAATTCCAATAAACTTTTATTTGAATATGTCCATATCTAAAGAATTCAACAACATACACTTTTTTTCTGAAAATTCCACAAGTCTGTATCCACTTTTATCTTTCAATTGTTTATCAATTCTGGCATTAAAGTCTTCCATGACAATTTTATAATGGTTTTTGATCTAATAAAAGCCTATGTAAGTCCTTATAAAAATCCTCTGAGTATTTTTCACACTGACAAAAAACATCTGTAAAATTTTACAGAAGGAATTTAAAGTAAGATTTGGAACTTCTCCAATCACCAATATGCTTATTAATAATACCAAAGATAAAAGAAATATTGAAGCAACCACCAGAAAGTATATATAATTGTGTGCCCTTAAATGGGGTGTGATGCTGTTTATTATGGTGAAACTTGTGCCACAACTGGCAATAGATTGGCCCAACACAAATACACATATACAATAGCAATAACAAAAAGAAAACAGTTCTATATTTGCTGACCACCACCACAGATTTGAACTCTCCAAGGCTGATATATTATGCACAGAAAGGAATGACATCAAAAGAAAAATCAAGGAAGTATGTTTTATCATCGATGACATCAATGCAATAAATAAAAAAGACACTTGCTTTGCCATTTCCAGAAAATGGATAATATAGGAGATAATTTTGCATACATTTGCATATAATGACATTAATAATCTAAGAGATTATAATTATGGAGTAACAAATCTCTGAAAGTGCTTAGTCTGCATAAATTATGATATTCAAAGCCTACAGAAATTATTATATAAAAAAGTTTTACTGCAATGTATCAGTGTGTTATCTAATTACAGTGGGAACTTGTTGGGCTATATCTGCATTTGGTATTTTTCATTATGATGAATAATAATAATGTTATGTAATTGAATATACTATCAATTGTTCTCATATTTTAATATTTACCCTAGAGTCCATACCCAGTTTTAAGTCATTTCTTTTATTTATAATTTCATAACCTTATTTTCCACTAATATTTGGCAGATTTTTTTGTTTTCATTAAATTTAAGCTTTCAGCTTGTATTTTGATATTAAACCATTATTATTTATCAAAATATAATAAATTTGACCTCATTTGATATATATTTTTGTTTAGAAATTAAATAAATTTTTAAAAATCATATTTGATTTCTGGAATTATCATCAAATTTTAGGTGGAGCTGATTCAATTTGCAAAATGAATCAAATCTTTGTTTCATGTTTGATTTAAAAATCTGAACACTTTTAATAACCACTAAATTTATCAATTCATGCTTTAAAAGTTTAGATTTTTTTTGTAATTTTTATGATATAACTGAATATTAGAACAATCTGGTGAGTGATCTCATTTCTAGAAAGCTGTGTTTTCTGCAAACAAATCTCTATAGTAATAATATTCAGAAAAAAATATTTTTTTATATTTAAAAATAAAACATTTCTATAAAAAATAAATATGTTATAATATTTGTTTTTGATTTTTAAAAATTATTACACAATTATGATACAAATATAATCATAAACTTTCCAAAAATCAAGTTTTAAGACCATTGTAATATTTTTCAACAATCATAATTTTTCTGTGAAATACATCTGGCAAAGTTTGTGATCACCAAATATATAATGACTACTCTTCATTGCATGGTTTCAGTTTCTCTATAATATTGATTATTAGATTTGCCCACCATCTTTTGATTTTTTTTGTAATGAAAATATTTGAAAATAAATATATGTGAATTTTAAAGCCATAAAGAAAAAAGTTTCACAAAATTTTCACCAGTGAAAAGAAAAATGCAAATTTAATTCCTAGAAATCTCAAATAAAGTTTGAAAATCTGGATAAATGGGAATGGATTTTATAAAGTCCTATAAGAACATTTTAATGTCAGATATTTTTCCCAATTCATGTAATATTTTTTCATTAGAAAGTGATATACAGTTTGGAATGTAGTTTAGGTAACTAATATAAAATGTCATGTTGAATGGCAGTCTTGAATTGTTAATAGATGACTTTTAGTACTCTCCATCTTTATCACTAGCCACTCACTTTAATTATGCACAACCTTCTAGAAATAAGAGTCATAACTATAAATGTCTAATGAAATCATTTATTTACACATTCATTCTATTTTCAAATAAAATCAACTGATATTTTAGTAAAGAATTATGAGGCAACTGAGAATAAAGACCATGGTGAATCTTGGTTTTAAATTCAGAGATAAAATTCCATTAAATTCTACACATTAGTTGGTGCATGTTAGTGATGAGACTATGCCTATTTATTTACCATATGAATAGTCACATAATAATAATAGCTATAATGATAAAAACTCATGGAATGAACATTTAAAAATGCTCTGTTTAGTTCTTTTAAAATCTCAAAGGAGAGGCAAATAATAATCTACTTTCAATTAACAGCAAATTTCTTTCCGTAGCCATATCATATATAGTCTACAAGGATATTTAGACATTTATCAATGATTATAGTAATACATTTTATTACTATACAAACAATTCATAATTTGCTAAGCCAGGCTTTCAATACAGTATATCATTGTCAAATCATGACTACAATGAGCATTAGCAAATGTATTAGCATAATCACACATATGTTAGAACCATCAAACTAGTCACCGATTACCATAGATATCACATATTTGCATATGTAAGTTGACCTGTTAATCAGCTCCATTATTAGATTAAATGACATGTTTATTGAGAGGAATATTAATAGCTATTATGTGCAAAACTTTTTCTATTTTGAATTTTTTTATCATTACTTTTTAAATAAATAATTTTAGCATTGGAGGTTTAAAGAAAGAAACTACATTTTTTTCTCATAGTCTACACACATTGAACTATAAGCACTGTTGCATTTAATTCTGTTATATAGATGAGCATATCGAGTCATTCTAGATTTGTAGGTTTGATCATATTTGTCCATAATATCTACCATTGAAAAAATGATATATATCAATTGGACTTCATTATCATCTTTAGACTTATTTTTATAATTGGTAATAAATCTATTTAGTGATAAGGAGCGTCTAAAACCAATATTAAAACCCTTGTGAAAAATAAATATTATTTTTGCATATTAGAGATATAAAACGTGTAAATCCAGTGGTTGGAGGTAGTAGTTGTTCTATCAAATTTATGCCTAATATTAAAGTTTTTATTGCTTGTCAAGCATGACCGTAATAATCGACATTACTTAATTAAATATTTTTTTATAATACTCTACATTTTTTTTTTCTATCAGTTTCAAACTTACAAAGTTTCGAATTCATAAACTAAAAGGTTTTAAAGCCTGTCATTTTATATTAAAAAAGAAAATTTTGACAGTAGATGCAGATAACCTTTAACACTAACGGGAATTACAATCATTAAATGATCAATATTATAATTCTGCAGCACAATAACTAATCTATGAAATTTCTGGATTTAAAATTAATAAAACAAAATTATATTATTGATTATTTAATGAATGTAAAATCTTTTAGTATTAGTGATTATCTGCATACACATTCAAATATTCCATTGCATTATAAAATGGCAGACTTTAAATGTTGTTTTTGTTTAGGAATGTTTTAACACCGATAGAAAAATTAATTTAGTGTTATGAAAAAGATTTAATTAAAATCACTTCTTCTAGAATCATGCTCGACAAATAAATAAGAAAATTGAATATTAGACATAAATTTGATAGAGCATCTAACTCTAAACCATGGATTGATAACTTTATATCACTGATATATATATATATATATATATATATATATATATATATATATATATATATATATATATATATATATATATATATATATATATATATATATATATATATATATATACACAACTAATTAGCACAAGTTCTTTAATATTGATTTTAGATGCCCCTTATCACTACATAAACTTATGAACAATTCTAATGGTAGGATTAAAGATAGTGATAAGCCTGACTTAATATATGTCCTGGACAGTCAATTTTATAATGTCAGATATTTTGGAGAGGTACAGGCAAGCTTACAATTGAGAACCAATCAGAATGCCCATCAAATAACAGAGCCCTGCTTATAACTCAGTGTTTGTAGACAATAAGACAAAATATGATCATTTCTTTAAAATCTGCCGATTGTAAAATTATTTGTTTAGAAAGTAATAATAAAAACTGCAAAATAAAAAAAAAAACTTGGCATATAATTAATTCTAAGAGCTCCACAAATATGCAATCCATTAGCATTCATCTGAACAAATACTGGTCATTTGAGCTAATGATGCAGTCAACTGTTGGGGTTACACATGCAAATATGTTATATCTATAGTAAACAAAGATTCATTTGGTGTATGTTTATATGCATGTGGATATGCTAATGTATTTGCTAATGAGCATTTTAGTTGTGCTTTGACAAAGATATATTGTATTGAAAACCTGACTCAGCAAGGTAACAAATATTGTTTTGGATCAAAGATCCCAGGCATAATAGACAATCATCTACAAACTCTGATAAATTTTATTAAATATATATTGTAACAGTCCATATTCCCTTAAAGAATGATGGTGAATGTGTCTAACTATGGTCAGACCTGGGTCTTTATGTAGGATATCATGAGTGATGTGTTGGAAATATAATCAATGATTGTATCTATTACAAATGCAATAATTTAACATTTAAACATTCAGTACAGATACAACTTACATCAGTTCATCCAATTTTTACCTCTCTTTATTATTTCATTATGTTCATTATTTGAACTCAGGGTTAATTTTGCACATAACTCTCTTTAGGGATCAATTGATATCCTGTAGGAATAATAATAATTATGTATATGTTTGATAGATTCTCAAAATTCCTTCAAACCAAGTTATCATGATGTCAAGTCAGGATGATATGTATATGTGTGTATAAGTAGTCAATTTTATATTATTATGAAAATAAAATAAATAATTTAAATAAATCAGAGACCTCTTTAAATTTAAAATAAATCAATAATATTTGTTTAATTGCAAACAACATAAATTTATCTTTATATAACAATTTTTTTTGATTATAAATGGTTACATATATTTCTACTATATTAGTATATAAATTTTAAAATTATACCTTCGCATATCCCATAGAAGATATGTATCATAGTACAAACAATATTTAATAGATTGCAAAAATAAATAACATTTTATAATTCCAAACATTATGATAACACTAGCTAACTAAACTTAAATTAAAAATATAAGTATAAATGAAGATCTTTTTAATATCCAATTCTTTTGAAAATATTTCATTTTCTATAAGATCTACCATCTATGTATGGCCCTATCATTAAAAAAAAGATATTTCATTCAAGGATATTAGTCATTTATATTGAATAGTAAACAAACAAATATTGCTAAATTAATTAAATTAATAATACACAAAAATTTTCTCTTGTCATAAGTAAATGAATTTATTATGAAGAACAATAAAATCTGACCTTCATATTAAGTTTAATTATTAATCTGGTCAAGTGACTGCGTAAGGAAGGCCTAAATTTTATTAAACAAAAAAAAATATTTAACCAAATAAACTCTCTCCATTTTTCATCTAATGATTTTCTAAAATGGATTATTCCAAAGCAAGCATATTTTAAAGGCAAAGGAAATAAAATTAAATTAAATAATACATACATTTAAAGTTTGTGATATTATCCTATTCATTTTCTATAATTTAAATAGAAATGTTTATTAAGAATAAAGTTCTTTTATTTCTCGTCATCAGTCATTGGTTAGGCAATCAATATACACCATTTTTTTCATAAATATTCCTCTTGCATGACATTGACATCCCTTTTCTTAAATTATCTCACTGTAGGAATGAATAGTTACACTGCTTTAGGTTAAAGCAATATCATTTGATCCTATTGCAAAATGTATTTACTCATGATCCATTTTCTATAACTTAAAATTTTCTTAAAATAAATTTATTTAGATATATAAATATATTTGATTATATTTGTCTTCCCTGGAATTCAAGTTTAGAATGATGTCATTAATAGTTTTTTTTAATTATTGTATTAAAAATAATTATGCTTTTGAAATTATTATTGATGATATTAAAGAGTAATTTATTTACTCTTTACTTGAGTGATATTAGAGTTCTCTACTAATGACGATTTTATAAATTAGGAAAATTCATCCAAACTATTTATCTATTTTTTCAATGTGTTTCATATTTGAACAATGCAAAAGAAATATGTGTAGTGACTAGTTCATTTGGAAAAAATGGAACTGATTTGAAAATTAATTGATTTAGCTTTTATAGTGGAATTGACTTCTGGTAATTAGCATGTGTTTAATACTACTTCATTTTAAAACTTTGTATTTGATTATGATTAATTACATCATAATTAATAATTGCATAATTTAGTTCTAATTTTATTTCCTTCATGCTTAGTTGCTATGATATGATTTGGTCTTAGGTAATCTCTATGCTTTGAGTCTTGCTTAGTGATATTAGTCAATTTACTAATTATTTTATATAATTATTTAATATTGTTATTTCATTAAAATAAGTATGTATTTGACTTTATTTTTTATTATTAAAATGTTATAATCTAATGTTTAAGCTATTCACTTGCACATATGAGTGTTTTAACATAAAATGATAACATATTTACTGATTATTAAATAAAAAATATATTTTTAAGTTTATGATTTGATATTGCACACAAATAAGTGACCTTAGTAAGATTGTACTCTATTAAATCATTAAGTAATTGGCTTTATTGTCTTAGTACAAGTATATAAAAACTTTAGAAAAGAATAATCTTGTATGAAGATATTTCTATATAACATTTAACAACAAGTAAAATACAACAAAAATGCAATGAAGGAGGAATAACAATATTAATAGCAAACTGCAAAAATAAAATGCACAATTTGAAATAACTAAATAATCATATACAAATATGTCAGATTAAAAACATATTATATAACCATTGTCATAAATGCTTTTTGAAAGTAAAATTAATTAACTTTATTTAAATCCAAAGATGACTCATGCAAAACATATTACAAAATTTAGAATCACAATCAACATAGTTTTTTTTTTTATTAAACTCCTTAAAGAAGCTTGAAAAATTGGCAAGATGACATCTATTTGAAAAAAAAAGTACTTTTCTGTATATACATCAGAGGTTGAATTTAATAATGTAAACCAGAACAAAAATAGGATTTATCAAGGAAAACTAGAACAATCGGAAATCAACATAAATTCTCAAATAAAATAGTTATTTACAAAAAAGAATATTATCATAAATACACACATTATTATACCATGGTGTATTTAACTACAAATAATAATGTTGAAACGAAAAGGATTTCAGTTACAAGAAAAAAAATGATTTGTATCACTACTATTTAGTGCCAACAACATATGTTAGCTATTTAATAATTAGATCTAATTTTTTGTTTATTATTTTTCAAAATGATGGTGATAATGATGATGATGATGGTAATGATAAAAATAATAATAATACTTTTTATCATCAATTGTTTAATTCTGGGTTTCTTTGTCCATGATATTATAATGTTAATTTTTTTAATTCTTTGTTACTTGTGCCTATTATTCTAACAAAGAAAAAGAATAAAGGAAATGACAAAAAAATGAAAAGATATTTCAAAGGAAGCTTGCATTCTGCTCTTCCCTCTATGTATTTAAATAGATACTGTCCTACACGTGATGGGTCAAAATGAGTTGAGGTCAACATGGGTATGACAATAATATTGGCATCAGAATGGGATTTGGGGATTCTATCATCAGATTTTCAATGGTAGGGATGGCTGAAGAGTTGCAGGTTGGCATAGGTTGAAGCCTGTCCATCAAAGTGTAAGGATTTGCTATCTTAATATAAACTGAGCACTGATTATATATATATATATTGTAACGATCCGGAGATTAGTACTTAATATAAACTGCACTACAGGGCGCCATCTAGACATTTGAACCTAGAAAAATTTATAAAGTAGGCAGATACGTAAGTCAAAAAAAAAAAATTTTTTTTTTTAAATATTTTGGTTCCGGTCATTAGCCCATGTCACTAGCTCAGGGAGTAGCAGAGATTTAATAATATCATATCTTATCTAATTAGATTTCAACATTAAAAAATAAATAAAATAAGCCACTGCCAGTAATTAGCATACAAACATTTATTTATGCACATATATATAAGATTTAAAATTATTTTAGTATTAGTTTTACATTTTAACATTTAACATTATTTTTAACTTTGATTTTTGACTTTAATTTACATTTAATTACTATTATATTCTAATTTTACATTTTAATTAAGTTCGCACAGATAAATTTATGAAAGCTTGTTTATAATGTTGAATATAGATCGGTTACATAGATTTCATGGTCAAAAACATTTCAAAGTAAACATAAATGATCAAAATACAAAATTATTGATTACTGACAATTGCGGAGGGAAATTTATACATAACCCAATAGTATTCACCATAAGATACTTGCATTGTCACCAATAACTTAAAAGACATCTGAATAAATACATTTTAGATACTCACCGTAAGGTATCATTATTTATCGAATGTCTATATATTTTGATCAAATATGAAAACCCAAAACATACTTAACCGATAACCAATCCATGCAAGCGTCTATAAACAACTTAAATTTAATGCATTTTTATTTAGGGTCAAGTATGAATAGACCACATAGATTTGCATTTGAAAATAAAATATTCTGTCCCTATTTAACCTTAGGCTAAAATTCGCAGTCAAACTGGCATCAATCCATCTGATACATCGATGTATTCAATATAATACGGAATATGGCAGCACCAAAAAGGTTAAGAGAAGATATTGACTCTCATTAGACAGGAATATTACTTCTATCTAACGAGAAGAACAATAAAAAAAAACCCATAGAAAGGAACTGCGCTCTGCATCTTATAATTCCTTCCATAGGCAAAACAGGAGAGTGCGGCGTATGAAGCGATTCTGCCAGTAGCAAATCTCCGACTACATCTACTAACTACATCAATATATCCAATCCATTGACCCAATCTAACAACGACACAAATAACCTAAGATTACCCTCCCCTAATATAACTTTACAAATCTATACAGCCATTCATGCCTGACTTAAGTTTAACATTTATATAATTAATTTAACGAAAAACAAAAAAAAATCATGATAAAAACTTAAAGAATAAAAAATAAATAAATGGAAATGATTTTACATAAATAAGAAAAAAAATATATCAAATAACACTATTAATAAAGAATTTAGTTTGGTCAGATAGGATTCTATTTGTAATCATTTAAATCTGGAAAGTTTTAATTTAATGTTCATTATTTATAAAGTTCTTACAGTTTACAACAGTTCACCTTTATCCGTTGCTTGCCATGAACGTGAATTCCCACACCGTCCTAAGATTGGTATTCTGTTGGCCGATTTATTTATCCATCCGGAGGTTTTTGCTGTAACTGGTCCTCAATGTAGAAAAATGATAGTTCATTTCTCTTTCTTTCCTAGCAAAACTGAAGTGATTGAATCGTGTGTCTCTTCAATCACTTCTCCCGCACCTCCGCACTAACACCTATCTGTCACATCGTAATAATCATAATCAATAATCACTAATTAATAATCTCCAAATTTTACTTTTTATATTACTGTGAAGGATTAAATTTACATTACGTCACCGATGTGATGGTCCTTTCGCTGCGGTCCGATTCCATAGGGATTTCTTCTTATTTGCTAACAGTTTCTATTGTTTTCCTATCTGACCGATGTTTTTACATTTAAATGCCCAAGGCTGGTTTACATTTAACTAATTAAATTTATCATTTCCATTTCTGATTAATTTACCTGTTTTCCAAATCAAAGATATATTTAAAGATAAATTTAAAGATATAATTTTATCTCCAAATCTTTTTAAGTTTTTGTTTTTAAAATACCTTTTCTATTTTTAATACAGTTTTATTTTAATAATTTTTTTTTATCTGTGCGATTTAATATATATGAGTTTAAGATGATATTTAGTTTGAATTTTTAATTTTTAAAGAAAATTTTTAAATGCGAACTTTTTAATTCACTTTCATGTTTAATAAATATAAAAAAAAACAATGTAACGAACGTCTGTGCTCATTACAATATATATATATATATATATATATATATATGGGAGATGATAATCTGGACCAACTGATGAGTGCTGTTTTGGCATGAAATACATATATTGGTGATTATTTATATTTTCTGCATGTGTGTGGTCATGTGTATCAGTAGTACGAGATAGTGAAATGGATTGTAAGTCTAAATTTAATGCCCTATATTTATAATTTGCCATGAGTGAAATGAAGTAATTGAAATCAATAAAATTTAGGATCTGGCAATATATATATATATATATATAAATAAAGAGCGCTCTAACTAACTTTGAAAAAATTTGATTAAATTTATTTATTTATTGTTATTATTAAAAATAATGTCTTAAATCATTCTTTTATCTAGGGATTTATAACTAATAAACTAAGTTAAATTATCTATTAATTTTTTATTAAATCATTAATTTTTAATATTTTAAAAACTTTTTTTTTTTTTTGCTATGACTTGAAGTAAATTTTAGATTAGTTCATTTAAAGTAATAATTAAAAATTGAAAAGAATTCAAAATAAAAATGTGTTCTGGATATCAATAAATTATAAATACAGAAATTTTATTTCTGAAATAGCTGATGTTTATTTTCACAATTTAATTTAGCTATACCAGCTCAAATAAAAATAATTGAAAAAAAAAAACATTGATAAAAAATGGCAGGTGTTTAAATTATTGTCACTGTAAAATATTTTGAAACATTTAAATTTTATTATATGACCAAGATAATTAATTTAAAAGCTATAGAGAAACTGTGTGACATACATATGTATAGAAATTGATCAAAAATAATAGAAATACTTTGTTTATATTTATTATTTTAGTTTATCTGCACAATCTATATTCATGACTTTGCAACAATTAAAGAACATAAAAGATTTAAAACTGTAAAACAGAGTCTTGTTATTGGTACAAACGTTATTTCAGAAATGAAAAAAAAAAATGGAATTACTGTTAAAAAGAGAAGTATCGTGAAATGTGTGAAAGAGATTGACAAACAAGAAGACAAAATTGTCAGTACATTGACTCAGTGGAGACTACAGATACCCCACCACCGACACAAAGCAAATGGATCAAATATTTGCAAGACCACCTAAATATGCTCTTCCAGGTTATGGACCAAATGCTTGAGACTAAGAGCAAGTATTGGGATGTATATAAATATATAAATATATACATCCTTGATAAGAAAAAACAACTACTCAGCTAGACATACATATCAAATCACTACTTAATAAAATGTAAATGTTGGGCCTTTGGGTCCAAGTTTATAGACTTCCTTGTTGAAGACAACCTGTGCTCACTACCCACAATCCATTTCTTAAATTACATGGAAGGAATTTTGCCAAATTGATTTGATGTGCAGTCTATATAATGTACATAAAGAATCCCTGATTCATGTCTTCTTTGCTGGTTCTTATTTAAACGACCTCAGAGTGTGCACCCAGAATACAGAGATGTGCTCACACTAGACAAAGCAATAAAAAGAGGCAAATTTGCTTCAATAAGAATGGCCACCTTTATTTTATTCACTCTGTGGCTCATTAGATTCCATTTGATATTCAAGAAAAAATCCTAAAACATTGGGAAATATACAGGGTAAAATTGTGCAAACTAAAAAAAATAGGAACAGTCTCCTTGCCCCGCAGCAGCTATACACAAAAAAAGGGACCAGATACTCCTGAATGACAATGAGATTACTTTTCCTCAACTACTGTATCAGTTGTGATCTAACATAGACCGATGGGTAATGATCAGATTCTTGCCTCAGAAGGACTTGTCCATGTCTCTTAATTGACGATGAGCATCCACCTCAGAAACTGCATTCCAAGTTAATAATTCGTAATATCAACTCAGAAGCCTTGAATGATGATGGAGTTTACACCTCAGAGACTTCCATTTAAGTTATCATTTGGAAATTAAAAGTAATTCAAAATCAATAGAAAATAAATTATAAGAGAATCTGTGCAAATTGAAAGAAAACCTAAAAAAAAAAAACAAATGGATACAGGAAACCATATAAACTAAAGATTAAGATAACGTCCCTGCCCAGAGTGGCCTTATGGCCTCACCTGCACTAATGGATGACAAGAACACATCACAAAGTCCAGCTTCCAAGTTATTTTCTTGCAATAAGGGACTAATGTATTTAACTGGAAATCTAATGTATCAATCTTGAGTAATTTGATTTTCCTTAATAAAAAATAAATAAATTACCACATCTTCCCAATTGTTAAGCTTTCTAAATGAGGAGGGGAGACATGTAATTAAATTATTATTGACATCTCAAAAGAGCAAGTAATAAAATAGAAACATTGTTGGAAAAAATATATACCAAATGTTTAAGTGATAAAAATAGAACAGATGATAGGATGAATTCAGTAAAAATATTGTTATTTACAAAATTGATATTTTTATAAAAGAGTGTTAAGAAAAAGTAAAATAATTTAAATTTAAAATTTATATTGCGTTGAGTATACTTTAATCAGAATACTATCAGAATTATTTCATCTTTTCTTACACACTCGTTTATAACAAGTTTATAGAGATTACAATAAGTAAAGAAAAGTGAAATAAATACCATTTAGAAAAAGTGACGAAGAATATTTTAGAAATTATACTATTTTTTATCAATTCTATAAAGTCTTTATTAAAATCAAATCAACTAAAAGAAAAAGCTGAATTTAAAAGATATTTTAACTCAGTGGATCATATCCAAGTAATGAGAGAAGTTCTAGAAAGGATCAATAACTATAAGTCGTCATTATATTTTGGATTTCTGGATTATAAAAAAAAAATTTGATTCTATAATTATTTCCATAATTATTAAAGCTTTAGATTACAAACATAGGTATCCAGGATAATGTCATATTTTTGAAAATATTTATCAAAATGCAAATTGTATGGCACAACCAAGAACAATAACACTGGTAAGATTTATGAAAAAGTGATTCTATATCTCCAATACTTTTTACAGCTGTTTTACTAGAAGCATTTTATGAATTAAAATGAGAAGTTAAGGAAATAAAAATGGAGAATATTTATGTCAACTAAATTTTATAGGTGATAAAATTATTTTTGTAAATAATGCTTCAAAGTTTTTGGAAATGTTAATTTTAAAGTTATTAGATAAAAGTAAAAAAGTAGGATTGAAGATAAATACTAAAATGATTAAGGATTTTTTCAAAAGAAAGTGATAAACATTAAAAAACAGAAATTAGAATAAGCTGTCAACTACCAATATCTTATTCATTTATTAATACAGATGAAAAAAAAAAGCAATCTATAATGTTTTTGATAGAAAATATACACGTGTTTCAAAGGGAATGTCTTATTAAAAATGTTTAAACAGTTTTTAAATATAGATTTGATTTGGTTGATTGGGAGTACTGAGTAGAAATCAAAAGTAAAATATTTAGATGAGAAAACAAACATTGACTTCATTGAAAAAATTAAGACACTGAAATAAGCTTGGCTTGACATATTGCTATAAGAGCTATAAGATATGATTAGAGACAATTAAAATTTTAAACTGGATCATAAAACATTGTAAAATAAAACTACAAAATCACTATATGGGAAATAGGTAGATGAAATAATGATATTCATAGACATAGAAAAGAGATGCTAAATTAATCTATTGGGAATAATAAAAAGAGATCAAAAGACAAATCCTTAGATAGGAAACAAATAGGTGTTACTGACAGCATTGAAAAAATTAAGATTCAAATAAATCTGGGGTGCTCATATTTCTAAAAGGGATGATAATATATAGAGAAATAAAATCTTAAACTAAATCCCAAAAGGTTGTAAAACCAATAGAAAGAGGTTTTATGTTAAATAGATAGATGAAAAAAAATTGTTTATATTATATATAGAAAATAGAGATAACCTATATAAATATGGGGAAATCTGATATATTTAATAGTAATAAAATAGAAAAGTGTACCAGGACAAGTAAAATATATTAGTTAGTTACAAATTGAATCACAAAATGCTGATTAATTAATAAACTGAATTTTTACTCAAGCTTTTTAGACAGTTTGAAACAATTAGTCAATTAGCATTGATCATGAAATATTGGAAATTAAGTAGTCATATGATTTGAAGAGAGATGAAAACTTTAGAATTGTATGCTGTCAGTATATGTTTCCATCCAAACATATGCAGGGGCAATTAATCTAAAGTTTCTTTGTCATTTTTCAACATCCCTAATGTTGCAGGTCACTACTGAAAAAGATATATTATAAAGATATTGATTAAACTTTTTCTATTTAATCACAATTGTTAATGCCTATTTGTTAATCTGGCTATAGATTTTCTGTTTTTGAAAAAAATTATCATGGAAATAATCCCATTGTAATAGCATAACACCATTTTTGAAGTTTTTTTTTAGTAATATGTTGATTAAAAAATGAATTAATTGCCAAGACTTAAAAATGTTTATTATTTTGGATCTAATCATATGTTTTTCTGCTAGAACTTTCTAAATGCATGTTTATTTTTCTTTCTCTTTGGTCAAAAATGTAATTTTTTGTGTATCATAGGCTTCTTGCTGAATTTGATTTCATCCCATTTTTTTCTGGTTTACTGCATTCTTTAAATGACTTTTGATGCAATATTTTCTCAAAACTTGCTGTAAAAAATATGAGAACTAAGTATGGGTATCCCAGTATGAAATACTCTTCTCATATTGACATTTGATAAGTTTCCTTGCTTAAATATTTATTGGCTGTGACCCTTTAATCATTATTGCCACAAAAGGTATTGTCAATATTATGTTTTGATTGGTGGAAGTAAACTCTTGAAAGAAATGTTGCATAATTTGCAAATTACGAAATATGTATTTTTAAATATACTAAGTTGATTAAAAGTTGTAATTAGCTAATGTTTAACTTAATACAAATTAATTAATTATATAAAAAAATTATTAAATTAAATTCTATTTTCATTTGTGAAATAATTTTGATTTAGAGAACATTTTTTTACATGCTTTTATAAAACTTATTTTATATTATTTTAACTATATACAAAGCTTATTTTTTTACTTTGGTTTTAATTATATACAAAGTTTAATTTGTATTTTCTTTTAATTGCAATAATCACACCAAAGCTTATTTTTAATTTTGCATTTAACTATACATAACTACACAACATTTATTTTATTTACTTGTAAATAATGTATTTGTTAATTCAAATATTTCACATGGAATTATATGTAAATTAATATTATTTTTCCTAAAAATATTTTGATTATGATATTTGGTTTTCTAAAACTATATTATTTATAATAGAGGTGGGTGGTGTGAAAGTCTGTGCTCATATACCCTATATTACATATATATAGCCACAGGTATATAACAAGCCTGTGTTTCAGTTATTATAATATAAAGAAATTCAGCACATAAATATCTTCAGAGAAAAAAAAACTGTAGTATTACACCTAAATATTTATTATATATGAAAATATATACGTAATAAATAAATAAATCGAATAAACATTACATGATCTCCATTCTTATGATTGCTTATAACTGTTATTAAAACAGGCAAAAACTCACTATGTGTATTGACACACAGCAAGCTAATCAATGGATGCCAGAAGGCTTGTGCATAAAATCCTCATTTAATGCCTACTCAGCCAATATCCCCAGATGAGATTCTGGCTTGTGGCCTTAATCAGTGAGGAGCCTTGGATCTGAGAGCACTGCACCTAGATCTTAGGATCTAATGCAACCATCCAGCAGTCACATTTTACCTTTCTTTAACTACCAAACTATGAGTCTTAAATTTAAAACACCTTAATATTTTCAATCCAAGCCCATCAGCTTATATAGTCATATAGGTCTGAACTCAGTTCAGAACCCATACATTTTGGTGTCTTTGGTTCTTTAATAACCATAGCCACCAATATCCAATTAAGCAGGATTGGTTTTAAGCCAATAAACATTACATGATCTCCATTTCTTATGCTTGCTTATAACTGTTATTAGAACAAGCAAAAACTCGCTATACATATTGACACACAGCAAGCTAAAGTAAACAATGGATTCCAGAAGGCTTGTGCATAAATTCCTCATTTAATGCCTACTCATCCAATATCCCCAGACTAGACTCTGGCTTGTGGCCTTTATCAGTGAGAAGTCTTGAATCTGAGAACACTGCACCTAGATCTTAGGATCTAATGTAACCCTCCAGCAGCCATCTTTTATCTTTATTTAACTACAAAATTATGAGTCTTTAAATTGAAAAAAACACTTTAATATTTTCAATCCAAACTCATCAGCTTATATAGTCATATAGGTTTGCTGATGGAGGGTTGCATTAGATCCTTAGATCTAGGTGCAGTGCTCTTAGATCCTTAGATCTAGGTGCAGTGCTCTTAGATCCAAGGCTCATCACTGATAAACCACAAGCCAGAAACTTGTCTGGAGATATTGGATGAGTAGGCACTAGATGGGGATTTTATGCAGAAGCCTTCTGGTATCCATTGATTACTCTAGCTTACTGTGTGGTGATACATATAGTGAGTTTTTGTCTATTTTAATAGCAGTTATAAGCAAGCATAAGAAATGGAGATCATGTGATGTTTTTTGGCTTGCCTAATAGAATATTGGTGGCTATGGTTATTAAAGAACCAAAGACACCAAAATGTATGGGTACTGAACTGAGTTCAGACCTATATAACTATATAAGCTGATGGGCTTGGATTGAAAATATTAAGGTGTTTTCAATTTAATCATAATTTGGTAGTTAAATAAAGATAAAAAATGGCTGTTGGAGGGTTGCATTAGATCTTAAGATCTAGGAGCAGTGCTCTCAGATCCAAGGCTCCTCACTGATGAAGGTCACAAACCAGAACCTAGTCTGAGGATTTTATGCACAAGCCTTCTGTCATCCATTGATTACTCTAGCTTGCTGTGTGGCAATATTTATATAGTGAGTTTTTTTTATGTTTATTTGATAGTCTTCACTTATAAGATGGATACAATAAACTCCCACAAACATTATTTTATGATATCTATCCTCCATGCTTCTTCAATTTTCATACTAGCATATAAGCAATTAATTATTTTATTAATAAAATAGCATATTTTATATCTTTTTTTGTTATTCTTTTTTTTATGTAATATTTTTAGTTTATACCAATCATATATATATATATATATATATATATATATGATTGGTATAAACTAAAAATATATATATATATATATATATATATATATATATATATACATTCATGACCATTTAATACAAAATAATTGTTTGAGCTTTATTTATTTTACTTGTTTTAACTTTCTCTTATAATAATTTATTTACAATTTAATGTTATTTATTTTAAATATAGATATATAAAGTTTATTAAGTATACTTGATGGTACTTTGGTATTAGTCTTGCTATGACATATTACTCCGATGACATTTTCATCTAATGTTTATTCAAAGTTTAAGTTAATGATGTCATGGCAACCAAAATACTTCCATGACTAATCCATGTCAATGATTAAGATATGTACATGGTGACCTATGAGATTTTGTGTTATACCATTGTCCTTTCCATCCATAATACATTACACAGTTCAGTCTACCACAATAACTCTCATCATCTGTAAGCAATTTTTTTTATTTAAATTTAAAAAATACATTTTTAAACATTGATTTATAGTTTATTTACTTTTACAAAATATTTGAGTTTTTCCAGAAATAAACCACTAAATATAACAAGATAACCATTTCTAATGCTTGCTCATAACTGTTATTAAAACAGGCAAAACTCTCCATACAGTAGTGCCACTTATTGCAAGCCAGAGTAATCAATGGATGCCTGAAGATTGGTACATAAAATCCTCATCTAGTGCCTACTCATAGGAATTTTAGGCACAAACCTTCTGGTATCCATTGATTACTCTAGCTTGCACTAAGTGGCATTACTCTATGGAGAGTTTTGCCTGCTTTCCCCCCAAAATATTAGTTTTTTTTTTAAATAATTTTTAAAATATTATCATACACTCTACTACTTTAAAGTCATAGTTCACTATTTTGTTTTTTTTAATATATTGAACCCATGGTTTATGACAGCACAATGTACTACAGGTGAAGAATGTTTTCAATGACATACAGTATTATACAATAAATACATAATTCAAAAGTATCTGTTTATTTAATTTTTAATAGGTTTTTGCCTTTTTTCCATAATTATTATATGTCCCTATTATTTTTTTATATTACATGTGCTATAACGTATTACATTAAGTGACATATTATTCTAAATTTGTGATGTGATTAAAATAATGCATCCGTGGTATCTATGGACAAATTTTATCAATTAAATTTGTTCAGACATTACTTAGAGACATTATCTTAAACAACATAAACATAGAGTATTACATCATTGGAGTAACACATCATAGCAGGACTAATACTAAAATATCTACTTTATATATATATATATATATATATATATATATATATATATATATATATATATATATATATATATATATATATATATATATATATATATATATACTTGATCAGATTAAATCAATTCATAACTCCCAAAGCTTACACAAACCAACAGTACATCAGCAGTCTGTTGTCAAAGCAATCTTTAAGAGAAAATAATGGATATCACCTTTTATTCCTGGTCTATTATCATTAAATAGATCAAGAATGAAATATAAGACTGAAACAGATACAAATTAAATCTGCCTAGAAGTTTTAAATAAATCACATTCAAACAGACAAAGACAAACTATTTGATAGTAGATTAATAAATAATTTTAAAATATTTCAAACATATTATTCTCATTATTTTAGATGTAATAAAACATAAAATGCATTAAATAACTGATTTTCATGTCTATATCATTCATAACTGTCAAGATTGAATAAGCAATAGGATATCAATAACTGTTCTCAAGATAATCTCAATTGATAAAAAATGGAATCCAATCTTTTACATGATCTAAGATTTTAAAGAGTGACATATTTGAATGGAGTTTATTTTTTATTTTTTACAGATTTAATATTAATCTGCTTTACTCATTTATAGATTTAAAGACCTTAGCTCAGAATAAAAAATGAAATCTATCTTTAGCCTATTGAAGTTGTATGGACAAGAGAGTGCTGATAGTCTATGTATTTACTATTTTGCTGCTATAAAATTATTTTTATACAAAAACCAGTTAGCTGTTCGAATTTTTTGGCTTATTATATTTAATATATTAAGGGTTAGTTTATTTGAAAGATTGTAAAATATGATTATTCATTAATGTATCTTCAAATACTTTATCTTTGCCTGTTAATTGGGATTAATTTAAAATATTTACAATGATTTAATCTCCATCTGTTTTAGTCATGTACTTTATTCTTCATCTATTTGAAGATCATAGACTGGAATAAAAGTTGGAATCATCATTTATCTATTGAGATTACCTTGACAATATGAAGTGATATATATATATATATATATATATATATCATATATATCAAGAGCATATATGTCAATATCAATATATATATATATATATATATATATATTGAGGCCATATCCTTCCCAAACTAGTATATTAACAAAAATAATTTAAGTTCTAATCTGATAAAGTAGTTTATATTTGATCGTTTTATATATACACAAAATTAATTTGGACATATTTTCTCCCAGATTTTTAATGTCTTTTTATTGGATTTAAAATCATTTATTAGTATACACATAAGTTTCAAGAAATTGCATAATTTTTTGATAATGAAAAATTCAAAGTTAAATTTTCTAGTAATATTTAAATCCTTCTCAGTTTAAGAATACTTGTATTATTTTCCAGTAATTATTTATGGGCAATTATTTTCACTATTGCCTTCAAAAACTTTGGTATCAGTAAGTTTGTCAATATTTAGTTTATGGGGAATAAAAAAAAACATTATTCTTTTTATTAAAAACTTGCAAATTTATGTTTACTATTATGCGTTTGTTTTCACCAACCAAGTTATCTATTTTATATTAGAAAGTAAAAGTAAAAAATTTCAGAATAATTAGGGTTCACTACCACTGAAAATGTGAGAAATATTACCCTTCTCTAAACATTGACCCCATGTTCAACTTTTTATATAAATTTGATTCATAGTTTTAGTTAATATTACAGTATGTACCTCAGTATAAGAAATGAAGTTGAGTTCATAGAAAATGCATATGATATATACACTTGGTAACAAGATATGTTGTCAATATAAATTTTGTTACATCCATCTGAAAAACTATCCTAGTATATAAAGTAAAGATGAGTTCATAAAGAATGTATATGTCACATTGTTAACGAGATATATTGACAATAAATTTTAAGTTATATCCATTTGAAAGACATGTGCTATGCATAATATGTAATACTTGACATTGAAACACATTTTCATTGTAAAAAAGGCACGAGTAATATTTAAGATATGAAATTATTATACTTTATTTGAAATTTTTATAGCTTTAATATCATTTAAAAAGGTTACCATATAGAATGTTTATAGACACACACACACAACACACACACACATATATATATATATATATATATATATATATATATATATATATATATATATATATATATTGTGCCCTTATCTATAGGTCATAATAAGGTAGAATGGTCAATTGCTAAAAAAATTTAAATTTTAAAATACGCTTGTGTAATATATTGATAATTGTATGATCGATTAGATCTTATAGTACAATTTAAGGCTGAAAATTACCTGGTATGTAAAAGTGTAATGGATTATTTTAAAGAAACAGTTAAATAAAGCTTAATTATATCCTTGCATATGGTTGTAAAAGCTGGCCATATAAAATAATACAGCTATAAATAGTTAAAAGTATATTAACAATCCAATTGTAATATTTTAAAACTAATAAATTAAATAAACGCTATATGTAATATTATAATTATAATTAATATTCAAATTTAATCTAATATATTTTAAAATAAACTTTGGGATGGTGAGAATTATATTTAGTTCTACATTTTAAAATTATTTTCCAAATTTTTATAAAATATATCAGTTTTGGTAATTTAGACCGAGACGTAAATTAAAAAATCATCTGATAAAGTTAGTAATCATGTGACTGTATATTATATACCTTCACACACATGCTTGTTAGAATATAATAATAAAGTTTGTGAATTATGGAACTAAATGTAATTGCTGTCTATCGTTGAAATGAATGTTGAAATATTAAATGTTATTTTAATAATTGTTTTAAAGTTTAAATGATTTTGATAAAATTATAATTGAGTTAAAAAAAATACATTCTAAATAATATTTAAGACATGACGTCATAAATTCTTTATTTTAAAAAGGTTTAATCTATTATAAAACTAAAATGTGTAAATTTGTTCACGCTAAAAAAGTCATTAACCAATCAACGGAGGTATTTTAGCAGACAAAATATAAGAACTAGACGAAGTGGGAGAAAGTAATGGGTAAGTGAAGGAGGGAGTAACATATTTTTTAGCTGGATAAGATCGTAAGCTAGAAAAGTAATATAATTTTAAAATTTTATATTTGTTTTAAAAGTTTTTTAAATATAATATTTTGAACTGCCTTTACATGGAGGGCTAATTTTTTAAAGTTTTCTGACCAGGATATTTTATTCAAGTTTAGCCAAAACCTTACAGTAAAAATGGAAATACTACAGAAAACAGTATATAGAAGTTATGAGAAAGGAAAAATATTTGTAAAGTGCTTTGATACAGATTTATTTACGCTCAACCAGAAACTTATTATTGTAACTCAGAGGAATATAATTTGGACGCTATATGGAAAACTTAAAAGAGAAGTTACTTGCCGTCAGGAAAATTATGACGCACAAATTTATAAGGCTACTCTGAAGTTTTTTATTCTTCTCTATGGGAAAATTAAGATGCGTATATCATAAAGAAAAAATTATGTAAAAGTTATAATGAAGAAAGAATGTTTATCTTTTTAAAGGAAACATTACAAAGTATATTGTACCAGAATTTTAAAAGAAGGAAAAAAGTAATAGAATAATAATATGAAAGAGCTATTGTGTTTTTATGAAAAAAAAAAAAAAAAACAGAAAACTTTCTCTAAGAAGAATTTAAAAAATATTATAAAGTGTTCATTGGAGAAATGCTTGATTTAGAAAATATAAATTTAAATTACTTAATGAAAATGGATACATGGAAACAGAAAAGTTTTATTGAATATTTAAATCAAAGTACCTAGAAGATGCATCATAAAAGTCGCGCCAGAAAATATTAGCAGAAAATATTAGAAGAGAATCTGTAGACGTTTTCTTTACGGGATTAATTGATATCATAATTAATAATTGTATTAAATATTATAAAAAAAACCAAGGATTGTCATATATGAATATTATTAAACAGAGCAATAATTGTTTTACCTTAAAATTGAACAAGAAGTGACTGAAGAAGAAATAATAAACATTTTTTTTAGCTTTAGTATGAATGGTTTTCAAGAAAGTTTGATAAAGAAGTACAGTAAATATAGTTTAAATATTTTTTCTAATTTATTTAAAATATAAAATGTTATGTGAGATTAGGGAAAACATAAAACATAAATTTAGTAATATTAAAATTTAAATATAATAGCTTGATAAAATTATAGAAATAGTGTTTAAAATAAAGTGTATGGATGTGAATCTTATATCTACAAGGATCAAATGGATGGTGAAGCCTATGGAACGTGATCGAGGAGATAAAGGTCGTTTGGTAATTTTAATAGTTGTTTATAATGCATAATGTATTTTTTTAGATCATCTATTGACCTAAGAATGAAGTGTGAAAGTTTAAATTATATGTACACATTTTATACAACATTTTTTAACATATAATGAGATAGGAGTAATTCGGAATATGCATGCAATAATTTATTTAAAGTATATTAATAATATAATTTAACAGAACAATTGTGTGATTCTTTTGAACTTTCATGTGATAAAGTATTCAGATATTCAAATAGTTTGTATATGATTAAATATAGGGAGGAAAGTAGTAAAAAGATTTTCTTATAGAACAGTGGAATAGTTTTAAAATAAATGAATTTTATTATTGTTAGTAATGCAGATATGTATTTGTCGATGTACAGTATAGAAAAAATCTTGAGAAATAAGATCGGATAGTGACTTGGAAGTACTAGTGGAAAGGAAACCAAGATGATGTTTTTTTTTAAAAAATAGGAAAAATAAAGGATTTGGATCATATTTAGTTTTGTGTGATTTCAGTATAATTAACTAGGCCCTATGACTGAACACATATAGTTTGGACAGTGTTTTTGCATATCTTTAAACTTTGGATGTTATAATAAAGCTGAAGAAATAGCTTTAACATCGTTCCTATGATAGAGGTTGGTAGACAGATACAGGTCACTCCTCTATAGTATCTTTTAATTCACTGTGCCATGATTGTCAAGATATATGACGAGTAATATTCTAGTTGTATTTTGATCCTATACATCTATCTTTGCTATCCTTATTTTGTGAATCTGCATCGGTCAGAAAGATATTTTCAAAGAAATAATGAATAAAATAGAACTGAAGATATGTTATCGTTTGTGTAAGAATAGTTTATTTGCTTGAATGTATAGAATTGTGTAACTTTAAAATTGAAAGTCCAAAATATCATAAAGAGAGAAAGAATCATATAATACATTGTAAAATTAATACAGAAATGAATATAAGATTTTGAAAAGAAATCTAAACCAAGTATTTTAAAAGTGATAATAAAATTTGAATGAATTTTTTTTTTAATAATATTTAGAAAATAAGTATTGCATATTTATTAAGAAAATAGTCCAATAATGTACAATAAACATATACTTGTGCATGGTATATTAATAGTTATAATTATATCATCTGAAGTAAGGCTTGAATGAGAATATTAGGATTAATAAACATCGGATAGTGAGCAATAAAAACCTAATATCGAATGTAGAACAATGTTTTGACTTTGTAAGATTCCATACAACCAATATAAACCTAAAATTTGTTATTTTGTAGAATTTTACTACGAATGTAAATTTTGTAAAAAAAAATATAATTTTAATAATATTAGGGATGCAAAGTGTTTGTGATAATCATATAAGAAATGCATTTTGTAATAAGCTAACCATAATAATAAATCAAGTAATAATACTGTATTTTCTTAAGTGTTTTTTAAAAAAAAATAAGATTTAACTAGGAAAAGTAAATATTATTTTGATTTCATTTTATAAATTAATAAACTAAGTGAGATATGAAAGTAAGGGATATCCAATGTATATAGTGTAAAAATATTGTTAATTTATTTATGTTGATAATAAACTTTGTTTTAAATTTGTTCTAAAGTTTTTGTGTCCGAGTTGTTATTTCTCCACATGGATGCATGAAATCACGATATGTTTGTAATTGAAACAGACATATAAATTTTGCACAAAGGGTAAACATAAAAGTGTTATAAGAATTTTGAGAATTTATTGGTATGTTAAAATTAAAAGATCATAATTTTATATTATTTATTGGTCATAAGTCGGTTGCCACAATATTACATTAAATTATATGCTAATGTTGCCACATGTATTCTGTTGTCAGATTATTAAAATACTACCACGTATGTATTTATTTATTTCATTTAGGAAGAAATAAGATTATATTATATTATTATTGTTATTATTATTTTATTATTATTAGTTGCTGTGTAGTAGATTATGACATAAAATTCCCTTTTCATATTTTACTACCGTAATTTTAAATCAGTTAGAATACAATTTATGAACCTGAGATTTTATTTATTTTACTTCATTTTATTTAATTGAGCTAGATTCTTGTCATAAAGAAGATTAAGATATGATTATTATTTTAATCGTAGTGCATAGAGCTCAGAAAGTTGTAAGAATACTATGAGTTAGTTATTTGGTGTAGTAAAAAAAAGAGGGGATAGTGTTCTTATGCCATTGAGGTAGTATTGTGTGGATAATGTCTCAATGTAGTCTATCTCATTCCCCATATTGTCACTCCATGTCTCATGAAAATAGTAAATATTTGTTAATTCATTTTTTAAAATTGAATAGAATTTGTAATTTAAAATTAGAGCTAGTAATCATTTTAATTAATGCTGAATATTTCATTTATTTATTTGTTAACTGAGCTAGAACCCGTAATATTCGTAATAAACAATATATTTTGGGGTGAGGACGTGTGGGGGGAGGTTAGAATATATATATATATATATATATATATGATAATTAATTAGATGTACAAAAAAAAAATTCAGGATCCTGCATAAAACATTGCCATTGAAATTGTGGAAGATCAAAATAAATCTGAACATCTAACTTGTTTAGACAATAGTAAACAAAGTTAAGTAACCAGGAATAAACAAAGAAGCCAAAATATCTTAGTTACAGAATATTATATTCAAACTATGACTGTAATACAGAAGTTTGTCCATATTTAATTATATCATGAGAAGGTAAGGTGCAAATAAAAAAAAACTTTCTGGAAAATCATTAGTATCCAATAAAGCATACTTGAATTGCAAAAAGGAATTTTTTAAAAGTAATCACTTCTAATTCTAGCTTCATTTCAATTCTTAGCAAACGATATATAAATTTGGATGATTTAAAAAAAAGTGATGATGGTGATAATAAAACTACTAATAATAATTTTATTTGTAGAACAGATACTCTCTTTGTGATAAAAAGAAAGTATGGAGAATCAAAAATTTATATGCAAATTTTAAAAATGCAAGAAAAATATTTATATACATTAAATTAATTAAAAATCAAAATATTCTAAAGTAACACTACAAAAGTTGAATATGCCTATATAATATTAAATATACAATCTTCGCTATAGCCTACTCATGGCATTTTAGGCCATTAAATTAATTAAATATACAAAAATAAAATGATGGAGGGCAAAACATCCTCCAATCTATTCAATAGTTTTCATTATTAATTATAATCCAATTCTTCATTAAATTTCTAAATTAACTTCTTAATAATTTACTTATTTAAAATTGATATTTCTTATCATAATATTTTGGACTTAGATAATTTTTTGATACCTACAGTGAGTTTTAAAAAATATAGGTTCGAATAAATACATCTGTGTGTTCTCGCTCCATCACTCTAAATGCTTTAACATTATGTCACCACCTAATCATCAGACTGTACATTTATATTTAATCATGTATTTAATCATTGGATAAACATGTAAATGTGTATATTAAGAATAATAATTGATAAGCTGGATTTACGGGAAATCAAGTTATAATAACTATAGAGAATCAAATTATTTACTCACAATGCTGGCTTTATAATCTCTAAATTTATCATCATTATTTTGGAAAAGAATTCTCTTATATCTTTTAATCATTTTAAATATTTAAATATAGCTCAGCATTAATTACAAAGTACTAAATTTGATAAAAAATAAATTGAATGTCAATCTATTTTTTTTTTCTCTTAAATTTATTAAATAATGTTTAAGTTTACTAAAAGTAAGATAAGAAAAAATGTATATCATTTATCAAATTCTATAAAAACTTCGATTATTTTTTACTTTAGAAATCATTAATTAAATAAGTAAAGTTGTCAATTTCATGAAAGCCTAAATTTTTGTTCAATACCTAATATTAATCATCAACGCCAACTTTTCGTTGAAAGATTGCAGAAATTTGATTTAAAAGATAATGTCTTTATTTTTTGTTTCTTTTCAAAAAAAAAAAAAGTATATTTATCAGACTTAAAAATCTTAAGTGAAAGACTTTAAATTTTTGTTATTCGAAAGAAAGATGAGCTGATGTTATACAACTTTTAATTGGAAAAACAGCTTTCAAAGGTAAAATTAATGCCAATAAATTTTTTAACACTACAAGTATTACAGGTTTACGGTTTGGTAAGGATATTAAAGTAAATTATTGCTACGTCAGGCTCCTAAAGCAATCGTGACTTCAAAAATAGAATGTGAGCCGATATATAAATCAATTTAAAAAAGATTACAGAACACATTAATTTAGAATAAATATTTAATATAAACAGGTTGAATGCAGTTTATTTAGTAATAATATATATTAAACCACTAAAACAACACATAATAATTATTCCTATGCTTCCACAATATGTTAAAACAGTAGTAACTTTCTTCTTACAATAGTACCACTCAATGCTAGCCATAGATCTAAATGCAGTGCACTCGGATCCAGAGTTCCCACTGATAAAAGCTACAAGCCAGAAACTAATCTGTGGATATTAGATAAAAACGCAAATGATAGGAATTTTTATGCACAAAGGTTCTAGCATCCATTGATTACTATATTATTGAAAAACCAAAGATATCAAAATGCATAGTTACTAAACTAGGTTCACATCTATATGACCATACAAGCAAATTAGCTTGGATTGAGAATGTTGTTTTTATTTTGTAATCATAGCTTTATAATTAACCAAAAGAGAGTGTATTGCATAAGATTCAAAAATGTAGGTGCACTGCTCTCAGATCCAAGGCTACTCACTTATGAGAACAGCAATCTAAAAACTATTCTGAGAATATAGAATGAGTATGCAGTAAATAGTGATTCTGATGCAAAACTTTTTAGCATACATTGATTACTATGACTTGCACTTGGTGACAAGACTATGAAGACAGCTGCTATTGTTTAATAATACATATGTAATACCAGATTTAAGTTATACAATAATAATAAATTGCTTACATAATTACAGTTTTGTCCAATATTCACAATCACAGTGACTTTCAAATGTTGCTATATCCCACTTGTAATTTTCAGTTAAAATATCATTGCATTTAGAGATCTAATGTTCTTTTTCTAACTCAAGACTTTATCCTCTCCACAGATTAATTCTTTCTATACTTCACCAAATTATCTTCAGTTTACAAGGAATGACTTTAATATTTATTTTATGCTCTATAAATAACTAATTAATATTTTTAATTTGCTTTAATCTAGTAACTTGATTACTTATCTTTTAATTGTTCTTTTCATTCTTCATTCTATATTCTAATGATTATCATTTTTGAAATTAATATACATGCTGCTTTATATAACTTTAAAAGACAAATACTTTTCACTCTAAAACATATACTTTTTAGTATGTTAATTATATGTGTAAATATATCTAACACATCCTAATTCTGTTAATTTTTTTAGCTGAGCCAATGTGCTATCAATTCTCATTTAAGAGAAATCTGATTTTCCCTAGCATCTTACACATAAATGTTTAAAATATGTGGGTTAACATTCTGTATATTGATGTCTATTTTCTGTTGGTTTATTGGAGGTATTATTTTGCTACTTCTCAGCTAATTCTATTTTTGTCATTTTATATTTTTAGCTGTACTCTCAATTTTAGTATTTTGATAATGTATATAGTTTCTGTTTAGTATAGTCCAATCATGACATGATGCATGGTCTTGCATTCCATCATCTAAAATGAGAGTGTGGTTCAGTTATATGAGATATGAATGAATATTGGGAAAATGGATTCCTGATGTTATTTGAATCGCTTCTATTTTATCTGAAATTATTTTAGTCACTTCAATCTATTCATAACTTGTAAAGACTCTTATTCAGATTCTATTCACAGTGATGTAAATCTTTCCATTTTTTCTAAATTCAATTATTTTTTATTCTATCATTAGTACAAACAGTTTGTGCCAAAGCATTCTGACAATAGTTTGCTCCAAACCATTCACCAATAGTTTGTTTCAAAGCATTGTGCTCTCAAGTACATCAACTGATGTTTTTGTGTAACTTTGGATGATGTCATGTCAGGGAACTATCCTAAAATTTATTGTTTCTTGCTTTTTATTGTAGTAGGTTCTCTTTAGAGTGATGTAGTGATGATAAACTAGGTTTTAGTTTTCATTCAATCAAGAAAGCTTCAAATTCTGAAGATGTAAACCTGTACTGTTAAATAATGTTTCGGATTTTCATAACTCTATGGCAAGCAAAATTGCTTTTAAAATTGAAATATTTTTGATTGAATTAATATTTTTTTATTTGACTATACTCTAGCTCCTTTGATGTGGCATCAACTACAACCATAATGATATGTCCTCTGAATAAACCTACATAACTCTACAAATCCAGTGGTACATTTTGATGATTTGCATTTCTTTATATATATTTCAATTTTCACACTGATGTTATTCCATTGTACATATGGGCTTGGAAAAGCTTTAGTTTTAATTATCAAAAAACGATCTTAGTGAAGCATTTTCGAAATCTTAGTGTATTTTTGAAGCATGATCAAGTCTATATCATTCACTATCATGTAATCTTTGTTAGTTGAAAATTGTGCTTGTATATTCCACAAACACTTATGGAGATTTTTAAGCTCCTACTAAGTCATCCATGCTTGTTTCCATTTCATAAGTATCTAGTAGCTCATATTAAATTAGTGAAGAATGCTATGGCTCTACTGTTAAACAATTTGATTTCTTAGTAGTTCACATAATGCATTGTTATCTTGACACTTTTTTCAGTTACATTGTATACATAAGACACAGAATCAGCATATTCAATCTGACTATTTTTCAAAATTGTAGTTCATAATCACACAATGATAATAAATTTGTATCGCAAATCATTCTAAAACTTAAATAACTTGATGTTTTCTTTTTATTTGTAGACATTTCTAATAACAATCAGTGATTGGTAATTATTTTAAATAGTTAGTCATATAAATGTTGCTGAATTTTTTGAGCACTGAAATTTTTGCTAACATTGTTTGTTTCATTAGGTATTATTTTTTCCAGTTTTTGACAATATGTGGGCATAAATACAAGTGGCCATTCACCCTTCTTTGAAAAATAACTAAGTATAATTTCAATTCTGGATTTTGCTGCAACCATTGTTAAGATGCATGTACATCCAAAATATATCCAAAATGTATTGATAATAGGCTTAATATTAACAATCCTTTTATTTTTTCAAGAGAGTTCTCTTGCTGTTCCTTCTAGATTCAACATTGATTTTTCTGCACAAATCATATGAAAGCATAGCCTTTACTACTTAAGTAATTAACAAGAAATAGGAGCTTCAGGAAAATCCTACAAGTCTTTCATATTCATTGACCTCTGAATATTCATAACAGCTTTATACTTTACTGAAACAGGTCTAATTTCCATATTCATATTAATATTACAGAGACTGAATTTCTTTTGCATTCCCATTGCAGTTCTTAGAATTTAGTTTAGCTCCAAATTTTGAGATTGTTCATGTATTTTAATTAATCTCATCTAATGATTCATCCAAAATAACTGTTAATAGAATATCATCAATGTGTGATATAACTTCATTCATTTCATTTAATGATGCATCTGTTTTCAATTGGAAAACATCAAGGCTGTTGTACATCCAAAATGAAGGTGACTGTATTAAACAATTTTTTATAAATTGTAATAGTCTGATGTTTTCTTCAGCACTGATATCTGATAGAATGTGAATTTAAATCTGCTTTGAAAAAAATTTGATTCATATACTCTTGCTAATATCTATCATATATAGAACAGGTTTTATGCTTTAATATAGAACTTTGCTGATTATTATTCTAGTCCTTATATAAACAGATTTGACCATTGAATTTTGTAGTAATAATTATGGGATAGTTCAATTCTGAATATTCATTGGTGTTAACATCCTCTTTTTTACAAGACTTCAAAATACTCTTTGAATTTTATCATCTGTGTGAAAGTTATCTCTGTGGCATACAATGAATATGTTTTATAATCACTCAAATTTTTATTAAACAGATACTGCATTTGACTTTCAGTGCTCTAATCCATATATATATATATATATATATATATATATATATATATATTTGGGATATATATATATATATATATATATATATCAAAACTATCCCAAATCCAAAATTAAAACAGACCAGCATAAAAATAATATTAAAACACAACCTAAGGATTCACTGCTGCAAGCAGACTTCTTGTTTATTTTGTAAGAAGGTTTACATAGGTCAGAGTAGTTTGAGTTTAAATGAAAGAATAAAGATTCATAAAAGTAGAGTTAAAATAGATATCTTAGTTATGCTTTATATGTCCATGAAAAAAATACAGGCCACACTATTGATTTTGATGAAGCTAAGGTTGTCTTCTTTGAGAAAAATGAAATCAAAAGAAAATTAAAGAGTCTTTATTATTGAAAATTTATTATTCTGAAGCAATTAACTTATTTAAGAGTTCTTTTAATATTAAGGGTGGATGGGAAATGAATGGATTTGTGGGTAGTTTTTAATATAATATATATTGTGTAGTTTTTGTAGTTCTTTACACTTGATCAGTCTGCTTGTAGCAGTGAAACCTTAGGTTGTGTTTTAATATTATTTTTATGCTGGTCTGGTTTAATTTTGGATTTGGGGTAATTTTGATTTTATATTGACTAGTTTAGCTTTATGTTTGTAATGTTTATATATATATATATATATATATATAAATATATACATCCAACTAAAAAAATCATATATATATATATATATATATATATATATATGATTTTTTTAGTTGGAGAGCTGACTTTAAGGACATGCAGATGTCTAAAAGTTACAGATCTTCTTCTTGACAATTAACTTTTAGATACATGCTTATCTTGTGTTAGTTTTTTGAATCTAGTGTCCCAACTTCTCAATGAAAAGACCCATAGGTCGAAACAGGTCTGGGGATGAGGACAATCCAAGATAAAAATGATTTGAATGCCTTCTCTTGTAGTAGCATTTATCAGATATATATATATATATATATATATATATATAAATAAATAAGTTTCAATCCCAAGTTATATATATAAATATATATATATATATTGTGCCCTTTTGTATGGGTCACCATTTAATTTTTGTGCTAATCTATTAAAAATTTTAAATTTAAGATATATTTGAATATGTGATGTTAATTTTGCTTATGGTAATATTTCAAAAGGTTTAATTAAAGCAATCTATGAGTATTTGATATGTGAAATTGTGCTGATATTGAGAGAGACATTTTAAATGATGATGATTATAATATATAGTTGGGAAAAATGGCCATAATCAATACTGCATTAATATATTTAATAAATAGGTATTTAAAGCTAAAAATGTTTAAAAGACAAGTAAAATTAAATGCATATATTTATTGTTGATAAAATAATATTATAAAAGAATATAAATATTTTTTAATTATTATAAGTACTTAAATAGAAGATTAATATTTGATTTTAATAATATCGAATAATTATTTTAAAATCTATTATAATATCTTGTTTATTTAAAAAATATTTATTTTAAAAAAAATGCAATTGTTAGTTTATTTTTAGACTATGACAAGCGTTTCTTGTGTTGTAAAAAACAGATGTTAGTTAGATATGCACACACATGCTTGGAAGTTATTTAGTAAAGTTGCAAAACTATTTTAAAAATTATGTTGTAAAATTTATAAATAATACGTGAGTTATCACGAGATAAAAATAAAGATATTCAATGTGAAATATTAAATCTGATTTTAAAATATTGTTTTAAAAATATGACGTATAAAAAAGACTTAGTTTATTTAAAATAATGTTATAAAAGTTAAAATTAAAATCAAGTAAGAGAATATTTTTTAAAAAAATGTTTAATAGATTTAAATAAATGATAAAGATTATTTTAGAAATTTAATAATGTAATAAATATTAAATATTAAATAAGCCATTATTTATTTTTAATTTTGTGTTGTTGGTAAAATATGTAAATAAGCCAGCAAGTTGATTGTTTAATCTACCAATCAAATGGGAAGTTTCTTCCGGTATAAAAGCTCAGTTCAATTGTTAGGAGAGGACTTCGTGATTGAATTTTCAAGTTAATTGTGTTATAAAAAAAAATAGCTACGTAAATTTTATAGACGCTTTTAGAAATCATTTTTCAAAAATTATAAGAGTGTCTTTATAAATAAGTTACAGAAATTTTAAATGATAAACATGCAGTGCTAATTTAATTTTTCCCTATCATTCGTCTCTATTTAAGCTCAATTTGCAGGCAAATAATCATGGAAACATCATATATAGTGAAAATATATCGGAAACTTTACCCTAGAAATATGACAAACGCTGGATTAGTTCGGAAAATTACGAGATGGAGAAAAGTAATATTTTGGACAGTATATAATTTTAAAAGCTAATTACTATTGACTATTAGAAAATAGATATTTTTAAGGAATAAAATACTTCTTATGAAGAAGGTATTTTTGCAAGCTATAAATTTAAATATATATCTTAAGTAAAGATATTAGAAATAAAAGTAGTTTTATAAATACTTGCCTTGTTAAGTCTTTATGTTTAAAAGACTGAATATTGACAATTTTGGAAGGCAAATAAATTGAAAATATAATTAGCTAAAAGTCTTAATATAATAAAAATTATTATATTGAAATAATTTAAACGCTGGTCGTTTTAGATGAAGAAGCTTATTCTTACCTGGATATTTTGTTAAGAAATGCGCAAGTAATATGTGGACGTCCCAGTCAATTTAAAATAATTAAATGATAATTTTTCATAAACTATAGACTAATTTAAATAATAACTTTAAATAATATTCTTTAAAGAACTGAATCCGGATCAGATAAACTATTTTAATTTTATTATATTTTTATAGAAGAACTGATTAACTTTTATTTTATTTTAAAAGAACGTTTTCATTTTTCATAAACTTTTAAAAAACACGTGATGGACCGGAAAACGGAAATGGTGTTTTAGTGAATGTGTACCTAGGATTAAAGAACTATTATGGTGAAAAGAAGACATCGCTGGAGTTACGTAATATGAATTCTGTTTTATTTATCTAATATAAAATTTAAATATTATTAATCTATTAAAAATAAGATAGGTACATTTCTTAAAATAATAACTAAAAATAATATAATGATTAATTGCATAAGTTTATTTTATAATTAATATAACACAGAATATTTTAAAGAATGATCGTGAGTGTAAATGTGAATTATTTTATGAAGCTGTAATTCCGAAGAATATTGGAAGATGGACTGTACATTAAATCATTATTGATGGTAAAAATTGTATAATAATAATAATTTTGATGTATTTAATATGTTTTCTTTAGATCAACCAAATATTATGTTATTGTTTTGAATGAATGTATAAATATTTTAAAAAATACACACACATTATATTGGCAGTGACAGTTTTATTTAAATATGCATAATTTGAATTTATGATATAAATACGATGCAACATTACATAAGAAGCTTAGAAATAATTATATGATTCTTTCATAGATAAATTTTAATATTGTTGTTTTATGTTATAGTATCAGAATTATATTTATTATTCATAAGTAATTATTTTATTGCAAGTTAGGAAGAGATTTTAAAGTCTATATTTTATTTTTGTTTTATTGGATAAATTAAGTTAAGTTTTATGTAGAAGTTTATATTTGGATTGAAGATTTACCGAATATAGATGATGAAGTATAAATAATTTGGATAATTAGTATTTATTTAAAGTTGAAGGTTGTTTTTCCGGAAATTTTGAAAATAAGTTTAAAGGATGTTTTGTAGATAGAAATTTATTAAGAAGGAGTAGAATAACACATAAAGTAGAGTAATAATTTCACATAGAAAAGAATCATAGAATTTATCTAATATAATACTTTATGAATTTGAAATTGATGAATAATTTAAATATTATTATTTTAACAGTACATATATGTAATGCATATTTGATAAAACATGTAGCATGAATTGCATTAAATGAAATATAAATTATAATCAATTATTTTTTATTACATTACAAAGATACATTAGTTTATATGTTATATGCTATTAAAGTAATGCTGATATTAAAGTGAACACATGTTAGTACATTATGAAATGAATAACAATAATACTTAAATGATGTAGCAATTTAATTAGTAAAGTTTAATTGTTTACATATGCTACATAAATATTGTTTACATAAATTTTTCTGTATAATAATTGAAGTTCACTGATATTTATTTAAAGTCTAAGTTTTAAAAACATACTTCAATGTTATTAGTATAGCATTTTAAAAGAATGTATAGATTATTTAGTAGGAGTATGAGCTAATAACAGTGTAAACATCTTGTATTATTATTTTCTTATTTTTATTTTCTTTTGTTTTCCTAATTTGAACTGTAAATATTGTAAATAAATTCTTAATCAAAGTTAATGTAAATAAATTTGTTTAATTTGTTTTAAAAGTGTGTCGAGTTCATTATTTTGCACCACAGCATTTGACAGCAGATAATTTGAATAAACATAATATTTGCACAATATGAATTTATTATTAATATTAGAAATAAACACAATATTTTCTTGATATCATTTATAAGAATTGATTGACATTAATATATTATATTACAATGGTCATAAGATGGTTATAATGCACAATATAAGAGTACAATATTATTTATTGCCACAGATTATTAAATTATAAGATTTTGATCTATTCCAAAATTAAGATACCATATGAAAATAAAAGATATACACATGATTATTTATTTATTTAATAATTAATAATATAATAGAAATAGATAAGGTTGAGTTATACCCTAAAAGTAGTATTGTTCATTATAATTATTATTAGAATAAGTTAGGTGTATTTAGGTTTGATATAAAATCCCTTATCATACTTATTTACATGAGTTATTATTACTTTAAGATAATTAGAAGAGCCTGAGATTATTTAATTATATTTCCTTAATAAAAGTTGAGATTTATTTTATTATTATTAAAGATAATTTATTTTATTTAAAAGCCATAAGAATGCTGTAGATGTAGTAATAAGATAATAAGGAGGTAATAGTATTCTTATGCCATTGAGACATTGTCTTGGAAGATATTGACTCAATGTAAATCTACTTACTACTTTGTAACTTTACTTCACAGTCTCATGATTTTAATAAATACTTATTTAATTAGTACATACTATAGAATTATATTGATTTTGATAATTGATAATAAATTTAATTAGAATATGATAATATAAAAGTATATTAAAGATAAACATGCAAATTTTAACTGAGCATTATAATTTAATTGAGCTAGTCGTATTTCAAATTATATTATACATCGAGAAGTAAGGGTACAAAGGGTAAGAAGGATTTTGGCGCCCAAACGTTTTAGGCCTAGATATTTAGTTAGGGATTAGGATATATGTAATTTAGGGTTAGTATATGTTAGGAGAATAGAGTGATAGGTATAAATTAGTTAATAAAAATAGTGTATGGGTAAAATGTATCATTTAGTAGTTGTAATTGATTAGATATTAATTATAAACTTTAAAGGAAAATCTTATTAGTAAAGTTATTATATTTTCATGTGGTATCTATAATATAATTCTTGGAAATTAAATACTATGTTGATTTTAAGTTAATAAGTAAATAAATATGTAAACTATGGAAGTGTGGCAAACAACTATTTTGTGATATGACCATATCAATTCTTAAAATATTTAAAATGTATATCTCATATAATATATTATGTGCAAATTGTCTGTGGATCATAGGTGTAAAAATAAATGACATGACACAATTTTGTTATTTGAAGTTATACAATTATTTAATAATAAATAGTGTAGAGTTTTCAAAGATACTATTTTATGATTAATTGTAAAAGTGAATTGAGTGGAGATGGGAAGGTTGATAGGGAATTATTTTAAAAAATATTGATAATAAAAAACTGCATAATAATAGAATTGAATTTTAAAAAAACTATAAAAAATGAATAATTGGGATAAAGATCTAGAAGTTGAAATGTCTGATTTTGTTGTTGAGGATAATAGTTGTGTGGAGAGCAAAGAAGTAGAGAAATTAGCAGATTCAGAAAGAATATTAGAAAATACTCAAAATATAGATAGCGAAATAGAGGAGGAAGAAGAGATAATTTTTAAAACTGAAGAAAAAGAAGCAGTGAAAACTGAGAAAGATGTAGAGAACTTATCCATGTCTGATTTTAAGAAATATTTTGAAGTAATGATTCAAGATAATTATTTTATTAAGAAGGAAATGAAAGATATGAATATAAATATGAATATGAAATTGAAAGAGGAGAATAATTCTTTAAGAAATGAAGTATATAAATATAGATTCTTTAAAAGAAGAGAATGAGGAGAGTTCTATTAAAGCAGAAATAAAGGAGAATTCTGCAATTGTAATGAGTTTTAATAAAAAAATGGAAGATAGAATGGATAATATAGATATAAGATTTGATAAAAATGAAGAAGTAGTTGAGTCTTTAAAATTAGAAATACTAAAAATTGATGATAGAAATCAAGAATTACTAGAAAGAAAACTTCATGAATTTTCAGAAAGCACAATTAAAAGTCTAAAAGATCAAATAGCAGAATCTATTGATCAATGTAGAATCAATAATAATAATTTAACTTTAAAAATTGATGACTATAAATTAAAAGTTGATAGTGAGATTGGTGAGGTTAAGAACCAAGTTAGTAATATTAATGAAGATATTAAAGATGTTAAGAGTGCCATAGTTCAGACCAAAGGGAACATAAAAGATGAAATAGAGAAGGAATTAGTAGAAAAATTTAAGGGTTTAGATGTCAAAAGAGTCGATGAAAATAAATATAGATCGAAAGTAGGAGAGAATATAAAGCGTATTCAAAAGGATATAAAAGATCATGTAGGTATGATAGAACAGAATAATGACAAGTATAAAGAAATTTTAGACAAGAATTTAGATGAGTTTAGAAAAGAACAAAAAGGATATGTTAAGCAAGTGCTTGAGCAAATGGACTTAGAAGGGAAATTTCAACAAGTATATGATCAGATAGAAATGAAAAGTATAAGTAATGCAAAAGCAGAGGTATTTAAAGGGAAAATAAGTAGTAAGGCATATAAGGACTATATTGATTCTTCACAAATAAATAATGTAGAATTAATTAAGCAAGGTAGTAATAATAATAATCAGTCAGGAAATACTATTGTGAAGGAAATTGACAATAGACCGACTAGAGAAGTGATTAGTCATGAGGGAAGTGCAAATAATTCAATGGCTTTAAGGTTTATGAAAGTTAAACCATTTAAAGGGGAATACATGGAAAATCCCTCAGAGTTTTTAAACAATTTGGATGAATTGTTTTCAATATGTTCCTTGTCTGAAAAAGAAAAAGTGGCAGTGTGTAGCAATCATTTATATGGAGTTGCTAAAGATTGGTGGCAATCACTGTTTGAGAAACCAATGACATATGGTGATTTCAAATGTTTTATTGTTGGGAGCTTTTGGAACTCCGACAAACAGGATTGCATTAGGTATCAAATTACCCAAGAGAAGTACCATGTTAGCAAAGGCAGCTACACCAGCTTTTTCAGAAGTCAAGCTGTTCGTCTGAAGACGTTGACTGCTTGTCCATTATCGGAAGGACAGATTGTCCGGATAGTAAGGCACAACCTACCTAAAAATGTGGAACAATTGTTAATAGCTGCTGACCGTGGGTCAATTGAAGAAGTCTCTGAAATATTGGATGCTCTGGAAGTAGCGGAGTTATCTATGGATAATAGGTTTAGGGTAAATAAGGATAGGAATAATTACCCATTAGCAAGTCTTAGTGTTAATACTGGGGTGAGATCTTCTGGAGGTTTTAAGAGAAGATTTGAGTATAAAGGTAGAGATAGGATGTCTCCATATTTTAAAAAAACTGTAAAATATGATACAAATAGGGATAGAAGTGATGATTCGCATAATCAGCCTTCTACTAGTGGTGTGACCACAATTCTTAAGAGACCAGCTAATAAAACTAGTAGTAAAAAGTTAAATTAGAAAGGTCTTTGTATGCTAGTTCCTCTTTGCAAGGACCCGGTGCTAACAAAATGGGGAACGATCAGATGTGGATGCTGAATACTTTAGATCTTGATATTGATTATTTAGAGCCCTTTACTATAGGTGAACCACCTATAACTTATCAGTGTCCCATTGTAATTTTGCATATAAATAATATTAGAGTTGAAGCATTAATTGACTCTGGAAGTCAAGCTTCCATATTATCAGAGTCAATGTATCAAAATCTGGTGAGTGTAGAAAGGGATATACCTTCATTGCCAGTAAAACAGATTCAAGTAACTTTAGCAAATGGAAAGAGGACAAAGTTATCAAATAAACAAGTCTGGATTACCTTCAAAATAAATAATACTGAATTTGGGCATGTTTTTCTTATTATGCCTGGATTAATACATGAAGCCATAATAGGAGCTGACTTCATGATTTTGAATAAATGTCAGATAGATTTTTATAATAGAATTTTTATTTGTAAAGAAGAAAGGCTTAATTTTGAATATGGTATGCATAACCTTTCTAGTCAATTATTATGCATACAGAACACATTAATTGATGCCAGCATAAAGGCTAAAATTGAACATGTTTATGCAATAAATTCTAAATTGGGTGAAAATTTATATCAATTAATGTATAATTATAAGAATATATTTTCTAAAATTCCTGGTATAATAAAGGGATATACCCATAGAATAAAATTGAAGAGTAATGATCCTTTCCATCAAAAGATGTACCCAATTCCTTACCAATATAAGGATGAGGTACAGAGTCAAATTGACAAAATGCTAGAGTGGGATATAATCAAGAAATGCCCTTCTCCTTACGTAAACCCATTGGTTATTGTGAAGAAGAAGGATGGCAGTATTAGAGTATGCTTGGATGCTCGTATGTTAAATAATGTAACTATACCAGAGCGTGACATTCCTCCACCTGTACATGAGCTCTTAACTAAATTTCACAAGAGGTCAATTTTCTCTACATTTGATCTGACAGCTAGTTATTGGCAAATACCACTGCATGAGAATGATCAGCAATATACAGCATTTAGATTTCAAGGCCAGTCGTATGTTTTCAGACGGATGCCTTTTGGTCTCATTAATAGTGGTGCTGGCTTGATCAGATGTTTAGACATGATTTTTTCGAAACAATTAAAAGAGAAAATCATCATGTATGTGGATGATATAGTTATTGCTTCTGATAATTTACATGAGCATATCCAACATTTAAAATTATTTTTTACTGAGTGTCAACTGCAGAATGTTAAAATTAATATGGAAAAATGTTCAATAGCAGCCAAAGAAATTACTTTTCTAGGTCATTTAATAAATGAGCATGGAATCCAGCCCCATCCTGAAAAGATTGCAGCTATTCAACGTTTTCCCATTCCAAAAACAGTAAAACAATTAAAATCATTTTTCGGATTATGTAACTATTATAATAGGTTTTATAAAAATTTCGCGGAAGATACTATAAATTTATCTAAGTTATTAAAGAAAGCTGAAAAATGGAAATGGACTGCTGAACATGACAATGAATTTAATATAATTAAAAGTAAATTTTTAAAATACGTAATTTTAATGTATCCTGACTTTAGTAAAACATTTTATGTGCAGACAGATAGTAGTTACTATGGTCTGGGAGTAGTGTTATATCAACTCGATGAGGATCAGGTACCTCATGTGTTGTACTTCTTGAGCCGACATTTAAGAGGTGCTGAGTTGAATTACACTATTACTGAAAAGGAAACCCTAGCTGTTGTCTGGGCTTTTCAGAAATTACGCCAATTTTTATTGGGATCAGAAGTAATTGTGTTGACCGACCATAGAAGCTTGGAGTTTTTGAACAAAAGCTACCTCAGTAATGAGAGACTTGTTAGGTGGAGCTTGTATCTCCAGCAATTCAACTATAGAGTTATCTATATTGAAGGGAGACAGAATATCCCTGCTGATATTCTTAGCCGCCACCCTATTTGTCTGATGTCCCAACATCCTAATGCTCAAAATATAATTATTAGTAGTATGGATGTAGTCAGGGATGAATCTATAGTAGATGATTATAATAATCTCACTATGATTCAAGGTCAGGATCATAAATTAAATAGAATCATGACTATCTTAAATAATCATGATAATAAAAATAGTAAGAATAAGTCTATAAAAAGGATTTTTAGCAAGTATAAGATGTATCAGAATTTACTTATGTACAATTTAAATTCAAATCAGGGGGAATCATGGAGGATAGTTGTACCTGACTCCATGATTGACAAATTGATTATGTATGTACATTGTAGTTATGGTCACTATGGTGCACCAAAGATTATGTATGTATTAAAATCTATTTTTTATTGGGATAGAATGTATAAGCGTGTCATAAGGAAAATTAAAACATGTTCTACTTGCTTGAAGTCTAAATATTGTAACAAATCATATGTTGGTGTAATGCAGCCTATTATTCCAAATCAAGTTAATGAATTGTTGGCTATTGATTTTTATGGGCCTCTACCACCATTTAAACAACAGAAATTTATTTTAGTAGCTTATGATGTTTTCAGTAAGTTTGTAGCAGCATATCCTGTGCCTAAAACTAGTGCACATTTTGTCATAAAATGCATGTTGAATTATCAGTTTCCATTAGTGGGAAAACCAAAGATTATACTTACAGATCATGCTACTGCTTTTATATCGAATAGATGGAATGAGTGGATTCAAGATCAAAACCTCAAACATGTTATGAGCTCCATAAGAAACCCTCAATCTAATCCATGCGAACGTGTTATGCGGGAGCTTAGTCGATTATTTAGGGTGTATGTAGCTGATAATCATAAGAAATGGGTTCAAAAACTCCCTGAGGTGATTAACTATATTAATAGTACGTATAATGAGTCCACTGGTTTCACTCCTATTCGTTTGCATTATGGTAGACATGAGCCCTTATTAATTAAAACGCCTATACCCATTGTAAGAGAACAAATTGATAGGGATGAGGATAATAATCAAGCTAAAGTAAAGCTTCATATTATGGGTGCAAAAAGAGTAAAGAAAGCCCATAATAAACCACATCCATTTAAAATTAATGATTTAGTTCTGGTTAGAACACCCCATGTTAGCAACCTTCAAAGAAATCAATTCAAAAAATTTCTTAGTCTATATGAAGGTCCATATAGAATATCTTGCAAAGTAGGGGAGAATGCATTTATGTTAACCACACCAGATGGGGAAAAAGGAACTTATAATGCAAGGAGTTTAATTCCATTTCCATCTGAAGTGTGAGTTACAATTTTAAGAAATGTATTGTGAACAAAGATTTTAATGTAATGTTTAAATATAGTGCTTCACATAAGGAAATAATTTATTATATATGATAAATTAGCAGAATAAATAAAGATTTAGCTGAAGAAGTTTACAAAATATGTATAATAAGATATTATTTATTGAGTTAATAAATAATAAGTTTGGGAGAAATAAATTTTGGTCAGAATGACTAAAATAAAAAAAAAATGGAATTAGCTATTAAAGTAAATATTTTTAAGCAAAAGTTGAGTAATAAAGATAGAAAGTATAAAGACTCATGTGTTTAAAGTATATGTAAGGAGATATTATGAAAGACTAATTTATAATATAATAGTGGTCATGAAATTGATAAATCTTAAGAGATAAAGTTGATCTTTAAAATGGAAATGTATAGATTTATTAAACAATAATCTATAAAATTGCTAATGAAACTAGCAATAAGTTTGGAAGTAAAATACATAAAGTAATTTAAGATATAGTATTAACTATAGGAGTATGTATTTACAAGTTAGTTTATGTCAAAGGTGTATTTAAAGGAATTTAAATATTTGGTATGTTATAATAATATTAGGAAAATAAAAGTTACCTAATTAAGAGATGAGTAAAGAAAAGTGAAACTTAATTTATAAAGTAAAAGAAAATCATTGTAGTTTTATTTAAAAGTGTTTTCTAATTGAGATTTAAGATGATGTTTCAATGCTTTATAAAATTTTATGTTAAAGTAATTTATTATGATATTTAATGATAAGAAAGATAAAAGTGATAAATGTGGATTAAAGAAGATGAAGATGGATGTTAAATTTAAAATTTTATCCGAAGGAGGGGAATATGTGCCCTTTTGTATGGGTCACCATTTAATTTTTGTGCTAATCTATTAAAAATTTTAAATTTAAGATATATTTGAATATGTGATGTTAATTTTGCTTATGGTAATATTTCAAAAGGTTTAATTAAAGCAATCTATGAGTATTTGATATGTGAAATTGTGCTGATATTGAGAGAGACATTTTAAATGATGATGATTATAATATATAGTTGGGAAAAATGGCCATAATCAATACTGCATTAATATATTTAATAAATAGGTATTTAAAGCTAAAAGTGTTTAAAAGACAAGTAAAATTAAATGCATATATTTATTGTTGATAAAATAATATTATAAAAGAATATAAATATTTTAATTATTGTAAGTACTTAAATAGAAGATTAATATTTGATTTTAATAATATCGAATAATTATTTTAAAATCTATTATAATATCTTGTTTATTTAAAAATATTTATTTTAAAAAAATGCAATTGTTAGTTTATTTTTAGACTATGACAAGCGTTTCTTGTGTTGTAAAGAACAGATGTTAGTTAGATATGCACACACATGCTTGGAAGTTATTTAGTAAAGTTGCAAAACTATTTTAAAAATTATGTTGTAAAATTTATAAATAATACGTGAGTTATCACGAGATAAAAATAAAGATATTCAATGTAAAATATTAAATCTGATTTTAAAATATTGTTTTAAAAATATGACGTATAAAAAGACTTAGTTTATTTAAAATAATGTTATAAAAGTTAAAATTAAAATCAAGTAAGAGAATATTTTTTTAAAAAAATGTTTAATAGATTTAAATAAATGATAAAGATTATTTTAGAAATTTAATAATGTAGTAAACATTAAATATTAAATAAGCCATTATTTATTTTTAATTTTGTGTTGTTGGTAAATATGTAAATAAGCCAGCAAAGTTGATTGTTTAATCTACCAATCAAATGGGAAGTTTCTTCCGGTATAAAAGCTCAGTTCAATTGTTAGGAGAGGACTTCGTGATTGAATTTTCAAGTTAATTGTGTTATTAAAAAATAGCTACGTAAATTTTATAGACGCTTTTAAAATCATTTTTCAAAATTATAAGAGTGTCTTTATAAATAAGTTATAGAAATTTTAAATGATAAACATGCAGTGTTAATTTAATTTTTCCCTATCATTCGTCTCTATTTAAGCTCAATTTACAAGCAAATAGTCATGGGAACATCATATATAGTGAAAATATATCGGAAACTTTACCCTAGAAATATGACAAACGCTGGATTAGTTCGGAAAATTACGAGATGGAGAAAAGTAGTATTTTGGACAGTATATAATTTTAAAAGCTAATTACTATTGACTATTAGAAAATAGATATTTTAAAGAATAAAATACTTCTTATGAAGAAAGTATTTTTGCAAGCTATAAATTTAAATATATATCTTAAGTAAAGATATTAGAAATAAAAGTAGTTTTATAAATACTTGCCTTGTTAAGTCTTTATGTTTAAAAGACTGAATATTGACAATTTTGGAAGGCAAATAAATTGAAAATATAATTAGCTAAAAGTCTTAATATAATAAAAATTATTATATTGAAATAATTTAAACGCTGGTCGTTTTAGATGAAGAAGCTTATTCTTACCTGGATATTTTGTTAAGGAATGCGCAAGTAATACGTGGACGTCCCAGTCAATTTAAAATAATTAAATGATAATTTTCATAAACTATAGACTAATTTAAGATAATAACTTTAAATAATATTTTTAAAGAACTGAATCCGGATCAGATAAACTATTTTAATTTTATTATATTTTATAGGAAGAATTAACTTTTATTTTATTTTAAAAGAACGTTTTCATTTTTCATAAACTTTTAAAAAACACGTGATGGACCGGAAAACGGAAATGGTGTTTTAGTGAATGTGTACCTAGGATTAAAGAACTATTATGGTGAAAAGAAGACATCGCTGGAGTTACGTAATATGAATTCTGTTTTATTTATCTAATATAAAATTTAAATATTATTAATCTATTAAAAATAAGATAGGTACATTTCTTAAAATAATAACTAAAAATAATATAATGATTAATTGCATAAGTTTATTTTATAATTAATATAACACAGAATATTTTAAAGAATGATCGTGAGTGTAAATGTGAATTATTTTATGAAGCTGTAATTCCGAAGAATATTGGAAGATGGACTGTACATTAAATCATTATTGATGGTAAAAATTATAATAATAATAATTTTGATGTATTTAATATGTTTTCTTTAGATCAACCAAATATTATGTTATTGTTTTGAATGAATGTATAAATATTTTAAAAAAAATACACACATATTATATTGGCAGCGACAGTTTTATTTAAATATGCATAATTTGAATTTATGATATAAATATGATGCAACATTACATAAGAAGCTTAGAAATAATTATATGGTTCTTTCATAGATAAATTTTAATATTGTTGTTTTACATTATGGTATCAGAATTATATTTATTATTCATAAGTAATTATTTATTTGCAAGTTAGGAAGAGATTTTAAAGTCTATATTTTTTTTTTGTTTTATTGGATAAATTAAGTTAAGTTTTATGTAGAAGTTTATATTTGGATTGAAGTTTTACTGAATATAGATGATGAAGTATAAATAATTTGGATAATTAATATTTATTTAAAGTTGTAGGTTGTTTTTCCGGAAATTTTGAAAATAAGTTTAAAGGATGTTTTGTAGATAGAAATTTATTAAGAAGGAGTAGAATAACACATAAAGTAGAGTAATAATTTCACATAGAAAAGAATCATAGAATTTATCTAATATAATACTTTATGAATTTGAAATTGATGAATAATTTAAATATTATTATTTTAACAGTACATATATGTAATGCATATTTAATAAAACATGTAGCATGAATTGCATTAAATGAAATATAAATTATAATCAATTATTTTTTATTACATTACAAAGATACATTAGTTTATACATATATGCTATTAAAGTAATGCTGATATTAAAGTGAACACATGTTAGTACATTATGAAATGAATGACAATAATACTTAAATGATGTAGCAATTTAATTAGTAAAGTTTAATTGTTTACATATGCTACATAAATATTGTTTACATAAATCTTGATTTGTAATAATTGAAGTTCACTGATATTTATTTAAAGTCTAAGTTTTAAAAACATACTTCAATGTTATTAGTATAGCATTTTAAAAGAATGTATAGATTATTTAGTAGGAGTATGAGCTAATAACAGTGTAAACATCTTGTATTATTATTTTCTTATTTTTATTTTCTTTTGTTTTCCTAATTTGAACTGTAAATATTGTAAATAAATTCTTAATCAAAGTTAATGTAAATAAATTTGTTTAATTTGTTTTAAAAGTGTGTCGAGTTCATTATTTTGCACCACAGCATTTGACAGCAGATAATTTGAATAAACATAATATTTGCACAATATGAATTTATTATTAGTATTAGAAATAAACACAATATTTTCTTGATATCATTTATAAGAATTGATTGACATTAATATATTATATTACAATGGTCATAAGATGGTTATAATGCACAATATAAGAGTACAGTATTATTTATTGCCACAGATTATTAAATTATAAGATTTTGATCTATTCCAAAATTAAGATACTATATGAAAATAAAAGATATACACATGATTATTTATTTATTTAATAATTAATAATATAATAGAAATAGATAAGGTTGAGTTATACCCTAAAAGTAGTATTGTTCATTATAATTATTATTAGAATAAGTTAGGTGTATTTAGGTTTGATATAAAATCCCTTATCATACTTATTTACATGAGTTATTATTACTTTAAGATAATTAGAAGAGCCTGAGATTATTTAATTATATTTCCTTAATAAAAGTTGAGATTTATTTTATTATTATTAAAGATAATTTATTTTATTTAAAAGCCATAAGAATGCTGTAGATGTAGTAATAAGATAATAAGGAGGTAATAGTATTCTTATGCCATTGAGACAGTGTCTTGGAAGATATTGACTCAATGTAAATCTACTTACTACTTTGTAACTTTACTTCACAGTCTCATGATTTTAATAAATACTTATTTAATTAGTACATAATATAGAATTATATTGATTTTGATAATTGATAATAAATTTAATTAGAATATGATAATATAAAAGTATATTAAAGATAAACATGCAAATTTTAACTGAGCATTATAATTTAATTGAGCTAGTCGTATTTCAAATTATATTATACATCGAGAAGTAAGGGTACAATATATATATATATATATATATATATATATATATATATATATATATATATATATATATATATATATATATATATATATATATATATATATATCATGCCTTGATAAATAAAGCATTTTGTTTATGTTATGCAAATTAAATTGTCTTTGCAATAAATAAATTCAAAAATAGTTATTAATTTTTTCTATAAATTTAACAATATCTATTATAAGAACAGGTTTCTAATTGCATCATTTTTTCGATAATGTAGGGCTGGTTTTTATTTCTTTACTTAATTTGTCCAATTATGATACATGAGGTATATTCAATCCAAGCTCCACTGTCTAATTTCATTTCTACAGATTTACTGTAGAAATGCACTGTAAGAATTATTTTTTAAAAATTGCCTTTGTTAGTGTTAATGGTTTCAATGCTGTATTTACTTACCTGGAGAGTTTTTTTATTTGTACATCCTCTGTTTAATATATCACAAATTTTGGCTACATCACATACATTCTCATAAGTTTTATACTATTCAGTTTTGCAGTTCTGCTCTTGTGCAGTATGCCCAAAGTTTTAATAATGGTAGCAATCTAATTTTTTGTTGTTGCCATTTAGATCTGCTTGAATTGAGAATTATTATCTTTTAGGAATTTATTCATTTGATTGATAAAACTGTTTTGTTTGACTGAGAACCAATTCATGAGAAGTTTCTATTTTTATAGCTTTCACATATGACAGTTCCATGTGGCCAATGACTTCTTTTAAAGTTTGTTATTGTTCATGCCACATACAAACTGTACAAAAAGCATTCTCCAGGTAATCTAGACACAAATTTTTTGCAATTGTTTTAAAACACCATCTTAATATCTAAATCATTCCTCTCCCTTAGTATCCACTATGTAAATTAAGGCATGCTATGTTATTATTGGGTTGAGAACTAAAATGATTGCTTAGTTGTTTGACTAAATTTGCATAGAGTAAATATTCTGAGTCTTGGGGTTTGTAAAAGTATTTTGTGGTCTCAAAAATTCTAGGACCATTGAAAACAAGAAATGTGGATCTTTTTTAATTTCATATTGAGTATCATTAACTATATATAAAGTACTTGTCTATGTGTTTTATTTAAATAGACCAATCAGAGGAGTTATTAATATCAAATTCTCCAATTTCCAACTGTGCCATTTTCATATTGCTTATTAACAATTGGATAAATATTCTTAAATCTATGTTTTTTTTTAATTTTTAATTTTTTAGTTTCAAGTAAAAACACCCTGTCAACTTTTAGTGCTCTATATCTCCCAATTATCAACTGTGCCAATGAATATGCTGTCTGAGTTCTCAGTAACAATTATGGCTTCAAAAAGAGAATTCAAATAGATACATATAATAATTTATAAAGACTCCTTAGAAGCATATTACAATAAATAATTTAATGTAAGTGGTTAAATGCTAATTTTCAATAATAATATGTTATGTGATATCAGATTTAATTTATAATTTATTGATAATACATGACTTACAGAATTACGTTTGCTTGAAGGCTTACTAAAATTATAACCAAGACTAAGACAGCCTTTAAATATCATTAGATCCCACAGATGAGTTTTATTTGGGATATCATGGAATATAGAGACCTGTGTAAAGTCTTCTTAATGTAGGTGTTGTGTCTAGCTTGATATCCAGGCCTCTTCCACAGCTCATGGTTTAATTTTTTTTAATACTTCTCTGGTGTTATTTTGATCTTTCAATTTTAAAACTTCGAGGTCTTAAAAATAACTAATCAGCTTTGTTAATCTAACGACTTGATTACATATTATTTATTTATGCGTTCTTTTCATTTATAATCCCAAATTGTAACTACTATAATAAACATGTTATTATATAACTTTAAAATATATAATTTTTTTAAAACTTATATACTTTTGGGTATGTTAACTGTATATATTTACAGAAATCTAACATACATAAATTCTATTATTTTTGAAATATTATTAATTTTCTTTTTTTTTTTCATTATTCGTCTAATCATTGATTTTATTAACAAATACATTTAATAATTCTTTCCATTTAGACTTTATTAAATTGTAAGAAAGGAAAATGAAATTAAATGTGGAAACAATAAATTGCATTGAATAAAGTGTAAATAAAAGGAGTTATTAAATAAATTTTGTTATTGTTATTAACGAAGCCAGTGCAAGTATCTTTAGATTAAAATAAAAATTCAATACTTATTAAGAATATCTGAATAGATCACATTCCGTTAAATGGTTATAGAAGATAATTTTAATTTTTAAAGTATTTTCATTCTCTTTTCTTTCACACTTTTCTTATTTAGTAAAACAGATATTTTATAAATTTTATTTTAAATATTTCTATATACTCTATAACTCATACTTTATTTACAGTAAAACAAATATTATTTACTAAACCATAAAAGCACATAGCTAAGTGATTGTCATCACATTATCCCAACTAATGCTTATAATCTGTAAATCGCATCGTTAGAGCCAATATTTAAAACATCAATAAAATGGCAGATATTTTTGATAAGGCACTAGATAATAAATGAAGATATTTGTTTGAAGGTTTGTAATGATGGTATATTATAAGATATGATATATTGGACTATTTCCATCATTTACGAGTGAATGTTGAATGTATAGAAAATTTTAAACTTTATTTAAACTTTCCAAATACAAACAACTTGTTAATAACACACAAATAGACAATACAAGTTAGTAATTACACAACGTTTTGAGTAGTATTATTCTTCACTCTTCTTCAGGTGTTGCGAGCCTATATGCACAGTGACAATATTTGCTTAGAAGTTGAACTCGCACTTTTAGATTCTTGTATATCGAATTTAAGGCAAATGCTCTACCAACTGAGCTATTCTATCAAAGGCAACATATAGTAGAAATTTGATATATTTATAAATGGGGGTTGGTTCAAATCCTTCTGAGTCCTTCAATTTTTGATATAAATATATCAAATTTTTACTATATGTTGCCTTTGACAGAATAGCTCAATTAGTAGAGTGTTTGCCTTAAATTCAATATACAAGATTCTAAAGGTGTCAGTTCAACTTCTAAGTGAATATTGTCACTGTGCATATAAGCCAGCAACACCTGAAGAAGAGTGATGAATAATACTACTCAAAACATTGTGTAATTATTAACCTGTATTGACTGTGCGTTATTACTAACAAGTTGTTTGTATTTGTAAAGTTTAAATAAAGTTTAAAATTTTCTATACATTCAACATTCACTCATAAATGATGGAAATAGACCAACATATTACATCTAATAAATGAAGATTCTTGATATGTTATTGGATTATTTAATCATTAACTATAATAATATAATTTACACATGGTTTTTACATATATAATGTGCAAACATAAATTTAAATTATAGCATAAATAGAATTAAAATAATAGTAATGTCATTATTAATAATAAATTGAAAGTACACTTCTATGTAAATATTTATTGGGTGAGTTCATTCATTCACTTTCACTTAAAAATATTAATAAAAACTTTAGTGCATTATAGCTTTATTTTTTTACATGAAATGTGATAGATTATTTATTGATCTTTTCAAGCTATTTCAAATCAATTTTATCACAATTAAACACTTGCTTTGGACATTCTCTTTTTGCTTCAATATATTTTTGATTCTATGGAAACAAGAAGAAAAAGCATATATTGTTACTTTGATGCTTTTAAGTCCTTATGAAATTTAAAATCTATATAACCATCTCTACCTGCAGTACATATCTTGGAAGTACCCATGGACATAAGATTCTCATCTGAACTCATTATATTGTCTTTAAACATTGTGATGCATTGCAATAATATTTACAGAAATAAAAACTCACCAAAATTTTTTTTGACACTGTTATCATTGTAACTCTTTCAGGAGTGCAAACCATCGTAGTACAAATATGATTTTGTCTTTTTCCTTATTTCTCTAATATATGTTTCATTCTTTCTGAATTTACAGTCAATTCTGAACATTATTTTTTTTTCACTTCAATAAAGAAAAAAATACTTTATAAATTATTTAAGTTTTTTAGAGCAGCTTTCAGCTTTAAACTTAGAAAAAAATATTAAATTAAATATTTTACTATATCAAACTTTTATGGGAGGAAAGTAAAAAAAATGCTTATTTCTTCAACATATTTAATATTAAAAGGATTTAGACAACTCATAAAAGTATTACATTTAAGGAAGGCACTCTAGGATTTAAAAGTTTCATTTTTTATTGTTTTACTGTGAATATATATTATTTTTATACAGAGTATAATTGAAGTAATATACATTGATACATCATAGTTTTACCATATTTATTTCAACTAATTTTAACTATTTGTGAAAGAAGTAATTAATAATGGCTGTTGAATACATTATATTAGAAATACCACATACATCCTAAGCAATACCAGAATAAGTTAATTGATAAATTCCATTTTTCCTGTAAAAATCAAAAATAATAATAATAAATGTATATTAGTGATATATTTATCTTAGATGATAAATATAGAATTAATATAATAAGTAATGATATATGCAAATAATTGAAAACTATCACAAGATCTAATGTTATAGCATCCCCAGTACTGCAGCATGAAAATATTGTCAATCATAGTTTGCCTATAATATCTTCACAGGAATCAATTTTTTACACATTTACATTTGAGGCTACCAATTACTCTCAGTTTCATAAAGTAGTCCTAAAATATTTTTTTATCTATCAATTTTTTAAAATAATTTAATAATAAATTTAAAACAAGACCTTTCTTCTAAGTGGTTGTCATCTTCCCATCCAAACAACTTATGACTATTTTTTATTAATCAATCTATAGACTGGCAAATAAAAAATTATTTTTATTAAATAAAATACTTTCAATAAAATTAAAACCAATACCCAAAACTATATAATAATTACTAAATATCAAAGCATCACTTTCAAAATTATTTAACTTGTTACTTCAATAACAAAAATTTATTATTGCAAATGTCTGATAAGTATAAGACTAATCATATTTCTTATTTTTTATTTTTAATAAAATTATTATAAATAGATTACAAATAACTTATTTTGAATAATCATCAAATATAAATTAAAAAAAACATTCATTTAATAATATAGTAAATTGAATATTAGAATCAAAACCATTCAATCTAATAATAAAATATTGAAAAAATCTTTATTAATAACAAACAAACAATTATCTATCTATCAGCCAAATAATTTAAAACAAAACACTTTTTTTTATTAATAAAATTAATGGTTATTTATAATTTGCTTTTATTACTAGATAATTCAATGTATTTTATGCAAAATGATATATGTTTTACAAAATTGTGAAATGATGGCTTATTGCCTATATTATTTCGCCATTAATGTGATATGTCTATTTTAAGTTTTTAGAGTACTATTAGCAATCAATTTTATATTTTTAAATGTTATTTATCATAAATGTAAATAATTGTTTATTTGATATTTATAAAATAAATTGAATTATTTATTGGATTGAATGGTTTTGTTTCCAATATTAAATTCACTAATTTGAATTTTAATAAATTATTTTTAGATTTAGTAGTTAGTAGATGTAGTTAATATTAATCATACATTTTGTTTTATAATCATTTTGTTAAAATATTTATAAAATGTAATTAGCCTTGGTTGATATCAATCAGTTACCCATAAAATGGTTGCATTAATGAGGTTTTCTTATTAGAATAATAGTTTAAATAACTAAGAAAATAATACTTTGATTCCAAATAAGCAAATTAATAATGATTATTTTGCTTTACATTATTCTCATGAATTTATTAAAAATATTTTATTTTATAAAAAGTACAATTTTGATGTTAAAACAATAATTTGATAGTAATGATAAAAACTTATTTATTTTCATTTTAAATTACAATTTATAAGTAGAATAATAAAAAAAAATTAATTGCAGGATAGGTATAAGATTTTTTTAAAAGCAAAGCCAGATTTTAAATTTATTATTAAATAATTAAAAAAAATTATTGATATTACATTAAACATATTCAAGGAATAACTTATAAATTTCCATGTGGCTGTCTTATGATATGTACATATAAGTAAAAGTAAATTAAGACTCGATAATAAAAGTGAAGATAACAATAAATATTTTAGCTCAACTACATACATTCCTAAACATAAGGCTGTTTATAATACAAAGACTATTTTTTAGAAACAAAATAAAATCAAAGTGAAGGGTCAACAACACTTTTGATCATTAATTTTTGGTCTGATGGCATCAATCTTATGAGATTTTTAAACTAGAAATTGCCTTTGAACTATGGGTATTGACATGTGTTCTTTTATGTGTATTTTTTTACTAGGTTTTTACTTGAAAAATCTATTTATTTAATAGATAAGATTATGGTCATTATACTTATTATTTAAATAATATATTGAGTACAATTTGAAATTTATAATTGCAGTTTGAAGGTTGTAATTGATTATTTATTAGTCTGCATTCAGTATAGGTTGTATTTATCTGTTTAAAAAGGTTTATTTAAATTTCTTTGTAAATTTCAGGCTCTGTGATCAAGTTGCAATCTTTAATGTCTATAGAAATATATTGGACCATAAATAAAAATGTATTCCACCTTCATTGTAAAAGAAAATAGCTTTAACAAAAAAATGAGATTGTTGATTGTTATTGATATTGAAATTGTCTAAGTGTTTACTGATTTTAATGATTATAAATATATGTGTAAAATTAGAGGCTGTCTACCATTACTATAATAAAGATAAATAAAATTCAAACTCATAAAACACTAGAAAATTAATCAAAATACAAAATTTTACTGAAATTATCTCACCACCATGGTTTCATCTATTAACAAATAGATCTTCTCAAGTGAAAGTCACTATATATATATATATATATATATATATATAGATACTATTTATATATATATATATATATATATATATATATATATATATATATATATATATCAACATTAATCCTCCAAACACTCATCTATTAAGTAAATAAATGTATTGTCAATTTAAGGAACAAGATAATATAAAGCAAATTGAAATATAGCTTTAATATAGTAATATGATTATAAAATCTTCATGCCCTCCAAATCGCTTGAAATTAGGTTGTATGTATAAATTGAGGTAAATGCAAGATGGGCCTTTTTTAAAAAAAATAATCTTTTATCTCGTGCTAGGATTAAGAGTATTCCATTGGTTTAATAGATCAGTGTCACATTATTATTATCCATGTATTAAATAATTTGCCTTCTGGGAATTTTATATTTACTTATTTCATTATTTGATTTGATAATGACATGCTGTAAATTAAAAAAAGTGTCATGAATATCAATTAAAGTAATATAACACAATTAAAAATATAGCTTTAATAAAATAATATTGATTTAAAATCTTCATGCTTTTTCTCCAACCTGCTTAAGATGAAAAGCTTCTATGTACATATTGAGTTAAAAAGAGAAAAGGCAGTTTGATCTTTTCTCTAAAAAAGTTTTACTTTGTGCAATGGATTGGGAGTGCTTTATTTACTTAATAGATCAATGTTAAAGTATTTATCTCAAAGTATTATATAATTTTAACTGCTGGAAAGTTTATATATGTATATATTATATTGTATTGTATTGTAGATTTTTTATCTGTTATTTTTTTATATTTATATAGATCCTGGTTACTAAAAAGGTTTAAAACTATTTACCCTATGCATATGTATACTTTAAGTTTGTGTTATGACCAAATTACTCCCTTTTTAATTTACTAAATAAATATTTGGAAAAATGTGATTATATTTCCTGATCATTCTAACACCTAAGTCATCTTATATGATACAAACGAAAAACTATAAGTTGTAATAGCTTTAATTTATTTGTTTCATACACCAGCATCCAGTGAATTACTGCACTGAACACACTATCATAAGGTTAATTAATAAAACAGAATTCTTCCCTTTTCTTTCTAATTACAATATTTTTGTGATCATATTTCTATTTAAAGAGATTTATTAAATTAATTGCATATATTAGCATTCATACATGGAAGAATCTATATATGAAGATTGCTCTGAATTTGAATTATCACAATGATTTAATAAACAAGTACACACTATAAATACATTTTTAATTAATACTACCCTAATAAATATTATTAAACATTAACATATAGATACAACATTACATAGAATATATATGTAAGGCATTCTTAATTATAAATTTAATTATATATTCTAGTAGGAATAATAAAGTTTAGTTCATCAGTTTTATTAATTCATTAAAAGATTATATTATTCAGATAATTTTGTATAAACCTCTCGTTAATCTTACTTATTATTTCTTTCAATGAATTTAATGACTGATACAATAGTTTTACACCATGGCCAAGGGTTTATTATTTCTGTGAACTATGAGATCCATTATGTCCAATTGAAGTGTTGTTTTTTTATTAGTTTACTAGAGTCCTGATATTATGCAGGTATGACATTTTGAATCAGGCATCTGCTTGACTTTAGACTAGGAGAAAGGCATCAGAAACCATATCTGCTTAGCTCTTTATCTGGTTTGAATTATCCTATAGGTAAAAAATGACTTGTGGCAAAACATTTTTATACAGTTTTTAGGATCTTTCTCTGTAATATATCGGTCAGTGAAGAATACCACTCTCTAATTGGCAGAATTCATGAGCAATATTAATGAAGCAAAGAAATAATGAATCAAAATTCCTGGGGTAATGTTTTTATACCATTGATCTGATTACATTTTACAAGTATCTTAGTCACACTTTTTTTTATCTCTTCAGAAATTCAATTCCTCCACAAAGCTTATTTTTATTATAATTAATTTATAATATTAACCATAACTTATATGCAGGACATGGTTTAATATTATCTTTAATATAGTAGTCACTTTTATTTGTTGACTAATATAATTTCATCAACCAAAATGAATAAGCACTTTACAAAATTTAAACAATGTTTAATTATATATAATCTCTATTTTTTTTATTTCATTTACGAAACTCATAATGGTCATTGACATTTTGATTGGTCATATTATTAGGGGGAAAAAAATACCAAACCTCCTTTCCTCTCTATTTACAGTTAATTACATTTTTTTAAACTTAAAAAATGTGTGTTCATTTTCTTTTTCTTTGATTATCAGGGTCATTACAAAAAATAATAAATCTTGTTTATTAAATTTAAAAAAAAATGTACATTTTTTTACATATTAATATATTTTATAAAATATACTTTTCTCTCAGCAATCTTCTTTCATAGTAGAATGCCAAACACATGTTGTACCAAAAATAATAGTACAATATAAATAAACATCTAATTAACAAATATTTTTAAAATCTGGTTAAAATTTGTGATAATAATGGCTTCAAGGCAACAAGTAACTAAAACTATCTGTCTAATCTGAGATAATGGTAAATTTAATCATATACTTTTTAACCTTATTGCAACAGTGAAACTAAGATGTATACTGACATATGATGAAAAACATCGTCATAAGCAACAGCATAATCAATGACCGTGAATAAAATTAAGCAAAATATCAATATTAATATCAATATTAATAATCTCCAATAATAATATAAGTGATAACAAAACCATAAATAATCATCAATACTCAACAGTAAATACTTATACCTCAATTTAAAATTAGTAATATAAAATCTTACACTAATGATCATCTAGCCAATGCCAAATTAAGGGCATATTATCAAAGCAATCATCAAAATTTTTTCTGCTCACACATATTTAAGTGGTAAAATATTTATAGTAATAATATATTATAAAAATTCTGAGATTATTATAACAATTCTGAACATCACTGGTACTTTGTATGCACTGACCATCAATAAATTAGCTATAAATCTACAATGTAAAATGAGTGGAGTTGAAGGGTTACTTCTATGACCTTAGAATCATTAAAATAATTTAAAGTCAATGACGATAGTCAGAAGTACCCACATGTAGATATAACATATTACATACCATTATTGTACAAACCATATATTTTAAAAAAATGTTAGTGTATCAATAAAGCAAACACTATTGATTATTACTGTTATTATTTGTGCTAATAATATGATTTGTTATGATATTAATATTACTGATACTTCTATTTTTTTGTTTTTTATGTGTCCAAGCATTGGATGGGAAGTGAACCCAGGACAACAGCTTGTAAGGCAGTTGTGCTTACCACTTGGCTACCAATGCTTTACATATTTAAATTTTGTGAAGCAAATTATTAAATTTATCCAAGCTGCCTTCCCATTCACATTTAATTAATATGTATTGGCTTAAAACTGTAAAATTTTATTTTACTGCAGTTAAAATTTATTTAAAAATTATATATTTTGAAAGAAAAATAGATACAATTATAAGACACAACATTAATCATTATAACAACAAAAATTAAAAAATACTTTAGTATAATAGTAACTTTATTATTACAGCTAGATGATTTAAATTGCATGTAATAATATGTTTTAACATAATATTCAAACACAAGTGTGTGAATGCATGAATGGTTATGTGGGTAAATATGTTTAAAATTAAAAAGGTATAATCTTAACATACCTTTATAAATTTATTATTAGAATAATAATTATATTTATTATTATTTATAATGTGAACTTTAAAAATAAATACAATGAAAAAAATATATTATTTGTAATGCTTATAGTTGAAACCATAATTATATCATACAATAATACTTTTCATATGAATGGTTTCACATACAACTGTATCTTTATATTATAAAATCACATTGTAACTATTGCAGACTACTTGATAAACAAATTTTTCTGATCTTAATTCCTTCATGTTTTTTTTAATTGATTCATAAACAATTTCTAAAGATAAATGATAGTACATGAAAAAATAAAATATTTTTTTACAATTATGTACACCAAAAATAAATATTTATCTTAATATTAAAATGATTTAAATTTATTACATATTTAATTTCCAGATATGTATTTTACTAAGCTTTATCTAACTTACTTTCTATTTAACAACTAGTATCCTGCAGCTAACATGAGAAATATTTTGTCTTAATATATCATTGCAAATACCATTACATAACTTAAGACATTAATTTGATTTAAATAAAGTAGATTACATGTGTTGGTAGGCAAGTTACATAATTTAAAGGTTAATTAATTTAGACATAGTTTAATGTTGGTTTGAAGATTCAATTGTTTCCTAATTTACATTTAACTAGCTTTTAAAATTAAGAGATTTGAAAATTCAATATTAATTGATTCAGAGCTCTGCAGTTCTGGAATTATATTACCAATTCTTTTTTTTTCAGGTGGTTGTACAGGTATTTGGACTTCAGGTATGGTCACAATCATTTCTGGGCAGGTTCACAGTGTCTTTTTTTGGCAGCAGGATGTTGCTGGAGAATTTCATTTCTGCAGTGCTCAGGTTGTTAGGTGCACAAGATGGCAGTAAACTTGCCATTCCACACGAAAAAGCAGCAAAACTTCTTTCTCCTTAGCCAGACATAAAAATTTCAAGTGGTGTGGATTCAGGTAGCAATCCATCTTAAAAAATATCAGTGTGTTTTTTTCAAGCCGAAATCTGGCTTATTTATACGATATTCATCTCAACCACTTACTTGTTTATAATTTATTTTGCCTGAGTACCCATTAGTTATGTGTTACATTAAAATTCCAGATTCTTAGAAATTGCTTTTAAGTCCTTTGTTCATTTTTTCAAGATATTCAAAATCTCCCCTTCCACAGGACTTTGAATAAGATTTTGAATAGTGCTAGTCCAGTGACTTTACTTATATAACCTTTTGTTAATAAGCATTTATTTTTCTACAGGCTTTGTTTATAAATTGTAATACATTAAAGATCAGTCTTTCAAGCTATTGTGCATGTGCTTTCTTACGAGTGTTAATAAATGAATTATTTCATTCCCAACATAAGATATAGTATTTATGAAAGAATAAAATGAATCCATTTATTCTTTCCCACCCAAATGCTTATATATGGGCAAATATTAAGTACTGGAAATGAAAGCATGAGGATAGACCACTCACTTTAAATTACTGTTTACGATGTCTGAATGAATGGCATTGACAAAATTATCTAAAATTTACTAAATGTCACTCTCAAATGAAACTTAAACATATGTAAATAAGCATTTATTTTTATATAGTGCTATGTTTATAAATTGTAATACATAGTGCTATATAAAAATAAATGCTTATTTACATATGTTTAAGTTTTATTTGAGAGTGACCTTTAGTAAATTTTAGATAATTTTGTCGATGTCATTCATTCAGACATCGTAAACAGTAATTTAAAGTGAGTGGTCTATCCTCATGCTTTCATTTACAGTACTTAAGATTTTCCCATATATAAGCAGTTGGGTTGGAAAGAATAAGTGGATTTATTTTATTCTTTCATAAATACTATATCTTGTGTTGGGAATGAAAATATTCATTTATTATTAACACTCGTAAGAAAGCACATGCACAATAGCTTGAAGGGCTAATCTTTAATGTATAACATTTTGTTGTAAATAAATTAATTTATAAAATTTTCTAAATTTAAATTTATTTTCCCACAGGTGAGGTGACTTAATGAAGATTTATTTATAACTATTTTACTTTTTAATTGTCAAGAGCTAAAACTTTTAACAAAACTAAATCATGTCATTCTATATATGTATCACTATATAGGGTAAATTATATATATATATATATATATATATATATATATATATATATATATATATATATATATATATATATATATATATATATATATATATATATATATATATATATATATATATATATATAGCAAGCAAATCAATAAATTAACCTTTATATAACTCAATTTCCAATATTAATATTTTTAATTGTAAATCAAACTTCTCTGCCATATTATTTTAATATAATTGATATTAACAGCATATGTTTATATGCACATATATACTGTGATGTACATACCCATGACAGTGTTCTTATCTTGTTTAATTAATTGAGTTTAAATATGGCATGGATGCAGTTAATCAAAAGTTGAGATGAAATGGTTGGGGTTCAAACCTCACTGTTTCAATATATATCTGCTCTTAGTCATAAGTTAATACAGATACTGAATATTTTATATTCATTTTTATCCTATTATGATAAACTTTGTGATGGATTCATCATAGCAATCATCATCATTTATACCTATTACTTTGATTAACAATTAACTACTTACTATAACAATTTAAAAATGTACACCATTTTTTTAAATGATATCCATATTGTCATAGAATAGTGACATTATGAAAGCAATATCATTTTGAGATTAAATGATAACATTCACATCAAAAATATATCATTTATTTAGGCCATTTATAACTAAATCACCAAACATAGCATATATCTCTACTGCTATAATATATAAAGCACTATATATATATATTGTAAC